>OY804606.1:23273918-23793385 GCA_963680895.1 Fragum sueziense
TATGATTTGTATGCAAAGCAACTTTTTGTAACTATATAATCAAGTAATATATATGTAAGCACAAGCCCTAATAACCAATGTCTTTGAAACTAGTAATTGAAGAGTATAATTATGGTAGTTGCTATATTGTTAGATCCTTTGGCAAAGGTTTTCTTGTGTACTTTTTAGCATCTTTGTTTCAAATTATTACATTCGCATGAAAAAAGTCAATTCTTTTTTGATATTTTGTAAATATCTAAAGTAAATTAACAAAATTGAGCTTGAATAACACTGCAATTGTTTAGTGTCCGCTGAAATGAATAGTTTCAGAAATTGTGTATTGTGATTGTATTGAATGGAAATAAATTTCTGTGGATAGATCTTCTATATTTTCCATTTAGAAGAAGGGAACACATATTGAGCCTAGTATAAAGTATGTTAAGTATTTGATATAAGTTTGGAGTGGGTCGTAAATTGTATCTTTAGTTTAGGGTTCTGTATGTTTAGTTTACAGCATTTATATGAGGCAATATAAAGTCTCATCACCCAAGTCATGTACACACACAAGATATACGGCAGATATTTGAAGTTGTTTGAAAGAACAGCAATTTACTTGCTATTACTAAATGTTGAAGAATTTCATTAATTCTGACAGTCCTTTGATATGTCCAGTTTGTATTATGCTACAAATTCATATGAATTCATAGATCTTTGTGCTGCTATGTACTTATGGTAGGCTGATGAACAAAATTAATATACATATTTTCATACTCAATTGACAAAAAGAAATGAAAAATACAAAAAAGGAATTTGTGTATATTGATAATAATTCTACCAAAGCCATTGCTGGCCTGAATAATCAAGCCTTTAGCTGTGACTTTAAATATGGCTCAGCATGATATCTCCAGTTTATGGCCCCAGCTTTTGAGTAGATTTAATGGATCAAATGATCAATTCATACTAAGCAAGTATCTTAAATTAAAAAAATGAAATAAGGTAAAATCATTGTGGAAGATTATATTTATGTAGATGCATCAGATAGATACATCTTACAAAATATACATCCCTAAGTGGTTGTCAATAGTTTTGCTGGTATCATTTTTGCCAAAAAAGATGTTTTTCAACTGAAGATAAGATAAACTGGTAGTCCTTGTGATATATTTTAATGGGTTCAAATATCAAATTCTATGTGATTAATACTTGTTACAGCCCTATTGAAATTCTAACCTCCACCATGTATCTTAGTCACTAGAAGATAATGTTCATGTAAATTACTTTAACCCAATACCACACAGAAACTCTTTTTGACTCCTTATAAGATAACAGCTTTTGAAAACATAGTGGAAAATGAAGAAATTGCTTGTGACAAGCAATTTCTTCATTTCCCACGATGTTTTCTACCCAAAAAGCCCGAAAAATGTAGAATTCCAAGCACTTGGTATTGTCGTCTGCAACATCTTTGAATTTGAAGCAGTCTAAAATTTTGTTGTTTGGTAATGAGTTAACAATATTATCCCCAGCCTCCTTTAGCTGTTTAGCTGTAATGGAAAAATGTATCTTGTTATAGAAATCAAAAGAATACAATATAGTATTTTTTAGATGCAGCAACTGCCTTATAAATAAAAAATTTGCAATACTTCATCAAAGCCAATTGTTTACAACTTGCACATCTTTAAGCTTGCAATTTCATTTGCACATTTTGAATTATACAAATTTTAGAAAATTTAGCTATAAGCTACTGCTATATCATAAAACTGTGTTTAACTCCATGTGAATTGCCCCCTTGAAAATCACTTGGCGCTTTTATAAGTTATAAATCATTTTCCTGTCTCAAAAATAATTGCATGTTGTTACCAATCATAATGCATCATGTTATATTAGTTCAACATGCTGAAACTAGTTTGAGCAACCACCTCCTTTAACCCTTTCCCAAACGGGAAATTATAAGGGCAATCCACTTCAAAAACTGCCACAAATCACAAAATGGATGTTAATAAATATAGGATTTGTGTAAAATATGACATAGAAAATATTGAGACAAAAGGAGAAAATGCTGGTAATCAGCAGTTTCTTCTTTTGTTTTTAGCTCACCTGAGCACGAATGTGCTCATGGTGAGCTATTGTGATACCGCTGTGTCCGGCGTCCGGTGTCCGTCGTCCGTCAAACTTTGCCTTGTGTGCACTCTAGAGGCCACATTTTTTGCCCAATCAACCTGAAATTTGCTCAGAATGATTGTCTTGATCAAATCTCGGACAAGTTCGAAATTGGGTCATCTGGGGTCAAAAACTAGGTCACGGGGTCAAATCTTAGTAAAACCTTGTGTGCACTCTAGAAGCCACATTTTTTGCCAAATCAACCTGGAATTTGCTCAGAATGATTGTCTTGATGAAATCTCGGACAAGCTCGAAATTGGGTTATCTGGGGTCAAAAACTAGGTCACGAGGTCAAATCTTAGTAAAACCTTGTGTGCACTCTAGAGGCCACATTTTTTGCCCAATCAACCTGAAAATTGATCAGAATTATCGTCTTGATAAAATCTCGGACAAGTTCGAAATTGGGTCATCTGGGGTCAAAAACTAGGTCACGGGGTCAAATCTTAGAAAAACCTTGTGTGCACTCTAGAGGCCACATCTTTTGCCCAATCAACCTGAAAATTGATCAGAATGATTGTCTTGATGAAATCTCGGACAAGTTCGAAATTGGGTCATCTGGGGTCAAAAACTAGGTCACAGGGTCAAATCTTAGAAATACCTTGTGTGCACTCTAGAGGCCATATTTTTTGCCCAATCAACCTGAAATTTGCTCAGAATAATTGTCTTGGTAAAATGTTGGACAAGTGCGAAATTTGGTTGTCTTAGGTCAAAAACTAGGTCACGGGGTCAAATCTTAGAAAAACCTTGTGTGCACTCTAGAGGCCACATTTTTTGCCTGATCAACCTGAAAATTGATCAGAATGATTGTCTTGATCAAATCTCAGACAAGTTTGAAATTGGATCCTCTGGGGTCAAAAACTAGGTCACGAGGTCAAATCTTAGAAAAACCTTGTGTGCACTCTAGAGGTCACATTTTTTTGCCCAATCAACCTGAAATTTGCTCAGAATGATTGTCTTGATCAAATCTTGGACAAGTTTATAATTGAGTCATCTTGGGTCAAAAACTAGGTCACGGGGTCAAATCTTAGAAAAACCTTGTGTGCACTCTAGAGGCCACATTTTTTGCCAAATCAACCTGAAATTTGCTCAGAATAATTGTCTTTATGAAATCTTGGACAAATTTATAATTTAGTCATCTTGGGTCAAAAACTAGGTCACGGGGTCAAATCTTAGAAAAACCTTGTGTGCACTCTAGAGGCCACATTTTTTGCCCAATCAATCTGAAAATTGATCAGAATAATTTTCTTGATGATATCTTGGACAAGTGTATAATTGAGTCATCTTGGGTCAAAAACTAGGTCACGGGGTCAAATCTTAGAAAAACCTTGTGTGCACTCTAGAAGCCACATTTTTTGCCCAATCAACCTGAAAATTTATCAGAATGATTGTCTTGATGAAATCTTGGACAAGTGTATAATTAAGTCATCTTGGGTCAAATACTAGGTCACGGGATCAAATCTTAGAAAAACCTTGTGTGCACTCTAGAGGCCACATTTTTTGCCCAATTAACCTGAAAATTGATCAGAATGATTGTCTTGATCAATTCTCGGACAAGATCGAATTGGGTCATCTGGGGTCATAAACTAGGTCATGAGGTCAAATCTTTGTAAAAGCCTTGTGTGCACTCTAGAGGCCACATTTTGCCCAATCAACCTGAAAATTGATCAGAATGATTGTCTAGATCAATTCTAGGTCACGAGGTCAAATCTTAGTTAAACCTTGTGTGCATCCTAGAGGTCACATTTTTTGCCCAATCAACCTGAAAATTGGTGTACAAAAAGTTATTATATCAGGTGAGCGCTTCAGGGCCAATGGCCCTCTTGTTAAAATTGGTTCACAAATTTTTACATTTGTCAAAAGATGCAGGCGTGGCAGGGAGGAACGGGCTTATCAGCCTTAGAGAAATCCTAAGAAAATTCTTTAAAAATCAACCAATGGGCCAATTTGAACTAAACTTGGCAGAATTGTTCCTTGAGTGACCCTTCTCAACATGTGTTCATAAATTTATAGTTTCGTCAAAAATGTGGCTGTGGCAGGGGGGGGGGGGGGGGGGGGGGGCTTATCTAACTAAGAGAAATTGTTAAAAATTTCTTCAAAAATCTTCTTCTCCTTAACCATAGGGCCAATTAAAACCAAACTTGGCAGGAATGTTCCTTGGGTGACCCTTCTTAGAATTTGTTCGCTGATTTTTTATTCATCCAAAATTGTGGGCGTGGCAGGTCAGCATTTACCAGACTTGGAGAAATCATAAGAAAATTCTTTAAAAATCAACCATTGGCCCAATTTGAACCACACTTGGTAGAAATGTTCCTTGGGTGACTCTTTTCAAAATTTTTTCTCAAATTTTTTATTCGTCAGAAAAAATTGGGCGTGGCTTGCCGGACTTACAGAAATCCTAAGAAAATTCTTTAAAAATCAACCATTGGCCCAATTTGAAGCAAACTTTACAGAAATGTTCTTTGAGTTACCCTTTTCAAAATATGTTGGCAAATTTTGTATTGGTAAAAAAAGTGGGCGTGGCAGGGCGTGGCTTATCAGACTTAGAGAATTCATAAGAAAATTCTTTAAAAATCAAGCATAGGGTCAATTTGAAACAAATTTGGCAACGATGTTCCTTGAGTGACCCTTTTCAAAATTTGTTTGCAAATTTTTGATTCGTCAAAAAAAGTGGGCATGTCTTAAACTTCTTTCAGGTGAGCGATATAGGGCCATTCTGGCCCTCTTGTTAATGTTTCCCAAGTCTTTTCTATTAGGGACGTCAAAACCAGGTCTTGTTTGGGAAAGGGTTAAATAAGATTTTTATTTAGATATGAAATAATTGTAGTCTATGAATTTGTTATATATATTTGTTACATGACATATCATATAATCTAGTGCTTGTAGTTCCTTGATTTTCAGAACTGAACATAATACTGCATTCTTTAAACCAAGGATTTGGGTGCCCTTTGTGGCCAAGTTAAGCTTGTTACCATGCAGACTTTTAGAGAAGTCTCAGATAAGGTTGAGGGTGTGAGTCCTAGATGCAACACATACTCACTGGTGGTGAACTCAGCCAAAGCAAGGGATGTTTTTTCGCATACAATGTATTCCATTGGTGTTGTTATAAAATCTTGTAACTACGGCACAAGATTTTATAACAACACCGACGGTTTGTCAATACATAACGGTGAACCCAGTCTATTTTTATACCAAATTCATTGCAATTAGAGTTAAAAATCTTCACTCACATTTAAACGCAAAATATCTTTACCTTGTTGTAGCGAAAAATGTCCCTCACTTTGGCCGAGTTCACCACCAGTGATACTAGTACTGAAGGCCTGGTCACGTACATAACGACCATATCCACACCACAGCAAGAGCATGTTCAGAAATGGTCAGTCCAACAGCATTTTGTTACACACAATGTTGACATGGTATGGACACTGACCTCAATGTCACAGACCATGTCAGGCCTTTTAGACAAAGCATTTCAGAGCCTTAGTCTGATGAATTCTTGTTTAGGTTAAAAAATAGTATGAAAATTGTTTTCTGGATTGTAATAAAATACTTTTATATGTATTGTAAAGGACCTGGTCTGTTAAATGTGAATCTAGGTGGGGGCCTCTTTAGTTAATGATGGGGGTAATTAATTTCTTTTTGTCATTAAGGTATGTGGTAAAATGTATGTAAACCAAGGTGTTGGACATCTTCATTGTTTTAGTGCAAAACTGTTGTACCTAATTAGTTATTGCTATTTAAGGACTACAATATGACATATAATAAAAGGCTAAAACTGCACACAATTTTATCAAGAAATGTGTTCTATTTGTCTGTTTATACATGTATCATTCTTTTGAAAAAAAACCTAGCTTTTTTCATCCAGTATAATATGATTGTGCAAACTTATTTATCTCCATGGACAACCTCTGTCTCTTGGCGATGTGTTGGATTCTTTGTTAGCATCTGAACTGTAGGTGCAAAATTCCTTCATGTTGTTGGGTTGATTCTCACTCACATTAGCCCTCAGCATGGTTAGGTTAACCCATTAAAATTTTAGGGTGATCCACTTCAAA
This sequence comes from Fragum sueziense, assembly GCA_963680895.1. Lineage (NCBI taxonomy): Eukaryota > Metazoa > Mollusca > Bivalvia > Cardiida > Cardiidae > Fragum > Fragum sueziense. Next base: position 23,280,104 of record OY804606.1, read on the forward strand.
AACTGCCACAAATGACAAAATGGATGTAATTAAAGAAAGGATTTGTGTAAAATATGGCACAGAAAATATTGAGACAAAAGGAGAAACTGCTGGTTATCAGCAGTTTCTCCTTTTGTTTCAATGTTTTCCCAAGCCTTCTCTAATAGGGACGTCAAAACCAGGTCTTGTTTGGGAAAGGGTTAAAGAAACATGAAATAGATGTAAAGCCACAGATTTATGTTTGGCTAGCATACTAAATGTGACTAATATTTCAGCAAAGATCAACAGTCTTGGATAGCATAATGTCTCTTGAGTTTGTCAACAAAATGAAAGTCATTCTCATGATACATGAAATTTGGTTTCATAAAATACTGTGAACAATTATAAGTCTTTTACTTGATTTTTTCATTTGCATGTAATGATTTTATTCTTTATACAAATATTTAGCACATTAACATTGCATTAAATAATTATGATTCTGTCACACAAAGGAAGGCCTTGAATAATGAATTGTTTGCTAAACAAACAAATGATTGATTGATTGAATAAATAGAGACTGACTAAACATGTTGCTTGTAAGGGGATACTCTTCCAGAACCCTTACCATTGTAACAATCGGGAGTTTTCATATGTCATACCCGTAACCACTTCCCAAATGGCGAAAATTCAATGAGCTAGCTACACCCGTATATGAAGTATGGCATTCCAAATGAGTCAAAAAACCTTTTCCTACTAGTTACTGCTTAAAAGTATGGTGTGTGCATATCTAGATATTTGAGTCTGCATAAACTGTTAGCCAATTGCAGTATCAACATATTTTTCTCTCTATCATGGGTCTCAATCAGTTGTAAACCTCGAGCTAGATCTGTTTAATTGGCTTAAGCCTCAGTTTCGGTAAAATATACATGTGCATGCTTATTTCAAGTATGGATGCATATCGTTGGCGGGGAGTCAAAACCTCGTAACTACAGCTTGAATAAGCTGGAGTTACGAGGTTTTGACTTCCCAACGACGATATTATATATGTGCAAGCATATTGTTTTCATGCAGATATTCCTTTTTTTGCTAAAAACAGACTTTGTGCCATCTGATACACCACAATAATGAACACCGTCAGCACTTCCAGTACACTTGGGAAAGGGGGAAATTGGGTTCAGTTACATTTTAGCCATCTGATAGCCTTGATAGGGCTGATCCTGATTAGATTACTGATAAAAAGTTTTAAAAATAGAGTTTAAACACCTAATAATGGCTGATATAAACTATAAATATATGCTGGAAGGGTTGTCTTAGGTCATACATGCTGACTAAGTTTGATGCTCAGTGGCCTAATCCTAAATTTCATTAATTTTGTTGGTTTCCCTTCCTGGGACTCTCTAGCATCCTGTGCTGAAAGCTTAGGCTGATCATTAGAAGATAGAAGACTATTACTGCCTGTGGTCAAACTCACAACTTATTGATTACAAGACATCCACTCTAGCCATAATACTACAAAAGCCACATTTTAGAAGCAAAATTTTATAATTATTGGATAATGTTAGTCTATGAAATATTGTCCAGCCAGTGATTGAGGGTTTTATTTGACCAGTTTAGATCTTTTGTTTGTCAGTGGCTGGTTCAAGTGGTCTGAACTGATAACACTCTTGCCATAAAACAGTCAAACCTTAATCCATTCCCAGACTTTGAAAGTTTAGACTTGCCATGGATTACAGAATCAAAGTTGTGTGTTGAAGTAATAGAGAAAACTTTGAGGCAAAAGAAGAAAATGTTGGTTACCAACATTTTCTTTACTCTTTCTCTAAATAGATCTATATTCTTAAGCAATCTTGTTGTACAGATCCATTAGATCCAGATTTTTTCAGATTATCCTTTTCTTAGTAGATTCTATGCTTACCCAAAATTGTAGCATTCTCCTCGTCCCCCAACCATACACAGACAGTAACCTCTTCATTTATTCATGTATTCAAATATTCAGTATCATCTTATTTTTCTCATATATCCTAAATTCATTGATTTGAATATCTTTGGTATGCGTAGGTGAATGATTTCGTGAACGATTTTCGCTTTTTAGCTCCACTGGCCGAAGGCCAGCGAGCTATTGTCATGGCGTTGTGTCCGTCGTGCGTGCGTGCGTCCGTCCGTCCGTGCGTCCGTCCGTCCGTCCGTTAACTTTTTCTTTAAAAATCTTCTTCTCAGAAACTACTGGACCAATTTTAATTAAATTTCACAGAAATGTTCCTTGCATAGCCCTCTTTCAAATTCCTTCAAAGAATTCAATTCCATTGAAAACTCTGGTTGCTATGGTAACAAATACGAATTTTTAGAAAAAACTTAAAAAATCTTCTTCTCCCAAACAACTTATCAGATTTCTTTGAAATTTGACAGGCATGTTCCTTTGGTGACCCTTTTTCAGATTCCTTGAAGAAATTTTGATAATTCGAAAAACATGGCCGCTGTGGGCGGGGCTTATTTTCCATATATGGCGCATAGTGTAATTTTAAAAAATCTTCTTCTCAAAAACTACTGGACCAATTTTAATTAAATTTCACAGAAATGTTCCTTGCATAGCCCTCTTTCAAATTCCTTCAAAGAATTCAATTCCATTGAAAACTCTGGTTGCTATGGTAACAAATACGAATTTTTAGAAAAAACTTAAAAAATCTTCTTCTCCCAAACAACTTATCAGATTTCTTTGAAATTTGACAGGCATGTTCCTTTGGTGACCCTTTTTCAGATTCCTTGAAGAAATTTTGATAATTCGAAAAACATGGCCACTGTGGGCGGGGCTTATTTTCCATTATTCGGCCAGTGAGCTATTGTCATGGCGTTGTGTCCGTCGTGCGTGCGTGCGTCCGTCCGTCCGTGCGTTCAACTTTTAGCTCACGTGAAGACAAAGTACTCAAGGTGAGCTATTGTAATCGGTGAATGTCCGTTGTCCGTCTGTCTGTTGTCTATCGTCCAACAATTGCTTTAAAAGTCTTTTCCTAAATCACAAGGCCAAACGACCTGAAACTTTGCAGGGATCTTCTTTGGGTTAAGCTCTACCAAAGTTTTAAAAGGAATTTTATTCCTTTTGAAAACACAGGAAAAGGGGCCTTATTTACATTTTCACTGTTTCACTCTAGTGGCCACAAATTTGGCTCAATCCTATTGAAACTTGGTCATAATTAAACTGGTCAAAATAATTGTTTAAGCATACAGAGATCTTAATGACATTTCCAATGTTTATATACTGAAGGCCACAAATTCAGCTCAATCTGAAAAAACAACTGGTCAAAATAATTGTTTCAGCATACAGAATGAACCTTTTTGAACATGGAAAGGTTTTGTGTTAAAACATGGGAAAAGGGGTCTTTATGACATTTTCTTACACTGAATTTGATTGAGTCAAAGTGTTTGTCACTTAAAAAGAGAAGCTTGTCTTGAATTGGGCAGATCTAGACTAAGAAAGGGGGTCTTAATGATTTTTCTGTTTACATTCTGGTTTATGAAGAAATAAAGAAGGAAGTAACACTCAGGTGAGAGACAGGACCATCATGGTCCTCTTGTTGAATGGATCACCCTAAAATTTTGTTGTTTGGCAAAGGGTTAAAATGCAATATTTCATTAATTTCATAATATCATAATTTTCATCAAACTCTATGGTGTGGGTACTCATTAAATGAGTACCCACACAATAGGGTTTTGAATTGAAATGATAAAGTTGGAATGTCTTTATCCCGTCTTATATTTTGCTCTAAAAGGCTTTTCAAAATGCAATATTTCGTTAATAGTTCATCAAACCCTATTTTCTGGGTACTCATTTTTAGCTCCACTGGCCTTTCAGGCCAGCGGGCTATTGTCATGGCGATGTGTCCGTCGTGCGTCCGTGCGTGCGTCCGTGCGTCCGTAAACTTTTTCTTTAAAAATCTTCTCCTCAGAAACTACAGGATGGATTTCAACCAAACTTCACAAGAATGATCCTTGGGTGACCCTCTCTCAGATTCCTTCAAAGAATTTGGATTGAATCAGAATCACCTGAGTTATCTGCCCTTGAATGTCAAAAATAGCTGATTTTTAGCTCCACTGGCCGAAGGCCAGCGGGGCTTATGTCATGGCCCTGTGTCCGTCGTCCGTCCGTCCGTCCGTGTGTGCGTGCGTCCGTGCGTAAACTTTTTCTTTAAACATCTTCTTCTCCAAAACTACTGGACCAATTTCAACCAAACTTCACAGGAATCTTCCTTGTATGAACCTCTTCCAAATTCCTTCAAAAAATTAAATTCCGTGCAGAACTTGAATTTTAATTAATTAAATTAAATTAAATTTTCGAAAAATCTTTAAAAATTCTTCTTCTCCAAAACTACAGGACTAATTTCAACCAAACTTCACAGAAATCTTCCTTGCTTGAATCTCTACCAAATTCCTTCAAAAGAATAAAATCCGCGCAGAACTTGAATTTTAATTAATTTAATTGATTTAAATTTTCAAAAAATCTTTAAAAATTCTTCTTCTCCAAAACAACTGGACCAATTTCAACCAAACTTCACACGAATCATCCTTGCATGAATCTCTACCAATTTTTTTCAAAAGAATAAAATCTATGCAGAACTTGAATTTTAAGTAATTTAATTGAATTAAATTTTCAAAAAATCTTTAAAAATTCTTCTTCTGCAAAACTACTGGACTAATTTCAACCTAACTTCACAGAAATCTTCCTTGCATGAATCTATACCAAATTCCTTCAAAAGAATAAAATCCGTGCAGAACTTGAATTTTGATTAATTTAATTGATTTAAATTTTCGAAAAATCTTTAAAAAAATTCTTCTCCAAAACAACTGGACCAATTTCAACCAAACTCTACAGAAATGTTCCTTGCATTAATCTCTTCTTAATTCCTTCAAAAAAATAAATTCTGTGTCGAACTTAAATTTTGATTGATTTAATTAAATTAAATTTTCGAAAAATCTTTAAAAATTCTTGTTCTCCAAAACTACTGGACCAATTTCAACCAAACTTTACAGAAATGTTCCTTGCATTAATCTCTTCTTAATTCCTTAAAAAAATAAATTCTATGTAGAAATGAAATTTTGATTATTGAAATTAAATTAAATTTTTGAAAAATCTTCTTTTCCAAAACTACTGGACCAATTTTAACAAAACTTCACATGAATCTTCCTTGCATTTATCTCCTCTAAATTCCTTAAAAGATTATTTCAGTGTAGAACTTAAATTTTAATAAATTTGATAAAATTGAATTTTCGAAAAATTGTTAAACAATCTTCTTCTCCAAAACTACTGGACCAATTTCAACCAAACTTCACAGGAATCTTCCTTGCATGAATCTCTTCAAAATTCCTTCACGTTCGGATGAAAAGCTTGGTGGGCTAGGCTTTTTTTTGCTATATGAAACAGTGTAACTTTAAGAAATATTTTAAAAACATTTCTGCTCCTTAATCACTTATTGGATTTCATTCTGGTGTAGCATGAGAATATTCTTTGAAATAGACCTCTATTGTATTCCTTGAAGAAGTTCATGGTCTAAATGTCTAAAAGCCAGTGGAGCGATACAGGGCCATCTTGGCCCTCTTGTTTCTCGTATTTTATCTTTGTAATGAGACGTAAAACAGGCTCTAGTTATTTGAAATCATTGCCTATCTAAATCTGTCATTACTAATCCAAACCCTATCATGTGGGTACTCATTAGAATCGTCTCGAGGAGACGATTCTAATGAGTACCCTTATGGTAGGGTTTGATTTACAATATCTGATAAATTTTAATTTGAAATTTCATTATCTCCACCTATCTCTGTAATGAGGCATTAAGCATGCATAATGGGCCTGTGCCATTTGCCTGCAGTGTTCATCTGGTGAAACCAGTTTCAACATCTTCAAATAAATTATTTTCACAGGTAGATGAATTTTTAACCAGTAAAATTATCTTTAAACAATGTTGATGACATTGAATGGCTTGTTAATGTCCCATGTTGATGTGAAAGCAAACTATTTCTCAGCAAATGGACACATACAGAGACCATTTTACATGGGCTAAGCTCAAAATTGTTGCAAGTGGTTACGATTTTATAGGGACAGGTTTACAAAAGATTTGAAAAAAACTGGCTGCAGTCAATGATATATTCACTCTGAATCTCTCATTCTGATACCAGATTGTACTTTAAGGCATGATAAATATATCTCAGATAGGAAAACCTCTCCTATTTAAGATGGTAAAATAAGGAAATACCGGCTGCCAGTTCAATTTCATTTAGAAGCCCAATTCAATTTTCCCCTGACTGATGTCTAACGGGTGATAAATGGCACCAACATAGATCCTTTTCCGTCATTAGTCTTCCACCAATAGCATTGAATTTCGTGCTAAAAATAGACTATGTTAACTATTATTAGCTCACCTGAGCACGAAGTGCTCAAGGTGAGCTATTGTGGTCACTTTTTGTCCGTCGTCCGTCTGTCTGTCTGTCCGTCCGTCCGTCCGTCCGTCCGTCCGTCCACAATTTCGTGTTTACACTCTAGCATCTACAAATATAAGCCAATCTTGACCAAACTTAGTCAAAACATGTATGGCCATAAGATCTCGGACGAGTTCGATTATGGGTCAGATCGAACTAGAAAGTCAGGAGTTATCTGCCCTTGAATGCGAAAAATACTTAGTTTTGACATTGTTTACACTCTAGCATCTACAATTATTGATCAATCAAGACAAATCTTGGACATAACATTGCAGACCATAAGATCTCGGATGAGTTCGATTTTCAGTCTGATCTGACTAGAAAGACAAGAGTTATGTGCCCTTGAATTTGACAAAATTGCCATTTTCGGCTGTTTTTGACCTTGTTTACACTCTAGAATCTACAATTATTCATCAATCAAGACAAAACTTTGACACAATGTTTGGAACCATGAGATCTCGGATGAGTATGATTTTCAGTCTGATCTGATCAGAAAGTCGAGAGTTACTTGCCCTTGAATTTGACAAAATTGTCATTTTTGGCTGTTTTCGACGATGTTTACACTCTAGAATCTACAATTATTGATCAATCAATCCAAAACTTGGACACAATATTTGGGATCATAAGATCTGGGATGAGTTTGATTTTCAGTCTTATCTGATCAGAAAGATGAGAGTTATGAGCCCTTGAATTTGACAAAATTGCCGTTTTTGACTATTTTTGACCTTATTTACACTCTAGAATCTACAATTTTTGACCAAGACAAATTTCGGACACAAGGTTGGAGACCATAAGATCTCAGATGAGTTTGATTTTCAGTCTGATCTGACCAGAAAGGTGAGAGTTATGTGCCCTTGAATTTGATAAAATTGCCGATTTCGGCTGTTTTTGACATTGTTTACACTCTATAATCTACTATTATTTATCAATTAAGACAAAACTTGAACACAATGTTTGAGACCATAAGATCTTGGATAAGATTGATTTTCAGTCCAATCTGATAAAAGAAATGGAGAGTTATGTGCCCTTGAATTTGATAAAATTGCCGATTTCGGCTGTTTTTGACATTGTTTACACTCTATAATCTACTATTATTTTTTCAATTAAGACAAATCTTGGACACAATGTTGGATATCATAAGATCTCGGATGAGTTTGATTTTCAGCCTGATCTGACTAGAAAGTCGAGAGTTATGTGCCCTTGAATTTGACAAAATTGCTGTTTTCGGCTGTTTTCGACCTTGTTTATACTCCAGAATCTACAATTATTTATCAAACAAGACAAATCTTGGACACAATGTTGGGCACGATGAAATCTTGGATGAGTTTGATTTTCACAATGTTATTGACCATAAGTTCGTTTTCAGTCGTAAAGTCATAAATAATTTTTTGAATTGAAGAAAAGTGTTGCTTATATCATTTTGATTCAGGTGAGCGATATAGGACCATCATGGTCCTCTTGTGTTTTGATAAACCGTCAGTGATGTTCTTACGGGATTTTAGAACAACGCCAACGAAATACCATTGTTTGTCCGGATTTATGTCATGGGTAGCTTGATAAAATTGTTCCCTATTGGTTGATGATAGTAAACATATGGGATGAGCAGATGGAGGCTCATAAAAGAATCTTAGTAAGTTGTTGTTAGGTCAGAGAAAAGAATGTAGTTCTTTAAGCCCCGTTCCCACTGTCACGGTGTTGGTGCCGGACACCCACGGTACCTCCCGGTGGGGAAAGAGCCGGTATTCCGGGATGATCCGGGATCTTTTCTCTAAAAAATGATTCATATTCCCATATTCCCGACATTGCCCCGGTGTATCCCCGGTTTATTACTAGCAGGATCTTCCCGTTCTACCCCGGACTATCCCGATTTGTTCCCGGTTTGCCACGGTGTATTTACGGTGCAGGGGCCGGCGTGATCCCGGTTGATCCCGGTACGACCCGGTGTAACCCCGGTCGTCGCCGGTAGCGCACCGGTAGCCGCCCGTATCGCCCTTTCATATCACGGTTGTGCGCCGGTGACAAGCCGATGTTTCCGGCTGGTCACTCGTGGATCAGCATCAGTTCTCTTTCGTCTCTTGAAGTTCTGGTTTATGAGATCTCTAGTTCATCTTGTTTGCTTGTGCTTGCATCAGAAAATGAAACTACAATGATTAAGCTGAAAATGTCCATGGATCATCAGGGACTATCACGGTTGAGCCAAGGTAGAGAACCGGACTTGCCCCGGAATATGCCGGTGTTTCCCCGGATAAAGCCGATTCTTGACATCCTCCCGGTGAGTCCCGGTGACTGCCGGTTGTATTAAACATTTTTAAACATCCGGGGTCGGTTGCCGGATCAACAAGGTTCATCCCGGATGGTCCAGGATGTTCACGGTGACGCCACGGTTGTACTCCCGGTTTGTCAAGGTTTCCCCCGGACCACTCATCCGGGACTAACCGGGGGTCCAAACCGTGACAGTGGGAACGGGGCTTTAGGTCAGAGAAATAGTAGGAATCCATGGTATGTGCTTCAGCAATTTGCGATACTGTAGAAAGAGTTGTTAAGTTAATGAGACAATGAGGTAGATCCTGGTGTACATGCATGCAGACTTTAAAAGTTTAGAAGAGGTCAGTCTGGATCTGAAGCATTTTCAGTGCACTTGCTATATGTTTATGCATGAACAAATGGCCATCCATCTAAATGCATGAAACATTAGCTGGAGACAGAGTTTGTCTACCATATAAAAAGAAAAAGGATGTTTTTCACTTAATTAATCAATAGACTGTTGTTAACATAGCAACCTACATCGTCAGGGCAACAGGAAGGAAGCAGAAATGAATGAAAAGCCTTGTTTGCTGTCAACCACACAACTTGTAGGGTCATCACACGAAATTGTTGGAACAGTTAGACGCACTGAGTGCTTCACAATTCAATTAGTTCTATTAAGCTCGGTTTTTATACGCTACCGGAGGCGGTCGTTTATCGGCGTCATCATCTCCATCTGTCTGTCTATTCATCCGTCTGTATATCCGTCCACTTTTCTTTTGAGCGTAACTCCTCCTAAGTTTCTGGCTGGATCTTTTTGAAACTTGGTCAGACATTGTTATCACCTCAATTGGTATATATGTGCATAAAGGAAGGATTTTATGGTTAATTGAATTTTGCCTGAGTTATGCCCCTTTAAAACTTAGTCTCTGGGGTGGGCGGCGTATATTGTGACCATGGCACTCTTGTTGACATCTTCAATGTCAAATTATTTCGAACGATATAGAAGTAAAAGGAGAAAATTGATATTGATCAAGATGGGAGTTGTCTTTAATGAATTACAGAAAACATAGGAAATAATGCTTTTGAAACTTTATAACTAGGTTTCAAAAAAATGATTGTATTTTTGCCTGCTCCATGCAAAGCACTGTAGCAACCAGTTTTGTAATAAAAACGAGAAATGTAATAATTATTACAAAACTCGTTGAGATGACAGAATTCCTATTACATTTCACGTAGCAACCAGAAATGTAATAAAATCGAGAAATGTAATAAACTTGTTTTTCATGTACTTTTCCCTTTCACAAAGTGTCTTCTACTGATTTTAAGACTGTAATGTCGCAGTTTGGTATTTTGTTACATTTCTCGATTTTACAACATTTCTCGTTGAATGATAAAGAGTTTTGTGATAAAAATTGTAACTCATTTTATGTTGAATATTTATTCATTATCGCATTACTTTTTGGCTGTAAAGTATATTAACGTGAAGAACTGAAATGAAGCCTTTAGTCTGAGTTTAAGCTACATTTCTTCAACGGAAATGTATATCAAAAGTTTATTACATTTCTGGTTTTATTACAAAACTGGTTACAATATACGAACGAGAAATGTAATAAAATCTAGAAATGTAACAAAACTACCAATAACGATAATTCAGATAATTATATCGAATCATATTGTCGTCTTTTGTTCTAACCAAAAATATAAAAGTCGTTACAATAATTTTCATTAGGAAGATGAATCAAGTCGTTTTACGACTTTTCAAATTTTGACCACATTTTAATTGTGAGGATTGTGGCTCCATGTATAGAAATGAAACATATGTAAGAAGCCATAAATAATCAGGTGATATATAAATATTCCAAATAGATCGACATGTATAATGTATACCATTTTTCGTTTCGTCGCCAACTCCTTGAGCACTATCATTCAACGAGAAATGTAATACATGTAAAAGCTAGAAATGTAACAAAAACCATTGAACTGCGACATTTTCACTTGAATCAGTAGAAGACACTTTGTGAAAGAGAAAAATACATGAAAACAAGTTTATTACATTTCTCAATTTTATTACATTTCTGGTTGCTAAGTGAAATGTAATACGAATTTTGTCATCGCAACGAGTTTTGTAATAATTATTACATTTCTCGTTTTTATTACATAACTGGTTGCTACAAAGCACCATGCACCCATGTAATTGTGACTGGACTGCCATGACCAAGTTTTGCTGGTGCATAAATGTTTGGTGCCTGAATTATCATAATAGCCACGGTTCCTCGAACTTATCAAGAGTGGAATTGAGTCTCAAAACATAACAACAACTTGAATTAATTGAACATTTGCTTATTTCTTTCAGCCACAGACATTGTTGAGAATTAATAGTTAGTTTCTAGGATAAAGGATGAAGTTTAACATTCCGTGGCCAATCTCCCCGTGGAAACTTTATGGAAATGAGGGACTAGAAATGGGAGAACCGTCCTTACTAAAATGCATATTTTACTTTCCTTGAACATTAGGATGTTCCACAGAACTAACAAAATTAATACTCATTGACATGGCATTGTTTTATGTAGTATGGCACACTTCTCTTAATGCATTACCACACAGTGACTCTTTTTGACTCCCCACAAGAAACTGGCTATGAAAAACATTGTGGAAAATGAAGAAATTGCTTGTGACAAGCAATTTCTTCATTTCCCACAATTTTTTCTACCCAAAAAGACCTTAGAATGCAAAATTTCATTCAATTCATATTGTCGTCTGCAGCATCTTTGAATTTGGACAAGTCCAAAATTTTGTCGTTTGGTAAAGGGTTAAAGCTGCTTCAGACAACAGCATGGATCTTCATAGGACTTGTGTACAATGCATCACAAAAAAAAAATATTTTGCATCTATCTTCCTCCAAGTCTTTCCTATTTCAGGCATGTCAAAATCCTTGCTTGTTTGGGAAATTTTGAACCAATATCGGCAAATATTTCAATGTTGTTCTTCAGGCCTTTAATTTTGTGTACAATGCATCACACAAAAAATTTCGGCAATATTTTGCACCTATCTTCCTCCAAGCCTTTCCTATTTCAGGCATGTCAAAATCCTTGCTTGTTTGGGAAATTTTGAACCAAAATCAGCAAATATTTCAATGTTGTTCTTCAGGCCTTGATAAATTCCTGTTATTAATTGCTAATGAATTTAGAGCTAATCAATATCTGATAATGTGAAGATATGCACAGTTCATAATTTTTTGATTGACAGACACTGCCTTTCTGACCATTATGGTGTGCATCCATGCAGAATGATTTGGCAGGGCTATTAACTGGTGTTTTGGACTCAACTTAGTGAGCGTTATATAGGTTTGGATAAATGCATGTCCTAGCTGGCAGAGCATCCCTAGTTATAAGCAAGAGAATGCTCTGCCAGGTCATGCATTTGTCGTGGGGTATACCAAGCTAAGAAAGCTTGTACATTGTTTAACATTTTCCCTAATAAAACCTTTTTTGAGGTCCCAAAGGAGATGAGCTTTTGAAAGATATTGAAGCAAAAGAAAACACTGAGAGGCAGTGTTCTATTTATTATAGGCAAATACTGTCTTTACAAACACCCATTTTGTTGCCTGCAGCAGCTTTCAAATCAGAATATTGCTGCTTTTCAACAAAAACCTTATAACTGCAGCTTAAAACAAACTGCAGTTACAAGGTTTTTGTCGAAAAGCGACAATATAGTCTGATATTTTAGGTGCCTTTTTGCCATAGCACATTAGGATACAGTCATCTGTTATTGACTGTTTCTGCATTCATATCTAAACCATAATTAGACTGCCTTGCTCTGTATGCATATTATGCAGATTGGCTGGATTCACTTAGGTTTAAGCCAATCTTTTGCTAATCCTCAGCCAATTAACGCAATTATTATGCAATTAAAGTATTGGTTTACTATTTGACATTCTAGACTTGACTCAGATTCTTTTGCACTTCTTGTTTGCTCTATAGATTTTCAATGTCCACATGATCATCTGTTGTTTTCTTTTAAATTGAATTCTTCAAAAAATTGTTCACAGAAAATGTTTGATTAAAATGATATATTTGTTACTTCATTCATCCAGAACTCTGCATACTGGGAACAAATTTTACCCATCTTTGGATATGTAAGGTGACCCTCTGTTACATGAATATGACATGAGTGATTGCCCTTGTATCATTTAGCTGAGCGTTGGATTGCCAATTAATCAGACAATAATCTTATCAGTTATCACACTTTAATTTAAAAATAGAAATAAATAAAAAGATGTAAAACTAGAATTCTATTATAATTGTGTGATGTTTAACACAGGTTTTATTCTAATTAATATGTACCTACATTATCCCTTCCTCGAATATTACATTGTTTAGATGTCACTTACATTGAAAGCTGAATGGAAAACACGAAATAAAAAAATGGAAAAGGGGATAACTGGCATTGTTTCCTTTTCCATCAGTGCTTGTGATATCAAATACTGATTGTTTATCTCCCATAGCTTTCTAGATTCTGTGCTCTACAACATCTTTGGAATTGTTCTAGTCTGAACTGTTGTTTGGGTAAGGGTTATGAAGGCTCTTCATCTATCAGCCTGGAGGGATGGGGCATACAGATGAGTTGATGCAGAACTATTGTAATTAACACTTACACAAACAATAACAATTTTTAAGTTTCAAAGCTCTTCAGAAATCTTCGCCGCGGCCAAAGTGCATCTGTCTCTCACTTTAGAGATCCCGGGTTCGATCCTGCACCACAGTAAATATTCTTTCTGATAAAAATGTTACCCCACCAATGGTTTGATATTAACCTATGTGTAAGCTGCTGGAAGCTCAGTTAGGGTGTTGTATGTGGTAGTACTGGAATGAGAAACAATAGGAATCTATGATGATATGCTCCAGCCACAGCAATATGAGCATAGCAGTTGAAAACGGCATAAACCCCCAATAAACCAAACTAAACCATGTTCTGAAATCTTAAAAAAAGGAATTATATTATGCACATAAAGACAACAGTTTGCTGCTCTATACCGCTGAATTTTCAGCTTCTTTTCAAGGCCTCTTTCTAATTCACACAGATTTCCTAGAATTTTCACAAGATTTTAAAATTGCTGTCTCCCAAAATTGAAATAGATGACTTTGTAACAATTTAGTGTACATGATACATTCTTGGTATGTTGCTAGAAATAGGTGTCTACAGTGCTACAAAGTTATGTAATACAAGAATAAATTTCCACAGCCCATGATTCTAAGGCTATGTAGTCCAAATTCAACCCTTTCCCAAGCAAGACCAGATTTTGACGTCCCTTATAGAAAGTGTTTGGGAAATCATTGAGGCAAAGAAGAAAATGCTGATAGTCAGCATTTTCTACTTTTGCCTCAATATTTTCTATGCCATATTTTACACAAATCCTATCTTTAATAATAACCATTTTGTCATTTGTGGCAGTTTTTGAAGTGGATCACCCTAAAATTTTGTCGTTTGGGAAAGGGTTAAAGAAAATGTTTGGGAAATCAGGCGAAAGAAGAAAATGCTGATAGTATTTTCTACTTTTGCCTCAATGATTTCTGTGCTTTGTTCTTAGACATACGATATCTGTATCAGAATTATTAATTTTCTCATTGTAGCAGCTTCTATCCCTTTTCCAAAAAAGACCTGCTTTTGAAGTCTCCTATGATTAAATCTTGGGAAAACATTAAGGCAAAAGAAGAAACTGCTGATAACCAACAGTTTCTCCTTTTGTCTCAATATTTCTATGCCATATTTTACACAAATCATATCTCTAATAACATCCGCTTTGTCATTTGTAGGATGGATCACCCTAAAATTTTGCTGTTTGGCAAAGGGCTTTATTGGAACAGTGAGTGTTATGTTTGTCATTGGGGAAAGGGCTAATCAGAATAAGGTTTCCCAGGAATATTAGTCTTCCTAAACTTATATACTAAGATCATCAAAAATTCATCATAGCAGTCTGCTTTGCCGTACAAAATACTCGTTTCCGCAGAAAATAGGAAGTATTAGATGACATTATTGTTCCTTTGTGGTATCAAATGTGGACAATTTGTGAAAATTTACTGCATTACTGAGTTAGGTTAATGATGAATCTCAACATATTGCTTTATATGTCATGTGAAATGGAACAAACAACTACCCCAACTAAATTATTATATTTGTTGCAGTTACTGCCCTTGTTTTGTTGCCAGAAGTTATGGCTCCAGATCTGCATTGAATAGTCTTGCAATTGGTATATGTTGGTAATCATAATAGGTAATCAGTAATCATGTTATTATAGGCCTAAAACTTGTGCTTTCTTTCATGCCTACTACATGGAAGCAAGTGAAGATGCAGTATGCCATAATGCATGCCTAGAGAACTAAGCCATTTTGGAGGCCATGTTTAAGATTGTTGATGCCAGTTGCAGTAATAACCTTTCTTGACATTTGGCATATAATAGACAAAAGGTTGATAGTTCATGATTATATACCCCAATATTCTCTATAGAGTACCACCAGCTGAATACTTTGTAATAAATTGTTTTGAGGTTGTTGTTGAAGTGAAGATCACACACAATGAACAAAGATTTGTTTATCTGTCCATAACGGCTCCTATTATGCCAACATCCCTCCCATCTATATTATGGTACATACACTGGGCAGTAACAAATATATCTGAGGTGCTGTTCTTTTTTGACACCATTTCATTCATTCTTTGGGAAGATAGCTTGAAACTTTTTATAAGACGGAAGTGTACATATCATGTTTGCGGCCTAGTTGTCTGCTATGCGTCTTGTTTTCTCATCTCCTCAGTTTAGAGTTGATTATCATTATTACCTCAGACATGCCACATTGAATCTCTATGATATACAATGCTGTATCAAGTTGTTCACCAGCCTATTCTATATTTTGAGCACTTTAGTGGTTGCTGAATTATGTGCTCTTGAATGACTTACGAGCTCCTCACCAATGTGCATATTCCTCTCTTCAAATATCTTCTTTCTGTAAGTAAAGCAGATGAAGCCTGTTACATAAGTGTGTGGTTTTATGGAACACCTGTCACAGAAATTTTGTTGTAAAGAATAAAGATCCACATTTCAGATCTACTGTCAAAGTTAACTGTTGGGGGTTTAAATTCTATATCTCTGAAATGAAACATATTCTTACCCCCTGTTTGCTTAAACCTAGGACCATTGAATTTGAAGTCAGCTTTCTACAGTCAGTGCTGCAAATCTCTCAAGTCTCAGTGTCCATTTTACATACCTTGGTGAAAGGAGCAACTTCTTTGCTCTGAAAAAAATCTCATGGCACAAATGCGATTTGAACCATTAAGGTCCCATCGGTTCCAAAGCTTGTGTCCTATATACCACTAGCCCATGGTGGTACCATCATAATAAGTAATCCCCCAGTGTATGATTCTCTCCATCTGAAAGGAATAGATAAAATATCTTTATGGCATAATTATTCTTCTGTTACATAAACATCCTTTTTGTTCTCTGAGCTTTTCATATCTTTATGATAGGCAGACATGGTTCGCCACGAATAATGTGGAATATTTCTGGAATTAATTTTCCTCCAGAACTAAAACATCCTACTACATCAATTTGGGATGTCTTTCTTACATTGACGAAATATGCTTGTTGAAACCGGTTTAAAACCTTGCTCTGAAAATGGTATTTCACAATTACTAAATTTGGTTGCATGTTTTAGGTTACACATTTGGATGTTTAGTATCAATTAATCTTTCTTTCCAAATATCAGTCTTTTGCAGTGATTTTTTTACAATTTTAAGACTGTGAGTCCTGGGGACTCGCTGGATTCCATATTAATGAGTCCAGCTACTCGCTTAGTGAGTCCAATACACTATTTTTAACAGGAAATCTGTAAAAATTGTTGCATCCTGGGACTCGCTAGAATTAAAACTTTGCATCCCAGAGACCAGATTATGAGTGAATGAAGCAGGATGCGCAGGTAAAAAAATCACTGCTTTTGGATGAGACTTTAAAATCATTTGTCCATCTCCATAATTACATCTTCGCTGTTGAGTGCTGTTTATGCAGAATTTGTGAATTACTAGGAAAACGACCCCCCTCCTTGCATGTTCGAACCCCTTTGACAGAAATCCTGGATCCGCCACTCTGAGTGGTTACACGTAAAAATCCATGCAGTCAAAATTTCAAAAGCACATTTCAATATTGCATTTTGATGTTGGGTGTCGTAAGTTTAAAATGGCAATTTAATTTTGATATAAAGAAAAAACCTGTCTCTTGTCTTTTGGCTTACTTAATTGAAGTATTTCTGAGAGCAAATATTTGTCTGTATAGTTTGTTTGAATTCCAGTCGCATTCAAACACGATTGAAGAGAAAAATCAATCCAAATTGTAGAGGGGGATTTAGATTTCTCTTTTATTGTATTTGCTGAACTAAAAACAAGTTTATTGAGTCTTTTTGTCTTGTTTCCTTTTAACAATACATTTAGATATAGCCATAACATGATTTATTTGTATAACTATTTATCAGGGATAATCCTATTTCACAGAGGAGTAATTCATTTATTAAAATACCAGAAAAACTTTGCCAGACGGTAGACTCTCAAATCATTTCCCAAATGACAAAATTTAGACTGTTCCAATTTTAAAGCTGTAGACCCTAAATGGTCAACATTTAATTATTCCACAATTGAACTGATTGATTTTTTTTCAATGCTAGTAAAAGACATTTTTTAAGTCTATGTTGTACTTGAGTTATTGGCCTTTGACCCCTACAAAACCTGCATTACATGGTCTAATGGTTAGTAGGGATAAATACCATGTCACTTCAAATTAAACTGTTGGTATTTTCAATTAAACTTGTCTCAGCATTTAGATACTGTCATTACAACAACATTTGAACAATGCCTAATATTTTTATTGGCCTGCAGCATTTTGAAGGTGTCACTTATACCGAGTATCCATAATCGAGTCAGATTACAATCTCAAATCTAAGCATCATTTTACATGAACAATTATGTCTGATATATGTTGAAAAATGCCTGAACTACAGCTCGAATAAGCTGTAGTTAAGGCACTTTCCAACATAACAGATGAATAACTGTTTCTTGATTGTTTTACAATTCACTGATAATTGTTTCTTGTTGTTGCAATAAATGTGAGGACAATACCATGTTTTTCTTTGCCTCCAGCATGAGGTGTCAGTAGACAATTTGATATCAAAATATTCTCATCTCGATGGTGATCTAGTATTATAGTAATGTCCTCAGCAACATTTTGAATTCTTGGATTTTCTTTCCTTTGCTAACATGAACTTGAACCCTTTTTTAACCAATTTCTCAATGTCATTATAATATTATGAAATAATGAACTGATCAGTTGCATTTTTGGAAACCATTTTGAAGAAAATTTGATTCAAAATTAAAGTTGTCTCTTTCATATTAGCATAAACATCTTGTCTGCTTCAACATCATTACAAAATGATCATGACTTTGTTGAAAGATTACCAAAACTGTATTTATGGATGTTCCATTTGTGCCAGGCATTGACAACATGCTCATGAGTCTTTCAAATGAATATAAGTTTCTTTTCAAAATAAGTTATCAATGATTTCACTAACTTCAATGTAGGCCTATATAAACATGTGACTTAAATCATTCATATGAAATTCAACACCAAGATCGATGTTATTTTTATTCAGGATTGTTAACAATTCAAGCACTTGCCACATTAGCCATTACTGTCACTCCAGTCAACCTTCTTTTTAAAAGTGTTAATCAAGCATGCATTGAGGTCACATAAAATGAGGTTAAATGCTTGACAGAAAAGTGTTGCATGAATTATGATTAAAAGGCCCAATGATTTATTTAACCTATTTTCTTTAAGATTTCTAAATGGACCCAATTGGAATCTTTGAGACATATGTCTCAAGGAATTTAACTGGTCAATTTATAGTATAGATACTGAAATAAGATTGAAAAATATTATTGCAGATTCAAGTGACTGATTTTGTGAAACCTATTGCCTATATGATGGTAAAGTGAATGTTTTTCTTTCATTATGGTGTCAGGGTGTCATCTCGTTGTTACTGACATACTGGGATAGTTTATGATTTCTTATCAGGGTAGGATATTAATTAATACCTGCAGGCACCTGGGGGTTGTGTTACAGATTCTGTGTGATATAGTGTATCAGGTGAAACCATTTTGAAACACAGAATATCGTCGGTGCTATGACAAAATGGCGTAATAGAAATTTTGCTCGAAAACCATTTTTTACAGGAGAGCCAAAAACATTTTTGCCGTTTTAAAAAATGTTAAAAAATATGACGGCAAAATTGCGTAACTCACTATTACTCTCATGTAAATTTGTCTACGTATAACGCATTTTTGTCAGCTAAATCGAGTTACGCAATTTTGTCACATGATAATTGAAAGGGTTCTAATAGGTGTAGAAAAACGCCGTTTTGACAGGATATGCACTTCTACATACTAAGTAGAAAGCATTTATAAAAAAAAATTGACAAAATGGCCGTAACTAATTTGTTACGCCATTTTGTCATAGCACCGACGATATATTGATGCTTTTCAAGAAAAACCTTGTAACTGCAGCTTAATACAAGCTGCAGTTACGAGGTTTTTGAAGAATAGCGATGATATACAGTATAATCAATTACCAACAACCCCTATGCTGTGGGTTCACTTTCAAATTCACCTCATGTAGATGGTTCAAAAGAGTAACCTTTTTGGCAGAATTGACACAGGGTTATCTGTCTTAACAGTCTCTCTCATTTAGACTTAAAATGGCTGGTCTTGTTTTCGACTCTTTGTATAACATTATCTGTTAACTTGGGACATTATCATACTCCTTCAATCAGTTATCATCAACTGCCTCATGTTGTTTGGTATTTTTAATTTGTCTCATTTTGAAAATCAGAATTAATGAGTGTCTGCAATAGCTAATAGCAAAAGCAGTCAGAATGTCAGCACTCACTTTTGAATCTTATTTAGACATACCTTATTGCTCTCTTATTGAGTCCATTTATGCCCATAAACCAAATCCATTATGGTCAATGGAACTAATATAACAATTATATGAAATTGTGAGCGTCATAGAAATCTGCAGAAAGAATTCAGTGTTTCAAAGAATAAACTTTTGGAATGAGAACATAAATGAGCAGTGTTATGGTTATAAAATATATGGCAAATAATTTAATATTCACTGTGTGTTTAAGGGAAACCAAATCTACATTTCAAAGGCGATATCATCCTTTGATGTTTAATGATACAAGACAAAATTGCCCTAAAATGCTCAATATCAGAACTAAAAATTGGTTGTTCAGAAACTAAACATGTGGTCTTTCTCAAAACAAATACATAACTTGATGCTTGTGCAAGTTTATGCTTTGCTTCACTTTATTGCTACCCAGGTGAAATGTATCATGGTTTTCCATGAAATAACATGAACTATCATGGGCCAGGGACCATGTTTGACCATGGACTACCATGTTTTGTTAAATGGTCGCTACCATGGTCAACATACCATGATATACCATGGTCAGAACATGGTTGACCATGTTAAGGAAAACATGGTTGACCATGTTACTTTACCGATGGTCTACCATGTTTTGTTAAATGGCCGCTACCATGGTCAACAAACCATGATATACCATGGTCAGAACATGGTTGACCATGTTAAGGAAAACATGGTTGACCATGTTACTTTACCCATGGTCTACCATGTTTTGTTAAATGGCCGCTAACATGGTCAACATTAACATGATATACCATGATAAAAACTTGGTTGACCATGTTAAAGAAAACAAGGTAAACCATGTTACCAGCATGATAAAAAGCCATGGTAGGCCATGGTCAAACACAATACCGTAAACCATGTTATGTTAAATCATAGAAAACTTACCAAGGTACATCGAGTGTTTCCCCAAAGCCATTTTGTATGATGCATTACCATGCCCCTTTTCTGGTGCACTATGTTGGTCCAAAGAAGATTAAGTGCAACATGAGCCTTTTTTTCTTAAAATAATTTTAACAGTTGTGAAATGATTGATAATATACATATTTATTCTTAGCCCTTCAAGAAAGGATATATCTTAGGTTACATTGTAAAAATGTGGGTGGGGTGTTATTTGAATTTGAAAGTCAAAAGATTACTCACCAAAATTAAGATGTTGTCTTACTTGGCCTTTTCAACAAGCAAACTCCTGTATTCTTATTTAATTCACTACTGTACACAGATAGAAATTATCACAAACATTATTTTGAGAAAGTGCAAACAAACAAACTCATGTTCCCTCCACTTTTTAGAAAAACAGGAAGTGACATCATCATTATGATTTGACCATGGTAGGCCATGGTCAAACATGATAAACCATGTTATGTTAAGTCAGAAAACTGACCAAGGTTAATCAAGTGTATCCCCAAGCCATTTTGCATGGTGCATTACCATGCCCCATTTCTGGTGCACCATGATGGCCCTAAGAAGATTAAGTGCAACATGAGCCTTTTTTTCTAACGTGAGTTGTAAAATGATTGATAATATACATGTTTATTCTTAGCCCTTCAAGAAAGGATATATATCATAAGTTACAATTTAAAAATGTGGGTGGGGTGTTATTTGAATTTGAAAGTCAAAAGATTACTCACCAAAATTAAGGTGTTGTCTTACTTGACCTTTTCAATAAGCAAACTCCTATATTCTTATGTAATTCACTACTGTATACAAGTTGAAATTATCACAACATTCAACAGTTACTTGAGAAATTGCAAACAAACAAACTCATGTTCCCTACATTTTTTTTAGCAAAACAGGAAGTGACATCATCATGATTTGACCATGGTTGACCATGGTTATGATCTTTGTAAGATGGATGACCATGGTATTTCATTTCATACCATGATAACACTGTAGAACCATGCTCTAACATATGATTTGACCATGGTTGACCATGGTTATGATCTTTGTAAGATGGGTGACCATGGTATTTCATTTCATACCATGATAGCGCTTTAGAACGTACCATGGTCTAACATGGTCGTAGTAGCAACTCTGACCATGGTATGACCATAGCATTTGATGTTTTTTCACAGTTGATCATGAAAAAACATGATCAGATGCCAAATACAATGAAATACCATGGTAACCATGGTAATTATTTCACCTGGGTAATAGTGCCACATAGAAATTAGGCCGTTTTGTGCATTACTTCTAATTGTAATATGTCAATGGTTATGGTAAAAGATGTTCCATTTATACTCATGCAACTTTATAAAGCTGCAGTTTCGGCATTTTCCAAAGTTGCTGATGATATTATTATAGCTTTTGTGAACTTCAGCATCTTTCAGATTAGTTTCAAATTTTGTTGCTTGGGAAAAGACTAAAAGAAGATATTCAATCAGGATAGGTTGGTGTAAGCTTCTTTGTTGAATTGCATTCTTTTTAGAATTTTATTATAATAGATACCAAAATACTTTAACCCTTTCCCAAACTTCCCTGATAGAAAAGGCTTGGAAAAATATTGCAACAAAAGAAGAAACTGCTGATAACCAGCAGTTTCTCCTTTTGTCTCAATATTTTCTGTGCCATATTTTACACATATCCTTTCTTTAGTAACATCCATTTTGTCATTTGTGGCAGTTTTTGAAGTCGATCACCCAAAAATTTTGTCGTTCGGGAAAGGGTTAAGTGAAAGGAATGTGTTAAGCTGGTCAATCTCCCTCTAAACTACCCAATTATCCTCTTCGTAAAAAGACATCAACAAGATGTCAATAAAATATGGGTATAAGAGACTTATTTATGTATCTCGCCTTGGTCCTCTTTTCACTGGAATGACTTTTGATGGGTCCTGCTGGGCTAAATAATTCTATTTTTGATTCAATATAAACCAGTTCCCTCTTGAATGACTTTTTAGCTCGACTTTTTGAAGAAAATGAGAGCTTATACTGTCACCCGGGTGTCGGCGTTGGCGTCGGCGTTGCAATAAAGGTTAAAGTTTTTTCAAACATCAATAACTTCCATACTATCAAAGGGATTCAACCCAAACTTGGAATACTTATTCACCATCACACCGTCTACCTTACTACCAGGGCCCATGACCCTGGCTCCACTATATTTGGAGTTATGCCCCTTTATACTAAGCAACTTAGAAAGTCGAGCGCACTGTCTTCGGACAGCTCTTGTTGCATTTGTAATGCCTTCTGTTTCGGTGTTAAAGGCATTAGACTGGTAACCCCTATCTGAGGTAAAATGTGTTCATTCATCAATTCCTGCATGGTTGATCACATGGGTTTGTCTTTGGTTAAGGTATATCAGAACCCCACCCAGCCTTTAAGTAATTGTGACACCCATGAAAGCAATAATTGTTAGAAAGCGAATTTGGTTTAAGTTTCATGAGGGTATGAGGTTATAAAACACAACAATGTTCAATGAAATGTCAATGGATTGAAATGCTGGGATGGGCATCATTGACTTGTAAAATATCACTCTTTATGTTTTGAGTTTAAACTAGAAACCCCTATTACTATCATGGCTTAAGATTAAACTATTCTTTTGCTACCTCAACATGTTTTGTATGAAAACCCCTTACCACATTTTTTTTCTCGGAATTCAAATAATTCAATTAAGAAAATTGTGAAGGGATAATTGATCTAGCCTCTCTAAGTGACATCACAATCACTCAATCAATAAAGGATTCTCAATCGAAAGGACATTATTCCTGATGCAAGATAAGGCATGCTCCGTAGTTAGACCGTAAATGGACCGGCCAATATGTATCACACAGCCATACAAAATTTACTAGTGTAATTTTGTTTTCAAATTACTCTTCATCAAACTCTATGTTGACAGTATTCAATAAGAATAATCTCAATGAGATGATCCTTATGAATACCAACAACAAAGGATTAGACTTCAATTTTCTTGTTTGTATATAGGAAATTGAAAAAAATTCACAGAGCAAAGCTTAAGAGATTCTTCTTTTGTAAATAATGTCAAAACAGGGTATAGTGCACAATTTTTCTTTTCTTTAAATGTTTTGAAATGCTTCTTCTCTACTTAGATTAGGAATTAGCTGTTGAAAGGCTGTACATTCAGACATAAAAGAGCTACTTATGTACAATATGGTAAGAAGGCTAAATATGTGGGAGGGGTAATTGATTAATATCATAATCTGAGGGCTTTGCCTGATAATGATGCATTCTTATGCCAATAGAGTCACTTGTACTTTAGCTTTCAGAAAGATTTTCCTTGTTTATCCTAAATTATAGTTATAATAAGCAATTTATATTGACAGAACAGCAAAAACCTCTTACAAAAACTCTCCATGTCAATTTCAAAGCAGCACAATTATAAAGGCTATAATCATTCGCATAATTACTTTCAATAAAGATTTTTCATATTCTTACTTTTTCCAAAGAAGAATTGTTAAAATTTATTTCTTGGTATGATCTTTCTGATGTATATGCTTACCCTTGTACTTGGTCAATTGATCTTAGCTTTTGTGACTGCAAATCTTTGTTGCCATTGTAGTTAGTTTGGTAAGTGTGCAAGATTATGAATGACTGTAATTATTACAAAATATGTTACAACTGTTACTATTTATTGACATAAGGTTAAGGTCATGGACCTGAAGGTGAAACTCTATGATGTAAACTGACAGACCTCGACCTTTGGTAGTCATTTTATTTGTCAGTTAGTTATGAATGTAACATGCATATTGTAGGTCTGTAAAAAATTGTTCATGTCTTGATGGTCTAAGGGTGCTTGTAATACAAAACCATTTATAATAATTACCATAGAATAGAAATTAACCCATTCATTATGGTTCCCCTCTAATGGGATTTGGGGAAAACCGATCCTTACATTAATGCAACTAAACCAAGATCTGTCCCATTCCTTCTAAATAAGAGCAAATAGTAGGCTTTCCTATGGGGTACATAAGGAAAAATACAATTGATAAAAAATTTAACTGGTTCATATCTGTAGAATATTGTTACAATTTGCCCCTTGTCAGTGTCAGTTTAGTTCACCCCAAGCAATATAAGTTGCAACATACTTTGGGCCCTATTTATTAAAATAATACATGCATTTTGTAAAAGAAAAGGATTTTTGGTAAAAGAGTATAACCAACACTGATATTTTTTAGTTAATTCATTGTCATAGCCTTGATTAATCTGGCTTAATCAAAGGCATGGTCACACTTCTGATCATTGTCTAAGTGATCAACGTTTCTGATAGAGTGATTTTACATAAAACATATTTGTACTAATGCCTACTTTTTATGAAAGTCTATATCATTATGTTAATGATCTCAAAAAGGGATTTTAAAGTAGTTTTATGAATGAAATGTCACAAGTTGGTCTAAACCCAGCCACAAATTCAGTATCTTTAAAGTATATTAAAAGTACAAATGAAGTCCTCTGTTGGAGTATAAGTGAGGTACAATAGAAGCACATACTTCTTCTGTACTTTAGCTTTTTATCAGAAATGTACATATTTAAATATACAGCTAAAGTTCTATTAAAGCGCGTCTGAAATATGCTAATTATGCTTCAAATGTACTCCGAAGTACAACTAAAGTCCCATACTTCTTTTGAAGCGCGTCTGAAATATGCTAATTAGGCAGAAGTACCACTAAAGTACACACCCTGAAGTACATTTGAAGCATATCATAGAAGCTTCACAGGAAGTACTACTGAAGTACATTCAAAGCATAATTTTCATCAGTGCTCAAGATGGTGCTTCAAAGATGCTTCAACATATGATGTACAACAAATGATTGCAATATGTGGGTGGGGAATGGTAAAAAATAGAACTTTTAAAATTTGTAAAATTTAGCCAGAAGAACACTCACCAAAGTTGCCTTAGATCTCTACTTGGTCTTTCCATTAAGTGAGTCTCTTAATATAATAATAATCCATAAGTGTGAAGTTGGAAATTCTACTCATAAACATTTTCTTTCAAAAAATGTCAGACAAGTAAAATTCCCTCCAATTTTCTAAAGAGGAAGTGACCTCATATATAGACTGGAACTGGACTGAAATTAGACTGGGAGTATTCTTAGGTACAGTTAAAGTACTTGGTACTTCTAAAGAAGTCCCACCTACAGTAAGTTAAGTTTCTGAAGTACATTTAAAGTACTTGGTACTTCTTAAAAAGTCCCATATATAATAATTTAAGTTTATGAAGTACATTTAAAGTACTTGGTACTTCTGAAGAAGTCCCATATACAATGATTTAAGTTTCTGAAGTACAGTTAAAGTACTTGGTACTTCTGAAGAAGTTCCCATTGTGATAGAGCAGCTCACTTGAAGTCCCTGAGCTTAAACAGAAGTATATTTTGGAAGCCTAATTGAAGCCTCTAGGACTTCGGGTGAAGCAGACCTTCATGACTTGAAGTACTTTATAAGTATATCAGAGGTACATTTGAAGCTCAGAGACTTATCTGAAGTCTCTGCTTCTTTTGTGGCGGGGAATCTAGTGATAGTAATAATTTATTTGCAATTTGAAAGGGACTATTACAAAACTGTATTAACCCATTACCAAACGGCAAAATTTAAGGGTTGCTGCAGATGACAACATGGAAGCTCATAGAGATTGGATTTGCGTAAAATGTAGCACAGAAAATATTGAGACAAAAGGAGAAACTGCTGATCATCAGCAGTTTCTTCTTTTGTCTCAATGTTTTTTCGAACCTTTTCTGTTGGGGGTGTCAAAACCAGTTCTTAATTGGGAAAGGGCTGATATATATAATCCTTTCCAAAAACGATTAATTATAAGATATTTTGCATTGAACCTTAGAATATCCACTTGTATCATTGTAGCAAGCACCAACAGCATCAACAAGGGCGGATCCAGAACTTTTTTCCATGGGGGGCGGGGGGTCCAAGTCCTGTAGGATTTTTCCAGGGGGGGTCCAAGCCCAAATGATGGTCTTAAATGTGTTAACATGTAGCACTTATCATACTAACATTATACAGTCAAAATTTGTTTTCCGCCAATGCCGGGGGGGGGGGGGGGTCCGGACCCCCCTGACCCCTCCTCTAGATCCGCCCATGATCAAGATTGGTAAGTTATTGCTTATATTTCATATTTTGAAATGCACTATCTGGCCACGTTCCAGAGTGATAAAATAACTAGATTGTAAAAGTCTGCATCATTTAATTCAGAAACACTATCTTGGGACATTTGAGAGCGCTCTGTCCTGTTAAACTATGCAAATTAAATCTATCGCATTTGAAAGTCGAGAGCCGAAAAAGGGAGGAAATGTTTAGTGCAGTTCACTTCAATTAACCCATTACCAAACTACAAAATTTTAGGGTGATCCAATTTGAAAGCTGCTTCAGACGACAAAGTGGGTGTTACTAAAGGTAAAATTTGTGAATAATACAGCTCAGAAAACATTGAGGCAAAAGGAGAAACTGCTGCTTATCAGCAGTTTCTCCTTTTGTTTCAATATTTTCCAAAACCTTTTCTATTAAAGACGTCAAAACCAGGTCTTGTTTGGGAAAGGGTTAAGGAATCTGCATAAACCAGCCAATATCTTGTTTTTGCTGTAGGATTTAGGTCCCTTTGTACTAAAGTTGGCATTTTAAAGCTTTCCTGATAAACAGAAAAATTGCTCCAATTTCATAGCTGCTGGAGATGACAAAATGGGGCTTGATAAAGAAAGGATTTTGCTCAATATGGCATGAGATATATCAAGACAAAAGGAGAATTTATTTAAGCAATTAAATCATTTTCTTCTACATGGTTAAAGGTCAAGAACAGCCTAGTTTCACAAGTGATAGAGGTGGTCTAAAGACATTCTGTCCCATCCATGAATCCAGGGGTGGGCCAGGGGGACCTGGGCCCCTCCTGTCCTTTGTAAAAAAAGGCTTATTAAAGAGATTTTTTTTTGGGGGGGGGGGAAATAAGGGGCCCCCTCTGGGAAAAATATCTAGTTCTGCGCATGTGTTCTATTTGCTAGCAATGCTATTTTCTGATTATTTTCTATATCAATGAAGATCTGCAGTGCTAGGTGCAGCTAAAGCCTGTCAAAAGATCATTAATGTGTCTTCAGACTGTCTGCGGAAAGTACTTAAACAAGCCCCCTGTTAGATTTTTCTGGAATTTCCAAGTATTAATTTAGATGTCTGCCTATCATCTGATACAGCTAACAGTTTTGTTTATGGAAACCTGGATCTGAAATTGTTCTGTGGAGTAAGATCTTTTTTTCCTTTATTATCCCATTCCCAAACAATGATGTTTTTGAATGTGCCAAAAGACTGGGAGGCCATTGGAAACCATTGTGGAAAATGAAGAAATTGCTTGTGCTGGTTTTTTCCCACAATGTTTTCCACGGAGAAAGACTATATATAGAAAATGTTAATTTGTATTCATTCAAATTGTTGCTGCACACTCAGAACTGAATTAGAACCTGTCAAAAATGTTGTCATCTGGTAATGAATTAACAAACAATACTAAATGGTTCAGGAATTAGTCTTAAAGTTTATTTTTTAGAGCATTGTTTTACATTAGCCTGATGATAGAAGAGCAGGAAAACTGGAATGGAATCTTAAAGGTCTTTTTCTTGAAGCGAGTCATTAAAAATTTAATCCGTGTGCAGATTGCAACATTGAATGATAAAAGGAGCTTTGCAAATACTTCAATTTTTCACAAGACTGTAATGTTATAGCCTGGTAAGAAAATATTAAAATTGTAGAAAATTCTATTTGTTGGTCAGAAAAAAACAAACAAAATTGGTGAAAAGTATCCAGCTGTTAAGCTCCTTGCTATGACATTTGCATTTCAGGGGGAAAAATCCATTTTGTCATATTTGTGAAATGACAAATGACAGGACTTCCCTAAATAGGAGAGTTTTTACAAATGGCCAAATTGGGCTTTTATGGGGGAAAATAAACCCTTTCCTAGCTGATTTTGACATTTAACATATTCACAAGCTTGTATTTGAATTTTGGATTGTTCTTATGAAATCCCCTGGAAAATGCTGTGTCCTATTTAATATAACTCAACAACACTAATACTACTGTCAAAAAATCTGCAGTTCTTTTAAGATTTCACGATCCCATTCTAGCTGCCTAGTAATACATGACTTGAGTAGTACTGTCTGTATCTGGTTTAATGTACCATTCAACATTTTTCAGGCAGATGATAGAAATTAGATTTGTGCTAAGAATAGATTGGGTTTACTGTTACGTTTGTCAAACTGCCGGTTTGTTATAAAATCTCGTAACTACGGCTTGAATCAAGCCGTAGCTACGAGAGTTTATAACAACACCCACGAAATATTATTTGTTTGTCCGAAATTACTCCACATTTAACTGGATAAAATCATTTCATATTGCAATGAAATTCACTCATCTACACATCCATTTTCTGAAATATAAAATGCTTTGCCTATAATAAGGACAAATCTGTGACTCTCTGAAAAGATGTACTTTAATTGTTCTTTCTATAACAACAAGCCCAGCAGGAAACAAGTGTTAAACTGGTCTGAAACATTGACAGTTGTATAATTGAGTTTTACAGAATTTCCAGAGAAGAAATTTGCTTCTCCCAACAAGGGACAAATGGATGGCATTGATAAGTTCTAGGTTGGCGCTAAGGAAAAATTCTTAGTAGCCAAATTTGACGAAGACGATAATTTGTTTAGAGAATACGAAAAGCGGTTAAAAGGGTGTGGTACCCTTCCTTTTGCTGCAGGTCCAAACATTTAAAATCATGTTTGTCATGATTAGGCCTACTTAGGATGTCCATTATGATGAGTAAGAAAGAAAACTGACTGTTTTAAATAAGAATCATGATTGGATGCATTGCAGCAAAAGGAAAGGCATATTTTTCATAGTTAAATGAAGAATGAAACACAAATTTAAATTTACACAATATTTATTACAATCCTTTTCTTTTTCAGATCTTTATGTATATACAATAGAAAAGAAAACAAAACAGCTAAACAGAAGAAAAAAGCTTATCTAGTTAAGCTTTGACATTGTTGTCTAAAAATAGCAATAAATAAACATGGAATTGAATTTTGTTGTATTTACAATACTCATAGTACTTTGATACTACAAGTACTTTGATTAAGTTCTCAAAGTACTTTGATTGTCTATTTACATGGATCCTTTCCAAACGGCAAATATTTTGACTGTTCTTATTGGAAAGCTGCTACAAACAAAACTATTCAAAGTATGATGTTGATCTCCCTAATCTTAACTATTTTGCCTTATTGAATTGTCCTGTTCGCCTGCACTTTTTAGCGGCCCAAATATCAAAAGCTCTTCCAAAATTAAAGTCATTCATTTTGTCTATGGAAGGTGTATCCACTGTCATCATCATCAGCGTGTTTACAGTCGACGTGTAAAGTCTGTTTCTTAGTTTCGTTTTGACTAGATTATACCTGGAAAATCCACGCTCACAGTCGGCACTAGATACAGGCAAAATCAAACACACTTTGATTAAATGACACACGTTTGGGTAGGAGGATACAATGTTTTGATTTATCAAAACCGATTCTGCCATTTCTCCGAATTTCATTTTTCTACAGTTATCAAACATGTAATGTCTGAACAGGCTCCATTCAACAAGCAATTCGTCCCCCTTGACAGACAACGGCGATCGACATTCATCACCGTAAAACTCCGATAGTTTGGTAATTTCTGTATTCCCGTATGAATGTAAATCATCGGAACATGACGGGAGTTTTGTGGGATCTAGAATGCTAAAACACGAGATTACCCCACCGTCTTGATTGAAACGCTCGGACAAGTTTTGAAGTAGGGCGTCAATATATTTCTCCATGCTATTCTTGGACAATAAAACAAGGTCTGGGGTTGACTTGACCCTGTTTGTATTACCGTTCTTGCCAAATTCAAACCCACTCTCGTAGCTTTCTGGGAGTGAGTCCACAAATTGTTTTAGGAATGGACCTGGTTCATTTTTCATCGTTTTGATGGAGCTTATTGCTGCTCGCAGTTGACATGATAACTCGGACACAGTCAAATCCCTCCTTTGAAAAATTTTGCTTAAAATACACAAAACATTCAAAAAAAACCTTTAGCATATACGAAGTGTATAGAAACCGGTAATCAGTTATGAACTTTAAAAGTCCACTCGCCATTGGGTCACCATTTTCAGCACAGTCCATTTCAAGACAGGTCACTAGAGCATCGTAATTCTGAATAACAGAATCAACTGCTCCCTCAAACGATAACCATCTTGTATGGAATGTTTGTTGGAACTTTCTTTCCGCCATTTCGAATATTTGCTGAATCTTTTTCAGCTTAGACTGGTGTTTGGGCGAATAGTGGTAGTACTTGAAGATACTATTTATCATAGCCTGGTACTTTTTCAAGTACGGGATACTGTCGGCAGACTGACCACTGGCGAGGGCCAGTCTGTGAGCTATACAGTGTATGCTCAACATCTTGTTGTTTTTCTGTTTTAGAAGTGTAGTGACACCTCCCCGCACACCTGTCATCACACTCGCTCCATCCGTAGTGACACAAGCAATGTTTTCCACTTTCAAATGCCTTGATTCCAAAACACGAATGATGGTTTCGCATAAACTCTTGGTGTTACATTCGTCGCCATTGATCTCTGTCACCTCCAGAAATTTTGTCTGAGTTTGTCCATTTAAACAATATCTTACATACAGAATAAGTGTCTTATCTGTACTAACGTCCGTCGATTCGTCACAAATGACAGAGAAAATCCCGCTTTGTCTTATGTCGTCAAATAAATTTTGTCGTGCTACCTCTGCCATGGCATCTTGCATTTCTTTGACACTTTCGTGGTGTTCATAAGGAAGAGATTTGTCAGGCTTCATAAGACAACTGAATCTGGAGACATCGTGTGTGATGAGAAGTTTATTCAAGTCACTTATAGCGCTAGAAGGTTCATTTCTCCTCGCTAAATAGAAGAGATTTTTCATGAGCCCTTCCACGCCGTCTCTCTCTTTCTCCGCCGCCTTGATAGCAGCCGACTCTATACTAACATTTGCATTTTGTGCTGACAATGCAAATTTGTGATCACCAGTCAAGGCATGTTTCTTAATGGCATCTACCTTGAATTTGTCACAGCCAGATGTCCATATATTTGTCCGTCCGGCCCGCTCACACAGCGAACAAAACATCACCTGTTTATTTGCGTCGTATCTAAGATAGGGAAACTTTTCAACCCATTCCCTCTTGAATCTTCGATCACTCTTTTTACACAAGTCAGTCCGTGTCAAAGAATCAGTGTTCTGAGATTTCTCACAAACATAGTCTTCTGTGTTTTCCGATGTTTTCTGTCGTTTTTCGGGGTTCATAAACGCAAACAGCGACGGTTGACTGTCGAGCTTGCGCTTCTGGTTTAATTTTGACATCGCGCAAACGCAACAAATATCCCTGATAATTTATAGAATTAATATTTATGCAACTGATTAATTTAACAAAACAAAATGAAATTATGCTTTTTGACAAATTATATCGCCGTTTTATACATGCCGCGTCGATAACTAGGTTACTTAAATCGCCACGCCTATTTTTATGGATAAGGCCAAACAGCCAATCAGAATCATTATCTACCCATCAATCACGCGCAATCGTCAATCAAGCGGATTAACACAGCTGGTCAATAGACACGTGTTAGGTCACACGCTGTGTGTGTAATTAGATCGCTAATCATAAATGCCAAAACGTGCATGTGTTTATTGTAACTGATGTGTTAATCCGGTCATAAATGTAATTATGGGCGTGTGGCAGGATATCTTATCAGAATTATTAGGATAACCCTTCATTTGCAGGTAAGATAGGCGACATTTTTTGCGATCGCCAGAATGGTTGATTTTGAAAATAATGATCGCCATTTGACGATTTTGATCGCCACTGGCGATTTTGGCGACCGGTAACGCTAACATAGTAAGTTGAGGGCATAAATCAGATCTCGATCATACCAGGCAGACTCTCAGTACATTATGGAAGGAAATATTCCTGAATATAGCCCTGAAAATGTCCTCGGCTAATAACCGAATTGTTTGAGTTACATGTCTGATATTGTTGATAAAATCTACCACAAAAATGGAGCAGTTTTGAGATTTACACATCAGATTTTGTCAGGTGACTAATATTGCAAACATTCAGCATTTTCTTCTTTTGCATCAATGAATTCTAAAGCTTTTCCTATAGGGGATGTCGAAATTAAGTTTTTATCGAGAGAAGGTTAATATTTGAATTATGCAAATGCTTGTTGTACTGTATGGGTTTGAACATATTCAACAGGAACTTAATATATGTCAAGGGTCCCATCACACCAAATAAGGGTCCAGTGGCCCTTAAATGATGGCTATAAACCCCTTAAACAGTTATCCAGCGGTCAATCACCAAATGACTATAATCAAGAAAAATGTCATTTCCAATTTTAGAGATCTTCAGATCCTTTGTCCAGTCTTATACTTTTCACACAAATGGACTGCTGCAAAGGTATTTAGCCTAAATTAACCCTTTCCAAAATGGCAAAAATATCTACTGTTCCAATTCAAAAGACGCTGATCAAGACAACATTATATAATCTACATACACAGGTAGAATTCAAAGAAAGTAAGGTTTAAAATGATACATTCAAATATTATCGAAGAAGAATCATAGTGAAATTTTTAAGGACATATGCAAGGTCTTCGGGACAATATTATAGTGTCAATATCCTAGGACTATTTGCTGGGCTAATTATTTTTGATTTTCCAGGAGGGATTTATCTGTAAATTAATCTGTGTCTGAACTTGTCCCATGTTGTTTGCATGACATAATATCCATTGTTAGGAAAGGTCCATAAATTGATGCTTTATTGGTCCATTTGCTTGTCTATAGGTTGTGTCTAAGAGTCAGAATGTTTCAGAAAAGGGGTGTTCTGAAGGCCTAAAGTCCTTAATTTCAGCCAAAATCCTATGTAGTTGGTACTGGTGAGAATTGTCAAGTTGAGACCATTTTAATGAGTATACACAGCTTAGTGCTTCATGATGAAATGATTGATAATTCACATTTTAATGATTATTATATCATTCCTTGATCCTGTCTGAAGTTTGACTGCAATATTTGAAGGTGCTGATGACTTCATAGAAAGACCTTTTGGATTAGCTAATGCACCACCTTGAATGGTAATTGATTTATTGTTGAGATGAATTTAAAGCTGCATTTTTTTTAATTATTTGTGAAATAAGAAACTGAATCAGTCTAAGAGGGTTTTCATTTTTTTCCTAAAAAGAAAATAGATCAATATCCATATCTTGGGAATATGAAAATCATGAATTGTCTGAGTAAGATGCACAGGCATGTGAAAAAACAATCGTCATAATTATGATCTAGTATGATTTATATCAATAATGTATTGTTATTAAGATTAATCATTGTATAACTAAAGAATTCTCATTCTTCAAATTGACTTTGAAGTGATAACATTTGTATTTTAATGAGTTGTATTGTCATTGCAGAACACTTTTGATCAAGCCATTATTTTTGCAGACCTTATAAAGTATGGAAAGTTATAAACAAAGATTAGTTCATATTTCAAAGCACATTTTAGTTAATGTTTAAAATATTTGAAAGAATATTGATGGATGGAATTTTTGTCATGTTTAAGTAAAGTTTTCAAGTCATGTAATCTTGAAAAATTAGATTTAATACCTTAATCATTGTAAGTTCAACATAATGGATCATTATAATGATTAGCTCATTATAAAAGGCCTGACATGGCATTTTGTGATAATAGCATGGTTTTTATTATTGAAAAAGTTTTTTTATGCTCCCCGAAAAAATTTCGGGGGAGCATATAGTCGCCACGCTGTCCGTCCGTCCGTCCGTGTGTCCGTCCGTACGTCCGTCCACAGCCATATCTCAGCAACCCTTGGACCAAATTCAATGAAACTTCACATGTGAACTCCCTGGGTCAATACCTAGAGACCTTTTTCTCCGTTTGTAAATTTAAGGCTGCGTCATGGAAAAAGGGGCTTTAGTGTAAAAATTAGTTTTTCTCTTATTTCTCTTTATCTAATGGGCAGAATTTAATGAAATTTTGTGCTCATGTAATAAATAGGATGTTCTCGACCATATTCTAAAAATAATGTGTGTACAAAAAAGCTGTCATGGGAAAAGGGGGCTTAATGTATGATAGTTTTTATTTTGTGACAAACACTTATTCGGGGAGCATAATCCGTCTGTGACGGCTCTTGTTTATAGCTGAACAAGTTCTGGAAGCATTAATCATTTACAGGAGTTTTGCACCAACTTCTTTAACAGAACTATCAAAACAATGGGAAAAAGAAGTTGAATAGGTATAAAGAGATCATGACTGTAAAGTTTGTGTTTTCCCCTGGGTTTGATTGACAGCCCAGCCTGTCAGAGGCTTATCAGCAGAGGCCATAACTCATAATTGCTCATTCGGGCCTGAAGTGCAGAGTTACATGAGATGGCCAGATAATTAAATGTAGTATTTTGTTGGCATGGAAATTAACCTTTTTACCACCACCCCTGCTGGTATGTGGAATTGTTGAGGTAAATAGTACCTGTTGCATTGAATAGTATTCAGTGTTGAATTAAGATCTTGACTTGAAGAAAAGTCTTTGTGGTTTGTAGCCCATTGGCCCTACCAGCTTCTTTTGAAATGTGTGTGTGTGTGTCTATGGGTATTGCATACTCTCAAATTTGTATATTTAATATTTTAAGTCAAGGAATGCCCATAGTAATAGCAATTGGGAGCATGATCCAACAAACACATCTTTTAACATTTTTGAAATAATTAAATATTTTTAGCTTTTGCAGCAAGTGCTTTCATTAATATTTAACAATTGAGTAAGCATTTTGACCTTAACATAGAATGACAGGACTTGAAATTGTTTAAGATTATGTCATATGAGCAATAACCATATGACATTCTACATCCTTTAGTCAGAATTGATGACCTATTCTTTATTCTTCATTTCCAAAAATGTTTCTACCCAGAATAACCAAAAAAAGTAAAATTAGATTCTATCTGCAACACCTCAACAAATCGATAAATTGGTTAAAGGATAGAAATTTCATTATCTGAATAAATCTAATTGATCATTTGATCAAGGGAGATCACTGCACAAGATTGATATGATAAGAAGGGACACAACTCCAACAGTGTGTAATCTTTATAAATAGGAAGGTGGTCTACTTGAACATATCAACGGTCCGACATAAAACATACATCATGCTATTTTTTCCTTATTTCCATAGCAACTTGATATAGTAAATGATACGGAAAACATTAAAAACCCCATCTTGGCAGTTATCTGTTAGATTAGCTCCCCTGATTTATTGCGAAACTTGGGGTGAGCTTTTGTGTTGGTGTATGAATAAATCATATCAAGTTTTCAAATAGGAGAATAGAAGAAATGGAAACCCTACATACATTTTGAATAATAATGTATTTAAAATATTCATACCATTATAATGTGACTTGTCATGAAAATGGGTCCTGTGTTATGCAGAAAGGTGATTTCTGTGTATTGAAATAAGCTTCAACCAAGCTAGCCTCAATGTAGTCAATGCACTCTGACCCTTGTTGAAACACTAATAAATCTTCAAAAATTTTAAATATGGGTATACCTTAAATGGTCATTCTACTTTCCCCCTAAACGGCAGAATTTGAAACTGCAGGGCTCCAAAATGAATGCTGCTGCAATTGAAAATTGGGTGTTGATAAAAATTGCATTTGTGTGTACTACAACATAGAAATTATTGAGGTAAAAGAAGGAAAATGTTGGTTTTCACTGTTTCTTCTTTTGTCTCAATATTATCTTTTTAGCTTTTTCTGTAAGAGATGTTATTGTGGAAATACTTAACTGCCTAATTTGCACAGAAAATCCTAAAACCTCAGATATTAGTGAATGTGCTGGCTTATAGAACTTCTGTTTGCATGATTGCCATAAGATCCTTTTTAGCTTGATGAGACATGAACTTGATGGGTATAATGGTATAGATATACAGAGGATATCCTGGCTATACTACCCATGTTTTCCTGTCCCTATTTAGTAACCCTTTCCCAAACAAGACCTGGCCCCGGTTTCTCGAAAAAACTTAAGTACGATCTCATGCTCAAATCTGAGCACCGTGCTCAAATCGCACGAAATCCACGTGAACTTCAATTGAATACCCTTCAACGTTGGAGAGTATCCCTTTGAAGTTGAGCATGTTCTCATGAGAATATACTTAAGTTTTTTCGAGAAACCAGGGCCAGGTTTTGTCGTCCTTGAATGGAAATGGCTTGGAAAACATTGAGGCAAAAGAAGAAAATGCTGATGATCAGCATTTTCTCCTTTTGCCTCAATATTTTCTGCATTATAATTTACAAAAATTTTATCCTTCTCAACACCATTTTGTCGTCAGCAGCAGCTTTTGAAGTGGACCACCCTATTATTTTGCTGTTAGAGAAAGGGTTAACCCTTTCCCAATTACAAAAAATTGGATTAGTCCAATTTGAAATCTCACAGTTGTAGACATTACAAACAGATGTTGTTAACAATATAGTATGAGTGCAATATTCCACAGAAAATATTTAGGCAAATGGAGAAGAAGCTAGTCTTCAGCATTTTCTTCTTTTGCCTCTATGTTTTCTTATCCTTTTGCTTAAAGTACACCAATACCAGGTTTTGATTGGGAAAGGGTTAAGACAGGAAGAGGGTATATTTGCATGATACCATTAAATACTTTTACATGGGAGAAGATATTGATACAATTAAAAGTTGATGAATTTGAAATCATGGAATCCTTGGTTTGATCTCCCCTGCAAATTGCTGTTCTTATGCTTATGAGTAGTTCAAGAACAGCACTTGAACATTGCGAAAAGTTCTTAATCTGTCCTCATAAGTTTTTAAGAACATCTGTACATGAACTGTTCAAGTACTCATCTTTTGGCACAGTTCAAGAACTTTTGAAGGACCTTTGGTTTTCTTAAAGTGTCATTAAACTATTCTTGGACAATTCAAGAACTTTTTTGGCACAATTCCATCCCAATTATGTTCGTGAACTGTTCTAAATTGAGTTTAAGATCATATCAAAAACATTTTAAGAATATAGTGTGTTCTTTAAAGGTTCAAGTACTGCTCTTTTATATCACTTCTAAAACATTTTAAGAACATGTCAAGAACATATTTGTTTCAAAAGAGCACTTTAAATGCTCTTGAATAATTCAAAGACATTTTAAGAACAAATGATGTTCTTAAAATGCTCTACACATTGCACTTCAAGGTGACTTGAAGATATTATAAGAACATTTAAAGGATATATTAAGAATATGTTTGTCCCAGAAGTATCTTAAAGATGTTCCTGAGCATTTGAAGGATCTTTTCAGAACAAAATGTGCTCTTAAAAAGTTCTTAGCAGTGCTTGTGAAATACCTCCAGTCTATTTTTGTTGTTGTCTTTTAGTGTAAACTTCCTGTTGCTAAAGTTGGAGGGAAAGTATTTTCTTAATTTGTAATTTCCAAAGATATTCTTTATGATGATTTTCACCTATGTTACATAGATTTAGTGAATTTTAGAAGAATATAGAAGCTTGCTCATTGAAAAGACCAAGTAAAACAAAGCCTCAATTTTGGTGAGTGATATTTGACTTTTGACTTTTACCAATCATACCCCACCCACATTTCTAATCCAGTATTATTGTTATGGTAAGTTTACCATGTTTTCCTTGGTTTTCTGTAAGTTGGTTGCCTTAAAAATAGTATTGAAAGTAATAAAAGGCTTTTTGTTCATGATTTGATGTAAACTGACACGATTTAAAAACGCAAAACACGTTTTCATCAACCATTCCTTCGCTATTTCCTCGATCGGCACCATATTTGGGGACATGTATGAGACAATGTATACGCTTCACGTCCCAGCAATTTTGTTGTGTTTTCTGTAAACTATCCGGACATCTGAACCGCCCATCACTAAATGCTCGTACATCTCGTGCATTCAGACCACGTGTTAAATCGCTAAGATCTTTTGTGTACAAATTGCCACTTTGATTTACTTATTGAAAACATACGAGAACAACGAAAGAAAAATTGTGTATAGAATGCTGAGGCTTATTTTGCGAAACAGGAACCGAGTTTTTTGGCTTTTGGTTTGCCGTGTTTCGCAAATAAAGGTAGCTAGACGTTTTAATATAGCCGAATCGACGGTTCAAAGGTCTATGAGACGTGTAAACGACACAGAAAGATTTACAGACCACCCACGTCCCGGTCAGCTGCGTTTAACAACTGTACGTCAACATAAATGTATACGTCAACGTCACTAACGCAAAAGATTTGTGACAGCTCAGTCTACAGCAAATTCTATGGTTGGTAATCGCGAGCGGCCTATACATCGCGACATGGTGATAAATCGCCTGTGAAAACACTGGGTTCGCTGTCGTCGATGTTCAATGCCAGGATATTGATACAGCGTGCATTTTTCCATAATCTGACGTCCATTAAGGCATTATTTGTGACTTTAAATGTCATTTTCTGCCCTGTTATGTTAACAATTGTAACATTTACAATTTTACATGGCTATACATCCGTTTTGTAAGATGCAGGAGATACAATTTGTAAAAGTACTATTTTGCGTTTTTAAATCCTGTCAGTTTAGGTCATTATTAAGTGTCCATGTAACATTCAAGTTTTACCCTTTCCCAAACAGCAAAATTGTAGGGTAGTCTAATTTGAAAGCTGCTGCAGACCACAAAATGGATGTTACTTGGTGTAAAATGTGTGAATACTATAGCACAGAAAACATTGAGACAAAAGGAGAAAATGCTGATTATCAGCATTTTCTTCGTTTGTCTCAATGTTTTCCCAAGCCATTTCTAATAGGGACATCAAAACCCGGTCTTGTTTGGGAAAGGGTTAATTTAAAGCTACTATTTCCCAGATTTGGACCCAAAAATTGTCAAATACAAACGAAATGTACACTTTTTAAGCTTTATATGACCTGATTAAATGATTAAGACAAACTATTGAAGCAACGACTCATTTTTTCGCAATTTGATACCAAATTCGTGAAGCGATGTCGAAAGTAGGTCAAAACAGTAGGACATGCGACTTTCTTAAATGACGTCACAACATACATGATGACGTCATATTGAAATTCAAGTATGAATCTCGTTTGAATCATGGTCCGCGCTGTATGCGCATGCGCAACAATTTAAAAATAATTCTAACCCCATCTGAGACGGGGTTGAATTTAGGTTTGGATTCTCCCTAAATTCAGCTATCTGTCTTGTAATTTCGGCTCATTCTCTGTCTGAATCGCATATTATTAACCATCCTGAGGTGTTCAACACAAAAGTTTTGCATATTTTTTCAAAAAAAATCATTTTTTGCAATTAGACCATCTGTTACCGTCGCCCTTTAAGAACTGGTGTTCTTGAAAAGTTTAATAACTGTTCCTGATCGATTCATGAAATTTACTTCGATAAGGTAACGAAAGTGTTCAAGTTGTGTTCAAAAACGTTTCAAGAAATGTCATATTGGCCAATATACTATTTCTGAATTATTCAAGAACAGTTCAGAAAAAAAATTGGTATTGTTCCTAATTGATTCAAGAACAGTTCAAGGGCTAA
Source organism: Fragum sueziense (assembly GCA_963680895.1). NCBI lineage: Eukaryota > Metazoa > Mollusca > Bivalvia > Cardiida > Cardiidae > Fragum > Fragum sueziense. The sequence goes on from OY804606.1 coordinate 23,320,361, forward strand.
ATTGATTCGGAACACTTCAAGTACTACAACTGTACTGATGTAATTAAAGTGTTCAAGTTGTGTACATGAACATTTTAAGAAATGTTATATTGGACAGTATGATTCTTGAAATATTCAAGAACAGTTTGGAAAAGAGGACACATGAACAGTACTTAAACTTTTCTTAAAAGTGTTCAAGAACCATTCAAGTACATTTAAAAAAAAATTGCTTAAAATGTTACCTGAACAGTTCAAGAACTGTGAGAAGAATAACAGTTCTTGTAATGTTCATGTAATTTAGTTCTTGGACTGTTCTAGAACAGTTTTTAAGAACTTATTGAGAACAGTGTGTTCTTAAAAATTTGTCCAATATAACATTTCTTAAAGTGAACTTGAACAGATCTAGAGCAATTCTTGTCATTTGTTCTTGAACATCATAGGAAATGTACTTGAATTGTTCTAACAATTTTCGCAGGGGCAATGCTTTCCACATAACGCTGGTGGGGTATCAAAACCTCGCAATTCCAGCTTTGTCAAGCTGTAGTTAAGAGGTTTTGACTCCTCACTGACGATAATCTTTAAGGTTTGGCTTTAATCTAGTCTTCGAAAGATTTAAAATTCAAAGATTCTTCTTTACAACAGCTGATTTTTCAAGGACATCTAAAGCCTTTATTGGCTTATCATTGGCAATCCTCTTGAATTCCTATGAAACTTAATATATTGATTAATACTTTATGGCAGTAAGCTTAACATGGCTCTTGTATGAATCTAAGATAACCCTTTCTCAAACAGCGCAATTTTAGACTGCCTCTATTTGAAAGGAGTTGTGAACAACAAAATAATTGTTGTCAAACGTGTCAAATGTGTATGTTATGGCTTAGAAAATATTGAGAGAAAAGGAAAAATTTCTGATTATCAGCTATTTATGATTTATTATTTTCTCTCAAACCTTTTCTATGAGGGTTGTCAAACTAAGATTTATTGTGGTAAAAGGATAAGGTAATTTTACAGACATGTGTTGGAATAAAAAATGAATAAAACTTAATGATTCCGTCTAATGATCTGAGACTGTAAAAGATAAGGTCTGAAAACTTATCCCAGAGTGACCATAATACTTTTGCTCTATTTTAGCATTGTTTTCAGTTTACTTTTACAATGGTATATTATATTGGAAAAAAAAGAGAGGAGGAGCACTGATTCATTCCAGATTCTGCTTCCCACAGTGTAATCCTGTAACCTAGAATGACAAAAACTACCAACAACAAAGTTTGTTGTATGATGCTAAATGCCCTAAGGTTTTTCAAAATGTTATAGATCACTTTCTATTAGTGATTACACGCATCAGCCAGAAGTGGCTGATATTTTTATTTTCAATGTGAAACTCAATCTTTGACTGAGGAACACATTGACAGATGCACTGCATGCATAATGCCCAATCAATTATCCAAAAAAACATGTAGCATGATAAATAGGACTGGTGCAAGATGTCTTAAAATTCAATGAGAAAGGATAATCTGGCAATTCACAGGTCATAGAAACAGCTTAAAAAAGAGGGATCAGTTAAAGGGTATCTTTAAATCCCTTGCTTATCTGTAGGTGATAAAGAGCCTTTTGCACTGGGGTGCTGCTTTGAACTCCTATATTATACCTTTATGGTACTAAATCAGTATCAGAGATAAGAACTGAATCTGTAAATCTACAAAAAAAATCATTCTATCCTTTCCCACAGTTATTCATTCTGGATGAAAATGAAATGATCTGTCGCTAGTCAAGTATACATAATGCTTTTCAGATTAGCAAGCTAGCTTTCATACTATAATATTTGATAGTTGCAGCCATATTTGTATGTTTGCTGCTTGCAAATCTTTCTATGCCATGAAGCTGGATCTTAACCATGGAAGTTATCAGCTCACCTGAGCACAAAGTGCTCAAGGTGAGCTATTGTGATCACTTTTTGTCCGTCGTCCGTCTGTCTGTCTGTCTGTCCGTCTGTCTGTCCGTCCGTCCGTCCGTCCACAATTTCGTGTTTACACTCTAGCATCTACAAATATAAGCCAATCTTGACCAAACTTGGTCAAAACATGTATGGCCATAAGATCTGGCATGAGTTCGATTATGGGTCAGATCGAACCAGAAAGTCAGGAGTTATCTGCCCTTGAATGCCAAAAATACCTAGTTTTGACATTGTTTACACTCTAGCATCTACAATTATTGATCAATCAAGACAAATCTTGGACATAATGTTGCAGACTATAAGATCTCAGATGAGTTCGATTTTCAGTCTGATCTGACCAGAAAGACTAGAGTTATGTGCCCTTGAATATGACAAAATTGCCATTTTCGGCTGTTTTTGACCTTGTTTACTCTCTAGAATCTACAATTATACATCAATCAAGACAAAACTTGGACACAATGTTTGGGACCATGAGATCTCGGATGACTTTGAATTTCAGCCTGATCTTACCACAAAGTCGAGAGTTATGTGCCCTTGAATTTGATAAAATTGCTGTTTTTGACTGTTTTCGACCTTATTTACACTCTAGAATCTACAATTTTTTCCCAATCAAGACAAATTTTGGACACAATATTGGAGACCATAAGATCTCAAATGAGTTTGATTTTCAGTCGGATCTGACCAGAAAAATGAGAGTTATGTGCCCTTTAATTTGATAAAATTGCCATTTTCGGCTGTTTTTGACATAGTTTACACTCTAGAATCTACAATTATTTATCAATTAAGACAAAACTTGGACACAATGTTTGAGACCATAAGATCTTGGATGAGTTTGATTTTCAGTCCCATTTGATTAAAAAGTCGAGAGTTATGTGCCCTTGAATTAGACAAAATTGCTGTTTTCGGCTGTTTTCGAACTTGTTTACACTCTAGAATCTACAATTATTGACCAATCAAGACAAATCTTGGACACAATGTTTGGTATCATAAGATCTCGGGTGAGTTTGAATTTCAGCCTGATCTTACCACAAAGTCGAGAGTTATGTGCCCTTGAATTTGATAAAATTGCCGTTTTCGACTGTTTTCGACCTTGTTTATACTCTAGAATCTACAATTATTGATCAATTAAGACAAAACTTGGACACAATGTTGGGGATCATAAGTTCTGGGATGAGTTTGGTTTTCAGTCTGATCTGATTAAAAAAGTTGAGAGTTATGTGCCCTTGAATTTGACAAAATTGCTGTTTTCGGCTGTTTTCGATCTTGTTTATACTCCAGAATCTACAATTATTTATCAAACAAGACAAATCTTGGACACAATGTTGAGCACCATAAGATCTTGGATGAGCTCGATTTTCACAACGTTATTGACCATAAGTTCGTTTTCAGTCTTAAAGTCATAAATATTTATTGAATTGAACAAAAATGTTGCTCATATCATTTTGGTTCAGGTGAGCAATATAGGACCATCATGGTCCTCTTGTTTCATTGATGTGAACAATTTTCTTGGTAAAGAACAACGAGGCCCATCTTCTACAAAATATTGATGCATAAATGGAGTGCAAATAATTGCAAGACAATAATGCAAGCAAGCTTTAATATTCCTTTGAGTGTTTTTTGTATGAGAGAAATGCATTGCAATTTTGCATAAATACAACCAACTACTTAAGCTTTCAAAATGAATCATGAATTCTGATGGTTCTCGGAACTATCTGATGGATATTAGCTCCTAAATCTGTGCTTATCTGTACCCAGTCTGCAAAGTGTTTTAGAAACTCCTGCTTGCTTATCATGGCTTTAACATTTTCCCAAATACAAAAATGCTAGACTTGTTACTTAAAAAGTGATGATGACAAAATAAACAACTTTGATAGAAAAGAAGAAAACTCGTTATAACCAACAGTTTTGCCATTTTCTCATATTTTTTCCCTCATTGATTTCTTTCATGACATAATAAGTAAGTTATGCTGACTGCAATTCTTTTCAATTGGGACTGGTCCACTTTGTGGTTTATTGAGAAAGGGTAAATGCTTATCAGATCTTTACTTTATCAGAGCTTTGGGTTATCAAAAAATAGTGTATTGCTAATTTGAGCTCATTTCCTGTACCAAGGTTTTGGGCTTATCAGCAATTGTGAAGTATGTGTATCTATATCCAGTCAACATTATGACCAAAACATTCAGCTATCTTATCTCTTATTTCTACATCATGAATCTTCTTACTTAACCCCTTTCTAAATGATGATAATTTCTCCTTTTCCCTCGATATATTAATCCTATAAAGTTAGGGGCTTATCAGCATAATGTGAAGTACTTGTATGCACATCCAGTCAATTTTATAACAAATTCACTTCTCTTCTTATCTTCTTTGGGAAAAGGTAACACTTTCTCCAAATGTAATATCATTGAGAAAAAAGAAAGTTGGGTGATTTAAAGTCAGGACTTTCGCTGGGTCATGCATATTTCTCTTGTTCTACCCCATATTGTGGACAATATGTATTAAAGTTTTAAATACCGGAAATGTCTGATATATTATGGAAAAAGCCTTTAGACAGAGATATTTGATTTCATGTTCAACATGAATAATTAACAAATTGCTAATAGGGTTTTTCATTCACTTTTCAATTTGCTAGACCAGTCATTTAACAACAAAATTTTCGACTGTTCCAATTTGAAAGCTGCAGCAGCTGCAGACGACAAAATAGATGTTGAAAAAGATTGGGTTTATGCAAATTGTAGCACAGAAAACATTGAGGCAAAAGGAGAAAATGCTGATTATCAGCATTTTCTTCTTTTGTCTCAATGTTTTCCCAAGCCAGTTCTGAATGGGACGTCAAAACCAGGTCTTGTTTGGGAAAGGGTTAAGGGCTGTAATTTGGTTTTAACCCTTGTCACATTGATATCAGAATATTCCGTCTTCTGCAGAAAGCATAGACAAAGATTATAAATATTGTGTACAGAGACACTTAATATTTCTTCATCTAATAAGTACATTTGCTTGTTGCCAAACTGTTCTATAGAAACTTTAATTCAATCCAATCAAGTTTAATTACTGAGAAGGTCTTGATTTTTTATGTCTATACATTTAAGAATTAAGAGGGTCAATCCTTTCCCAAGCCTTGGTTTTGATGTCAGTAATATGAAGAGACAGCTTTTGGAAACATTGAGAGAAAAGAAAAAAAATGCAGATAATCAGTTTGCATTTTCTTCTTTTTTCTCATTATGCAATATTTTACTGATTTATACAAAATGGATGCCCTATGCAACATTGATTTTGATATTTCTGTCAACTTTTCAATTTTGAAAAGCCTAAAATCTTGTCATTTTTAGAAAGGGTTAAAAGAGCAGATAGTATTTAAGTTAGATCAGATAATTCTGTCAAACTAATTGATAATTGGGTTTATCTTATGTAAAGATTTCATGTCCAATCATTAAAATTGCTGGCAACAATTATTCAATTTCTCCTTTTACCCTCATTGACAAACTGTTTCGCATGTGGAGTAAACCAAACTGAGTTTGGATGTCCAAAACACAGAAACTTTTAGGAAACCATAAAAGGAAAGAAAAGTTACCTATGCCTATTGGCAAAACTGATAAAACTGGTCCAAATTCAAAGAGGTTGCAGACAACAACAATTCAAGTGAAGGAAATTCTACATGTTTTATACTTCTTTGAAGAAAACATTGTGGGAAATAAGAAATTGCTTGTCGCAAAAATGTTCTACAATGTTTTCCAAAGTCTCTATCTTTTGGGGGCGTCAAAAAGCATTGTTGTATGGTAATGGGTTAGTTATATTAACATCCAAAGTTGCTTTTTTTCCAACAAAGATGTTAGCTTTTGCAACTCCTCTGATTTAGAACAAAATTAAACTATTCTGTTGATTTGGACAGATCCAGAAAATTGCAGTTCATGCTTATTTTCTACTTTTGACATCATTGATTTTATCATCTGTTGCTCCTTTCAAACTGAAGCTGAGTCCACTTTTATGCTGTTTGGCTAATGATTAGTATCTGTCCAGCCTATCTATAGGTCAGGGCTGCCATTTTAAATGGGGAGACAAATATTTTCAAATGTCATCCTGGACCATAATTGCCCCTCTGGGATAATTTTCCAAATATGATTAGATTTGTAGATTGTCTATTTTCATATAACTGTCACAATCATCTCCTACAAAACCCAGATTTAACCCTTTACCAAATGAGCCAGAATCTGAAAAATAGGGCCCCCTTGTGTCCCATTAAGTTTCAATATATTTATTGTACATTGTTTTTGAAGCTCTAAGTCTTGTTTGAAATACATTAGTACTAAGTCTTCCCGAATGTGTGGGCCAGTGAAAAGCCATTTAAGATTAACCTCTCTACCAATGGGATCGAACTTGGAACCTCTTGATCATAAAGCTGATAATATACCTTTCAACAACGGTCACAATGCTATATATATAAGACCTTTATGTTTTGTGATCATCTTGTGTTCATATACAGTCTCATACAGATCATTGCTGATCTCTAATTGTTACTACATCCCCTGCGAAAAGTTCATTTAAGTTCAAGAACTGTTCTAGAACATTAAATGGAACTTCTAGAACTGTTCAGTAACAGTTCTAGAAGTGCCATTTAATGTTCTAGAACAGTTCTAAAAAACTAGAAATGTGTTTTTAAACTTTTTTCGCAGGGGATGTTAATTATGAAGAAGCTATAAGAGAACAATATCGATTTTGATCAGACTTGCAGTACATTTGGGCAGATTTCAATCCATGTTGGTCTTTAATGACATAAGTGTATTATCATACAGCTTAATATTTCTCTGGAAAGATTCTTAGCTTGGAAATTGTTGATTGATACCATAGATTTAGGGTATGTTTTGTTGACAGAAATTTGTTGGTTGCTTCCGAGAATGTCGTAATTACAAGTTGAATAAGCCATTTAGTAACGACATTTTCAAACATAAGCTATAATATGTCTTGTTGACGTTGTTATAACGATGGTTCATTTCCTCTCAGTTTGTGTTGGAGCTACTTAACTAAGTATTTAATCATCCTCAGATATTGACAATATGTCATTGTCACTACCTCCCATATGTGGAGTTGTTAAAGGATGTTGAGCTATTAGCTGCTTGGACAAATAAGGGGCCATGCCCCTATAAAAGGGGTCAAAGTCTGAAAGGCATTTATCCTTTACAGAGTAAATTATTTCTAGATCAAAATCAAGAATGTTTTAAAAATATATTGTCAGTAAAAAGCATTGCTGATTATTAACTCAAAGCCTTGATTCATACAACATTTTGTTGCAGTAGGGGAGTGCCAATTTGAGTTGAATTATGTGGCAAATACGGCATCATTTAATTAGCAAAGGAGGGCTTCATCATGCGAAACTTCTTCATGCAGAATAAAGTATATGAAGTACGGGGGCTCATGAAGTACAAGGAAGTCCTTGAATGGATGAAGTAACTTTGGATCTAGACAGGAAAAAACACATTGAGAAGATATATTTGGTTCAAACCCGACTGAATGTTTCAATGTTACAAAATAACTATACAAACGCTAAAAATCATTCTTCAAATACTTAAAAGTATTTCAGATTCCATACTTTTTGAGATTCAAGAATACTTTTGAAATTGAAGCATTTTTGCATCTATATATTATCGTCGTTGTAAATGCAAAACCTTGTATCTCGTTTTTGGAAAATTTTAAGGGAAAAGAACAAAGTGTAATAACTTTTCCCAAACTGAAAGGTTTTACTTGAAATTTGGACATATTGTTCACAAATAATGTGTCATTAATACTGATCTGTAATAAAAATCTCAAAACCTGCAAGAATTGTCTTAACTGAACACACAAGATTTGACTTTGAAAAATCGTAAAAATCGACATACGAGGTTTTGCATTTACACCGACGATATACAGTAGAATGATCCGTGAAAGTGAGACAAGGAAATAAATCGGAAATCCTGATGTTGATTTTATCAAGTACATGATTGTATACAAGTTGCACTGGTGACATTATTGTTGTCTCAGTTTCAGTTATATTATACTAATCTTAGGAGCAACTGTTTCACTTAAGCATCATTTAATCTTGTTTTCACCAAAAAGTGAAAACCAGTGGCAGACCGTCTCTGTAGCCGGGTTATTTCATTTTCTTGAAGAAATTGAGTCGGAATTGTGTTATACTTAGAAAATGAACCCCCCCAGTATATTAGGGAAACATTTTTTCAAACCCTCTTCACAGAAATTCTGGATTCGCCGCTGAAAACTATATAAATGCGAAAGTTAAGTTCTGTATTATCCTAATTTTCTCAATGAATTCATTTATCATGCACTCTTCTCCATCAATGTAACCCATTACCAAACGACAAAATTAACGGATAGTCCAATTCAAAAGCTGCTACAGATGACAAAATGAATGCTAATCAATGTGGGATTTAGGTACAATATATAGCTAAGAAATTATTGAGGCAAAAGGAGAAAATGCTGATTATCAGCATTTTCTTCTTTTGCCTCAATTGTTTCCCAATCCTTTACTATTATTGAAGTCAAAACAAGGTCTTGTTTAGGAAAGGGTTAACTGAATCATTTTAGATTTCTTACTAAATATTTTGGGGAAGGGTCTGACCTTCAGAGCAAGCTATTATAGAACATTAGATTTTGATACCAGCACAATAGATTGGTATCCTTGCTCATCCTTGAAGGATCTTAACGAGGTCCCGAAATTTGGAGCCCTATCACATATGGAGGAAATGGATTCAGTATGAACATCCTATATGAAAAGGATGTGTTTTGTTTTCAAGTGATTGTATGTCACTTGACAATTGTTATTGGCCAGCCCAAAACATTGTTCATGTGACTTGTGTAGCGTTATGAAATACCAAACTTGTATTTTTTGAAAACTGAAACTTAATGGAATATTAGTTTTTACAATTAGGCTATTTTAAGTAAACAGCATTAATTAAGGTAATATCAACTTCTTTCTTAAATATTTTAATTTCTCTTGTATATATCCAGTAAAATGGAACAATGACTTGATGTGAATTGATGTGCTCTAAGGTCCTGTCACAAGGCGATAGTCATCTGGCATAGAAATATTTTGATAGATGATATAATAAGGTTGCATTTTGCATATTCTCTTTCACAATTATAAGCATGAAACATACTTTGAATTCATCATGCTTTTACAAACAACATGTCATCATGCTATCAAAATTCGGTAACTGCAGCGTTACAAAAAAGGTTTCTAATTTTTTACCATTTGACAACAAAATATGTACTGTTCACTGTGCTAAATAGCTCAATAGCTCGCTGGGTCATGCAATTAAATATATACTTTGAACTTGGTGAAGAAAATAGGCCCATTTATTATACATTACATACCCATAAATATGTTTTACTCAAAGTCCATGATTTATCACCAAAAGGAACCTTTATCACCCATTACATGCTTATTGATTTTATATCCATATTTGATGGCCATGCGCTCCTTTGAAATAGGATAGAAGCAAGAAATAACCTGTGGTTGCTTATGTGCAAAAATGCTGTAACTCCAGCTTATACAAGCCATAATTACGTCATTTTAAACATAACCAATGGCAAAGAATTTTGTGCTAACAATAGACTAGGTTTCCTGTTATGTTTTGATAAACCGTCGGTGTTGTTATAAAATCTCGTAACTACGGCTTAAATCAAGCCGTAGTCACGAGATTTTATAACAGCACCTACGAAATACTATTTTGTTTGTGCGAATTTACGTCACGATTAACTGGATAAAATCGTTCCCTATTATATACTTTCATCAATATTTTCTCTCTGTTAGTACTAGTACTGAGTAAGTTCTAGAAGAAGCATTTGGACCAACAGAGAATTAAACTAGAAGCTTTTTTTCATTCTACAAAAATATCTCTGCTTCATGTGCAGACCCTATTATGTTGTTGGTATTCATTTGAATTGTCAAAAAAAATATTGTAATAGATCTAACTGTCTTATTTTGGGTTTGAAGGATATTGAATGATATTATGCTAATATTACAGATAAATCTCAAAAGTGGGGAACTCAAAATAACAAGGTAAATGAACTTATCAATTTGAAACTTGCTTTTAATGATAGAGAAATAAAAGAAGAGGAGGGAAAAGAAAAAAAATCTATGGAAATATAGTGTTCCTAAAGCTGTCAGGCTTACTAAAGTATCAAATCCAATTAATGCATGCAAAGTTTCTCAATTACTGACAGCTATTGTGAAAGCCCATGAACATATTGGACAGCCCTCGTTTGAAAGTTGAGATCGTAGAGATAGTGATGAACAAGAAATAAAATTCTTTTTGCTTGAAAGAGCACAATTTTTACAGTGGCCGGTCCTCGGCAAGTTGAGTTTGTGTATTAGGTAGGCGAGAAACTGTTTCACGCAAGGTTAGCTGTATTTGCATTTCACCAGAGCACTAGAGCAGAACATTGCCCCCAGGCTGTAAGCTCTGCTGCCTGTCATAGTAAGGGCTTCGGGTATAGCGGAATTGTCGTTGAAAAAACATCAAATTATCGTAAATCAGTCACAAAACCCTATATTGTGGGTGCTCGTTTGAATTGTCTCTTCGAGACGATTCAAATGAGTACCCACATTATAGGGTTTAGATAAGGATTGACCGATTTAGAATTTCATTATTTAATCTCTCTGATTTATCTGGAGCATTGATAGTATAGTAAAACCTTTAAATATCATAGGGAGTCAGTACCCCCTCTCCTTCCTGTGAAATATCCGTCATTAATAGAGCGATGCTCGATGAATAAACTGAGTGCTCAGTCGTTATACTTGTTAGTCTGATTTCAGTTATTCAGTGAATTAAATCGAAACACTTAAAGAAATCTTGCTCAGTCAGTCAGCTAGCGAGCAGTAGTGTATTCGGTGTTCGTATTAATCAGATTTATTCATAGTGGCTCATTCATTCATTTAACATTCTACATTCAACACTTAAGCTAGGAAGGTGGTCAGTCACTTTTAGTTATTAACCGTTTTGACAGGATTGACAGCTTGCGGAGTGAACAAGTTTTGCTGCGGATAATTTTTATTGGGACAAATTTGATCAATATTCACGAGTGGAATAAGCTATACAATATCTCGACTAAATAGTTTTAACGAGATTGGATAATCTGGGCTGTAAAAGGAAAAACTTGATTGGAATATTTTTGTACACATATTATGGTAAATATGAAAATATTTTTCTTTATATTTGGATATTTGAGTTTAACATGAATGTTTTTGTGATGACGTTTTAGATTGTTTGTCAACTTATTAAAAGTCGATCTTTTTCCACAATTTATGCTGAGACTCAAGCCAAACCTCAACCTCACAAGAATGCAATAATTTCGCACTTTGGATTTCAGTACATTTAAATATTTTGTGCATGAATTTAATCCCATAAATATTGTATGTTTTGATTCATAATTAATTAGTTTTAATTAACCTTCACTAAATGTTCCTTCACTCCTAATGATTATTAGGGGTGTTTTAGCATCCCTTCTTCCACTTTCATTTATTTTACACATTTTCATCAACAATTTTACAATTTCATGATTTATTAAAGTTTTTGAAAGATCATCTTTTGAGTTAAGGGCTACCGTGGTCTCACTTTAAGCTAATATTTAATAAGTTGACACAAATAATTAGGTTTAATTTCCGCTTTTGCCTTTCACATTTTGTGACAACTTTGTGAAGTTGTGCAGATTTTACAAGTACATTACCAAGTTTATCCACTTTGTCTTTGGTGAGAATCAGGACTTGTTTGGGAAAGGGTTAAATAATAGGAGATCAGCATGACAAAGGTGCAATCTACATGTTAATTAATGTACCCTTTCCCTAATGGCAACATTACAGATTGTTGCAACATTAAAGATGAAAGTCAGTAAATTGCAACATGTACATTACTTACAATAGAAAATTTGTACATGATGACAATTAGAAAACGTTCTGGAAAAGGAGAAAATGCTGGTCACTAGTGACCAGCATTTTCTTCTTTCCCAGAATGTTTGCAAAAACTTTCTCTGTTTGGAAAGACAAATTTGTAAATCCATCACTGTTTGGGTAAGGGTTTCCTCACACATGTACACCAGAATGTCTGAGATAATCGAATAAGTAAAGTGTTGTCATAATTGGTTGTTCCATGAGTTTTCCCTATTGGCATAAGTGTTGCTAATTGCTTGCAGAGTCATGTAACTGCTTCTCATGCCATCTCGATCTAAAAGCCAAAATGCTAGGCTTGTTTCACAAGCCAACATGTCTGTTTCTATACAAACTTTTAGATGCATTTATCCCTTGTGATGGAAAATATTAAAGAATAATTAATGCATGAAATAATGTACCTGTTGTAACGTTAATGAGAAAGATAAGGTGTATCTAGATCAGAATACATAATTAGAGGCAGAAGAAATGATCAGAAGGAGAACAAGGGTTAAAAGTGTTCCTAAATTTCATTTGATTATTTTAGAGATAACTGTTACCATGGTGTATAGTTTTGTTAAGGAAGAAAGGATAAAAGAATGCTGTCTTTGTAAACTAAGAATTTAAGGAACTTTATCAGCATCTTTGTAGTATTCAACCCTTTATTACTAAAACAACCCTTCTCAGTGCTTTCATTTGAAATAAATTGTAGTTCTTGGGGAACATCTTCAATGCAGATGTGCAGCCGATGGCCAAGATTTGAAGTTTGATGTAATGCATTGGTACAAGTTCTGTTTGCTTTTGACTAGTTGCTATGGGGGTAGCCAATGTCATGCACTAATTTATAGCGAAAGCTCTAAAAGACATGGAGTTAAATAAATTGAGCATTATACTTATTGTACTAATTGTATAATTTAGCCTTATAAGCATCCTATCATGGAAGACAATGCTGTAACTTATTAATGAAACAATAATTTATTGTCCATCTGAGCTGATGAGTCTGACTTGTCTGTCATGAATGGCCGCCTAAAGGGTTGGAAAATATTCTGTTAATGATTTCCACATTCAGGAGTCCCAGCCAGCAAGAATCAAGGTTACACACTAATTTCTCTATTCATAAAGTGGCTATAACCCTGCTTAATGCTTCTCAGATGCTTGTCTGGCTTTACAAAAACTGCGGCAAGAGGTCAAGAAGAGTTCCAACACACACATTCATAATCAAATTGTTGATAAACCTTTTGCTGAACTGAAGCATAATTCATACAAACTTATAGCTTCATGGAAATTCGGCTATGAAAGTAATGGCACTGGATTTCAATTGGAAGAGAAAATTGAGAATGATAATTTAGCTGTTGGCTGTGAATGACAGCCTAGCCAGCAGCCGGCCCCTTTACTGTATAGTTTTGTTGTTTGTTATGTAAATGATCCTCCCACACACTTGGAGAGTTAGTCATAAAACCCCTGATGTTGATGTGGTATTTGGGTGTTGTCCTCCATTTAACTCTTCAAACCATTTTCCAAACTAAACTTTGGTCTGATCTGATTTCAAAAGAGTTGCAGGCAACAAAATAATAAAAAATATTGTTGTCAGAGATAGAATTTTTTTGTGTTATATCATAGAAAATATGAATGAAAATTTTAAAGATGCCATTAGCTAATGTTATAAGCAATTCCTTTCCTTATGTTTTCCAAACCTTTCAAACATCAATGAAGTTTGGATACTGCATATGAGTAACATTGAAGCACTATTGAATGACTTGGGAAAGGTCAAATTACTTCATTCACAAAAAATGCATACATAAACAAATATTGTTTCTCTTTTATTGTGCACAGATTAAGGGTTACCAAATCTTGAAAGGGTTAAATCTCAATATCAATATTGGGTGAAAATCCATTTTGTACTTTATATTGTTTGCTGGTAGGATCAATTTCTTCACCTTTTATCGTTTTTATCCCATTTGTCAAACAGAAATTATGTAAAAAATATCTGTCTTGTTGTCTGGAAGATATTGTCAAACGCCAAAACACTGGGCTTGATATTGTCAAACGCCAAAACACTGGGCTTGTTTGTTTCTATCCTTTTGTATAAACACAGTTTTGTTATCATTGGGTTCACTTGTTTGAGGTATATTGATGACCGACAGTCTCTGACTGCATTTAGTTCTTTCGTTCTCATGATAGATCTAATTATGTTACTTCATTCTGTTTTTTCGATGCAAATGATTGTATTTTCAATCAAATCAAGTACCAACAACACAGGATTTTTTGGATTTCCAATTGCAAAAAAGCAAAGTTAAAATTATACTATTTACTATAATATTGCATTATAGTTATGAGGGCTTACAAGTTTGTTGATTTGATTCCAGTTTGTAGAACTCGCCCAGCTGTAGAGTCCCATTGGTCACAACTAAAACAAGACAGGATTAAGTGCACTGTGCAGTCATGATAAAATATGGAAACGAAAATGTTGAAAGTAAGGTTAAACAAGCAGGGGAGGATATTAACTACCCCTTCCTATAGCTGTAGGTTTGTTTTCACTAATTGCCGTTTTCCTGTTAGGGGAAGGGTTATAATGGGGATATCAGAATACAAAGGAAAATATCAGTTGACTAAATCCTTGTTCATTTATGTTTGGGATAACTGGTTCTTATTGATCAACGCTTTCCGCTTTTTCCGGCTAACTTGTTGTTTGCGGGAGATTTAGGAAGCTGATATTCTATTGCTATTTGTATCATAACACTAGACTCTATTGGGCCTCATTCAAAGCATATATCTTAGTTTAAAAGTGTAGGTTTAGGTTAAACCTGGTTTAGCCCCTTCCTATTTTAAGTTAGCAAGACCTGGTTTTGACGTCCCTATTAGGATTGGCTTGCGAAAACATTGAAACAAAAGAAGAAAATGCTGATAATTATGCATTATGCCAATTTTATAATTGAGCAATGAAACACATTTAGATAACCCCAAAGATTCAAACTATCAACCTCTTGGTAGTACAGCAATTTTGATGCCTCTGATGTGCATGTCATGCGACTCGTTGAGATCGAAAATGACAGTTTTCAGTGAATAGAAAGTTTTCTTTGGCAGTGTTATAATAGGGAGGCCCATAGTCGACATGGCGTCAGGGACAAGCTGTTACGGATTTTGTTTTGACAGATATTTTTGTCAATATTTGGATGGATTGAAAGCGATCTTGTAATACGAGAAATGAGCTGTTGCAGTGATATGTATTCAACTGAATGGTAATTTTTGATTGGGCATAGAAAATAGGGGCTCTTTGAAAAGGTCAAGCGGGGAATGTTGTTCTTTGGCATAGTATACATAGATATTTTAAAATCCTTTTCCAAGGCCTGGCCCCGGTTTCTCGAAAAAACTTGAGTATCTTCTCATGCTCAAATCTGAGCATCGTGCTCAAATCGCACGAAATCCACATGAACTTCAATTAAATACCAATCAACGTTGATTGGTATTGAATAGAAGTTGAGCATGAACTCATGAGAATATACTTAAGTTTTTTCGAGAAACCGGGGCCTGATTTTCACAACCTATGAAAGAAGGCTTTAGAATACACCAAGGAAAAAGAAATAAATTCCTATAATATACAGCGATATATATTTTATCCTTTTCTCTCAATGTTTTATATGATATGGTATGAACAATACTATTCATATTGTACCAGCCATAAACTTTTCTTTTTTGCTATAACTCATTTTAGATTTCTGCAAGACATTCTGATTTCAGAAATTTTGTAGACCTAGTTGAGAGAAATAAATGGGAGAAAGGTTAAATCTAAAACTGGAATTTCATTGGGAAAAGTTAATCTGGTATTAAGTAATTTTGCTTATCCTAAACCCTTACCTCAGACTAAATGAAATAGTCAATCGATCATGGTAATTTCTTGGGCAGGGTAATTGTGAGAAAAAAAATAGAAAATAAAAAAAAATACCAAATCATTGGGTTGCCGTAAATGCTACCATGACTATTCTAACAATTTTCTGCAATAAGAATATTCTACTCTGGATCTTGAATTGAAACATTTAAGAATTGAATAATTGATTATGTAGTTCTAATAGGTTAATTGAACAGGTTTAGAGTACCTTGCAGCTTTAATAGACTAAATACTGCAGCTCCTTAGCCTATCATAAACCTATCATAAACATTGATTATCTTAATCCAGGATTAAACTTTGATTGTTTTAATCCTTTTCTATTGATATGAAATTGTGTTTGGTGTGAAGTGGGGATAAGGTTCGGTCAGTTATTCAATTTGGAGAGGAAAAAAATGATATGATGCCTTTGATTTGAAAACAACTTCATTGGTTGTATCCCTGTGCAGACCTGCCTTGGTCAATATTGTCTTCTTCAGAATACCAGTCATTAAGTTATAATTCTAGCTTTGTCTATTAGGCTGCCGCCTTAGCGTAGTAAGTAGCTCATCTGCCTCTGATGACATTCGAGAGGTCCCGGGTTTGATACCCTTTTCGAATAAAACTGTCACCCATCAATGGTTTGATATCGTAAACCTATGTGGGCGAGCAGCTGGAGGCTTGGTAAGGGTGTTGTGGTAGTACTGGTATGAGAAACAACAGGAATCCATGGTTAGGTGATCCAGCTGCCACAATATGACCATATAGCAGTTGAAAACGGTGTAAAACCCCATCAAACCAATAAACCAACCTATTGTCTATTACCCACTTATAGGGACATATTAGACTCGAGCTGCATTAGATCAGATAGGTTAATTACATTGTCCAGGCTATCTGTGCACCATTTATTTCATTGCCCAGGGGACCCAGACAATCTTGGCCAAGTCCTTACATTTATTGTGATGCATACAAATTTATAAGGCTCTTTAGTAGACTTTTATATGCCTTTAGCCTGTCTTATGTTACACCACCCCAAACCTGGTCATCCGTCCGTACGTCCATTAGCAAAATTCTTGTCGGCTCAACTCCTTTATTTTCTACACTTTCTTATATATTTAATACATAATGATAGGTAAATGTCAATTAACTTGACCATTGCAAAGTTTGATGGGCAATGATAAATCAGGGGTCAACTGACTATAGATCAGTCTACTTGGTGCAAATTTTATGGGACTAAATGAAAATATACTTCAATATTTAATTGACTTTGCCCTGACTTCAAATTAAGTGGGTTCAATTATAGATTAGCGTGTAATGGAGATTTTCGGTGATAAACCTTACTTGAGAACTGACAGTTACAAAGACAGACACACGGATCAAATTCAAACTTTTTCCAGGCTGTTGTTGTTACATTTCGTTGCTTTTTTTGCGAAAACCTCGTATCTGCAGCTTAAACAAGCTGCAGATACGAGGTTTTTGCAGAAAAGCAACAATTTGCTGATGACCAAGGCTCTTACTGTATCCTTACTTGACTTTGACTTTCTCTGAAAAACTGAAGACTAAACAAGACTTTTCCTGACATTTGTCAAATGGTTTTTGTGCAATTGTAGAAGATAAAGTCTCTCTCTGATTCCATTTACAGCATTTAATTTGTATTTATAAGACACCAAACCACCTAGACTTGATATCTGTACAGGAAACAAATTTGTATGTGTCTGAAGTGTGTCTTGTAGTCTATAATGAGGCAGACAAATTAGCCAGGCTTACATTTGGTCTGTGGACTTTGTGAACTTTTATAACTGAAATGCTACAATTGGAGAGTAGGCAGCATAGGCAAAGACCAGACTGCACTTCTGTGCAGGCTGGTCTTTGCTTAAGCTGCCTGCTCAAGAAAGTATAATCTTGGATTATCATAAGTGCATGGATAGAATTTCTAAAATTGTTAATGTAGTTTCAAACCCCTGATTGTGTTTTGTCAATGTCTTGATGAAACATTTTTAATAAAAACAATTTATGGTTTGATGAACATTTAAATGATATATGAACACTTACAAAGTCTTTCCCTCCTTGCATTTTGTAGCTCAGTAAGACTGAATTGTGATTTGTAGTCTGCAGTGAAGGAAGAAAGAGACAGAAAAATTACCCATCCATTTTGTCTGGACTTCGTGGTACCATTATAGAATTATTCTATTTATAGTTCCATCAGTAAATTTCATGCAGTGGGGAGAACCCCTGCAAAAAAAGTTAAAGAACACATTTAAGTTCAAGAACTGTTCTAGAACGTTCTAGATCCTTGAATGGCAGTTCTAGAACAGTTCTAGAAGTTTAAGAACTGTTCTAGAATGTTCTATATCATTAAATGCAGTTCTAGAACAGTTCTTGAACTTAAATGGGTTCTTGAACTTTTTCGCAGGGGAAATTCTGTTGACTCGCGACCTGATCTTCCAGTCAATGTCCTGTTTGTTATGCAGTGGCAGGAAATACTTCGCAGAATGCAATCAGGATTGATCAGGCTTAGTTGCAGTTAGCCTCTTATAACACTCCCCAGCAGGGATGTTTTATTACCCTAACTATGACCCCATAAAACCTTCATGCCATATTATCTCTCAAAGCCAGTACATCGAGGACCAAGCTGGAACGGCTATCTTAGAATTTCATCGGGCTTTCTTGAACCATTCCCCCAAAGAGGCCTGGTTTAATGTGGATAATGAATAAGCTTTAAAAACATCATGACAAAGGAAGAAATGCTGAAAAACAGCATTTCACCATATAATTTCTGTGGAAAATGTTAAATACGTACATTCATTTCTGTTATTTTCAACATCTTTGAAACATGGACCAGTCTTAATTTTGCTAGATCTACTTGGGTTTTCCTTTTACTGAATGTTTTATTCTCCTCCCCCCCCCACACACACACACACACACCGGTGTCAGACAGTAGGTCTATTCTTTTTCCTTGGTGTTTTATTGAATCAAATGAGACAGAATGGTGAACATTCTTTGTCTCTCAGACTCTCATCTCAGTTCATGTACTTGAAAAAAAACTGTAGTCATAAACTTTATTTCTGATTTATCTTGCGTGAAAAATGGTGTAGATATAATTCTTAAAAGTATTTAATAATATACATGTGGCAAAATTTAAGAACAGTTAAGATTAAGACTTAGTGGTTTGTTTTTAAGAAAAGTATACCTTTCCCACACAATTTTAGACCAGCATCTAAATACAACTGGTAGTGACGACGAAATAGTTGTTGACAGACAATATCATTTTTGTAATATACAGTAAAAAAAATATTGATGTAGAAAGGGAACACATCATGCTGAAGACCAGCACTTTTTCCATTACCCTAATTGTTTTCCCAAGACTTAACTATGAGTAATTAAAACAGATCTTGCTTGGAAATTTTTGGAAAGGGTTAAACAATGATTTTGGGAGAAATGAGTTTTTTATTGTTTTTTTTTCTAGTGTAAAGGGCATTTTACCCTTTTCCAAACCGCAAAACTTTGAACTTTCCTATTTGTAGATGTAGATGATAAAACAGATGTTGATAAAAATTGGGCCTGGTTTCACAGAAATTATTTGAGACCTTAAAGAGGAAATTGCTAACCATCAACATTTTCTTCTTTTCTTTCTATGTTTTACCAAGTATGTCTGTAAGCAACATCAAAACCACGTCTTGGTTCAGAAGGATTAAAGCATTCAGAATCAAGATCGGCTTATGCCTTAGTGAAGACAGTTGCAAAAAGTAATACAGAAACTTTCTTAAATGACAAAATTTTAGGATGCTTCTGACAACAAAATAGATGTCGAAAAAATAGAATATGTGAAAAATTATAACTCAGAAAACATTTAGACAAAAGCAGAAATTGCTGATGGTCCACAATTTTGTCTTTTGCCTAGATGATTTCGCAGGCCTTTACTAATACAGGCGTAAAAACCAAGTCTTGTTTGTAATGAGATTAAGAAAGCATTGAAGATATTTATTAACCCTTAGCTGAACAGGATCCGTGTTCGTCTCATATCCCATAGGGGCTCTTTTACCAGATAAAAGCCAGGATAATACAAGTAAATGCTTCACTTTCCAGAATGTTTTCTTCCCAGGAAGACCAGAAAATATAGGCTATATGCAATTCCATTCATTTGAAATTATCGTCTGCAACATCTTTGGATTTTGATCTTAAATCTTGTCGTTTTGTGAAGGGTCAAAGTCATGTGGACATACAACAACAGTAAAAATTCCTCCATTTCCTTTGAAAAAATAATTCTGCACATTTTCTTAAAAAAAAAAGGATAATAGCAAAGTGAATCTTTATCATCTAATCATTCAATAGCTAAATACAAAATATTTTTCTATACTAAGCCTTTTAAGAAAATTAAATTTGTTTCATAGATCTATCTAGTTTCATACGTTTTCCAAAATTAAAGTATGATTAATTGTTGGTGCAGTGAAAATATAGTAAAAAAAGACAATAACAAAATACATTTCGCATTTTATCAATTGATATTTCAAAACTCACCAGTTTGAAATTAGAATAACGTAATTCATTTATTACCTATTCATTTTGCGAAGTTTTTTTTATATGAATTCTGTAAAATATGACTTTGTGCCCCTTTCTTTTCTTACAATGTTTTGCAACCAGAAAAGCTCTTGGTGTAAAATAATGATTGTGGTTCATCAGCAAATACACTTTCACTATATTGTGGTCAGTGTGTGGGTAATTTATTGCTCTCAAGCTGGGTTTATTGACCATCAACATCTTGAATTACAGATAACCTGGTCAGGGCAATAAGAAACTATCTGTTAACAGGCCAGATAAAATGGAAAGAGATTTGCGAAGTATTTCCTAGCACTGTATGATGAAGATACTTTTGCCAAGATTTTGTGGGTTCATTGAGAAACTATGTTGTAGCCCTGTCAGTTTGCCATTATTCCAACAGTTAAACCATGATATAAAGCAACAGAAAATTCATGCCAGGAAATGAACTAGCTCTCTTTAATCATTCTATTTTACGAGAAGTGCTTTTCTTCATGCATGATAAATCCTGATTTCTCAGAGGACAAAAATTTCTTGATTTGAAAAATTTTATCAATTTTGTATCCTTGTACAAATTGTCAATTTTTTCGTGAAGTTAGATAATACTGTAATTCAAACTTCAGTATAATAAACAAGACCCACTAGCAGTTCAGTGGATAATAATTAATTAATGTAGCATAGATGAAGATCATACTCCACATATGTCATGGATAGGATAAGCATGGTTGTGATCAGAACAGTTATCAAACATTGAAGACTTCTTGTAGCATGAATATTGCTTGGTCAAAGTTTGAGTTATATAGCAGAGAACAAGAGAACAGAATCATAGTTTGTCGAGAAACCCCCCCCCCCCCCCCCCCCCCCTACAACATATGATACCCGGGAAGAAGTGTAGACTTATATCAGGCTGCATATTTGTGCAGGATGATCTGTGCCCACACTGGATTTAGAAGCTACTGTATTCTAAACATCCCTAAAACTTACTTGTGATATGAATGGAATTTGATTGGTCAAGGGTTGATTGATAAAGCAGAGAAGAAGTGTGTGAATTGTATTTTGCCCTGAAGTACCCTCCAAGTTTTCATTCATCCATTCACAAGTATGCAGCTGTTTCTATATGTATCCAAACATCTTCACCGTTAATGAATTAACACCCTTCAATATCTCATCTGTGCTAATGGAAACAAAAATGTCCCTGCAGCCCTAAAGAACTTAAATAATACTTTAAATCTCATCTCATGGCCAGACTATGAGACAAATTATATGTCAAATCATGGATTTTGACCTTCAGACTTGTCTTAGCGCCAACTGGTGTTTCTTGGGTCAGCATGAGTATTAAGAATAAAGAGATGGTTAAAGTACAATATTATTATGATTATCAAAGATATAAGCACCATGATACTCGTAATGTATTCAAAGTAGTTTATTTATCAAACATGGACAACGCATTATCTGTTATCGATCTCAATTGAAAATTATGATTATTGATATTGATCAATGATCATGAATTCCACCCAACCCAAAAAGTGTCATTTCATTATTAGTTTAATGTCTTTCATTAATTTTTGTACCAATGTATTTAGGTCAAGGTAAAAATTTACACCTGCAATATGGAAATTATGGCCCATGCATATTGTTAGACTAAGATTTATAATTGACATTGAAAGTTGTTCTAGAAATAAGTATTCCCATATAAGATGGTGACGGCATGGAGTAAGCACTTACCTTTGGTTAAATATGCCAATTTGCTCTTCTTCTAAAAAGAAAAGTTGTGGTATGTACTTCACTGGTGGTGAACTAAAACAATTTTCGCTACAACAAGGTATAGATATTTTGCGTTTAAATGTGAGTTTATAGATTTTTTTTCTAATGACAATGAACTTGTTCTAAAAACAGACCGGGTTTACCGTTTTGTATTGACAAACTGTCAGTGTTGTAATGAAATCTCGTAACTACGAATTTGATAAAGCTGTAGTTACGATATTTTATAACAACACGGACGGAATACATTGATCGCGAAAAAACGTCCCTTGCTTTGGCTGAGTTGATCACCAGTGTATCTGTATATGCAATAATTCACCTTTGAGCAACCAAATTGATACAGCTTTTCTATTACATATTGCAACACATAGTTTAGGAAAGAAATGTAAAATAATCGCATCAATTTCGCTATCAACCAAAGTCGAATGTGTTGGACTGTAAGCAAAAGCATAAGGTTTGTACATACCACTCAAATTGTTGTTATTTACATGGTTTAAGCTTTCATAATTTCTGATAACAAAATTTGTACCTAAATGGGCAATAATTCTCTTGCAATTTTCATCAATTATTTGAACAATGGAATGATTGATCCCTCGGTAAATGTTCCCGATTACCTTTGACCCCCCAAGGGACAAGTTATTATTATAACCAACACACTTCATTTCACATTAATGATTTCAAATTCTTACCCTTATCAATAAAATGGAATCTGATACCTTATGGAATTTTATCCTTCCAGAAAATTTAATTATTAATTTTTATTTCTATAAAACAAATTTTGACCAACATTATAAATTTTAGAATTCAGTAAAGGGAAACAACTCTTGATGATTATTAAAAAAGAGCCTGCAAAAAGTTACAGAATTTGCTCAGTTCTTTATATATTTTGAAGCTCTACCTTCTAGATCAAGGACTAAATTAATCAATTAGTTGTTTGGTTGTGCATCTGTCTGTCTGTCTATCTTTCCTGCCTCTCAACACATCAGTATAACTTTGCCAAGGAGGAAATGATGAGCGTTAAACAAACAGTCATCTTGTTTTGACACTTTAATTGGATTTTGATGAGCTTACTATTTCTAAAGATAAGATATGTATCATCATGAACACTGATTTGTAGGCAATTTCGTTCACCAACACACTAGCACTTGAGCCTGTTTAAAGAAACCCTAAAAGGGACCTGTGCTAGATATTTTGGACGTCAGAAAAATGATGGGGCAGTCAGGATTTGTATAGTTGTGCAGACTGCATGGCATTGTCTTTGGCGAAAGAGACAGGAATTTTAAAGTTGCTAGCAAGTTCAAGGGAGGATCCAGAATTTTTTTCCAGGGGTGGGGGGTGTGTGTGTGTGGGGGGGGGTTGGTGTCAAAGCCCAAATGATGGCTTTTAATAAGAGGTTATATAGTCAAAATTAAATTTTCAGCCAATTCCAGGGGGGGGGGGGGGGGGGTCATGACCCCCTGACCCCACCCCTAGAGAAGCCCTTTAAGTTTTCACTTTCTACCGAGGCCTGCAGATTCTCTAAACATAAATGAAAAATATGGGTACTGATAAGAAAAGACAAAGAATTGAACTCATGACAATGCTCCAGATTTGTGCTGGACAGTTTTAGCGAGCTTATATGCCCATTCAGGTTTACCTATTCATAATTATGATATGGAACAGTATTATAATGTAATGTTTTTACCGTCTCGTATGTTCGACAACCTAGCATGGGCAGGCCCCCCCCCCCCCCCCCCCCCCCCTTAACCCTCTCTCTAACAACAAAATTTTAAAGCAGTCCAATTTGAAAGCTGCTGCAGACGACAAAGCAAATGATCACAAAATGCCAAAATGTTTATGGTATAGCCAAGAAAATATTGAGACAAAAGGAGAAACTGCTGGTTATCAATGGTTACTCCTTTGGTCTCAATGTTTTCCCAAGACATATCTACTAATGACGCCAAAACTGGCTCTTGTTTGGGAGAGTGTTAAAGCTTTCCATTGGTCAATAGATTCTGGACATGTGAGTCATGATTGTCTATTGTTCTTCACATGAAAGTAACAAAATTCAAGTGACATTTTCAAGTGTAAGTGCGAAACTATGGTATGAGCATATCAATTATAAATACATTTGTGATAGTTTTGTCCATTTGGTGTTTCAATTCTTAGTTTACCATAATTCACAACCAATCTGTTGCATATGTAGACTGTGACACAGCTTGGAAGGGATTAATCCTTTCCTAACCGGCAAAAATTATAGGAAGTCCAATTTCACAGCTGATGCAGATGACAAAATTGATCTTTTTAAAGAAAGAATTTGTGTATAATATATATAGTACAGAAAATATTGAGGCAATAGAAGGAAATGCTGATTATCATAATTTTCTTCTTTTGTCTAAATGTTTTTAAAACCTATTCTGTGAGGGAAGTTTCTTCCAGATCTTTATTGGGAAAGTGTTGAACTCTTTGCACAACAAATCTAAATTCCACTGTGTAGCTCAGTTGGTTAAACACTGGACTCTGTCAGTCTAGAGGTCGTGGGTTTGAAGCGGGGCTAAAGAAACATCCTCTCTGACATTTTACAAGTCATTTATCTCTCACCAATTGATTTGAATCATCTAAGAGAGAGAGAGAGAGAGAGAGAGAGAGAGTAGCTGAGGCTTGGATAGCATCCATATTGTGGTATAGTAGAACTGGTGAGAGAAATGCCAGATATTCATGGTTAGGTGCAATAGCCGAGTTACAAGTTCTGTTTATATCCCATTAATCAATGTACTAGTCCATGTACAAATATCATAAATGACTTTCTGCTAGTACTCACCTATTTAGATTACTATAAATGCAGTCAATTAAAGCAACCATTACAGTTATAACTGCAGCCTATTTGTCATAGAATTACGCTGTTTTAGTTGCCAAGTAGTGTAATTGTGAGTCATATGATAGCGCTTATCATTAAGTCACCATTATTTTACCATGTTATCATAGGTTACACAGTCATGAATGTCAAATCTTGGGAATGTTGGTCAAGATTGAATTTATTTGGTAAGAAATGGATGCTTTTTGAGTCATGGGTAATGGTTGGCAATAAAAAAATGCAGAAATAGTATTCAACTTGTAATTTGAATTATAGCGAAAATTCCAACTTGCCCAATTAAGAAACATTTTGTGAAAGATTCTTAGGTGTTTGTTTGGAATTTCAAAGTATGAAAAGATTTTTACCATAATAAAGTTGTGAGTGTGGGTGTAAGTCAGGTGTGCTTCTGTATTATTTGAAACTGAGCCAAATTGACCAAACGCCGACTGTCAATCAAAAACATCGATAAGCCAATGGACGATCACAAAAATGTCATGCTCCAATTGTTCATCGTTGCACGTGGTTTTGTATCGATTTATCGACTGACAATCAAAACAATTGACATACCAATTGCAAAGAATTTTGTGCTAACAATAGACTATACCGTCGGTGTTGTTATAAAATCTCGTAACTACAGCTTGAATCAAGCCGTAGTTACGAGATTTTATAACAACAACTACAAAATACTATTTTGTTTGTCCGAATTTACATCACGATTAACTGGATAAAATCGTTCCCTATTAACGACCACATGCCCATTGTCTGCCTTAAATTCTATTCTAGCGATCTGTCGATTTGCGTTTGGTCAATTAGTTGAAAGCACACCTATATACTAAGGACCTCAAAACTGAATTGTGAATAAATAAATTTGTTCCTTACAAAAGTTGACAGAAAAATAAAGTTGGTGTTCAGGACTCATTTCAATGGCTTAGCACTATAGTCCTAGGACTTATGCAGTAAAACAGCTACTTCGAGTAGCTCTGCGTTATCAGTGGATATTACAAACGTTTCCAGTCAACTGGGGCTAAGTCCATGGAGTGACTATAAAGTAATGTAATATATGAATATTATTATGATATATAGCTCTCAATAAATGACCTGGCAGAGCGTTTCTAGCTATTAGCTAGAGATGATACTCTGCCAGGTTATTTATTGTGAGCTTTACATAAACATAGAATAGTTTTGCATCAAGTCTTTCAGAATGGCAATGAATTTTTTGCTAAAAATAGACTAAGTTAACAGTTATGTTTCGATAAACACTCGATGTCGTTATAGAATTTCGTAACTACGGCTTGAATCAAGCCATATTTACAAGATTTTATAACAACAGGTACGAAATACTATTTGTATGTTAGAAATTATGTCACGGTTAACCAGATAAAATCGTTCCCTATTTTTATTACCCAGACTCGTCCTACCTTGTGATTCAATGTAATGAAGACAAAATACCAACCATCGATTATAATGTCACCGGACAATGAATCTTTCCCTGAATCTGTTTATGTCCTCTATTCTAGGATTTGTTTTATTTGATCTTCCAGTCTAGTACAACATCCATTACATTAAACCTTCTCACAAATGACAAAATTTTAGGTTGCTCCCTTTTGAACGCTGCTAAAGACAGCAAATTGGATTTTGATAAATGCTGGATTTGTGTATCACATAGCCAGGAAAATATTGAGGCAATAGGAGAAAATACTGATCATCAGCATTTTCTTCTTTTGTCTCAATCGTTTCACAAGCCTATTCAATTAGGGATTTCAAAATTCAATGATGTTGCGGCAAGACAAAACAAATGTCATTAAAAACAAAAAATTCAACATGTGTGAGCTAAATGAACAGCCTATAAATGATAATAATTGGCTCTGGCTGATCTGACTATGTGAAATAACAGCCTGATCAAGGAACATCTGGATCGCTAAAATGCCATATGGAATTTTATATACCATTTTACACCCCAGTTACACATACGATGAGACTTAAATCGGTCCTTAATCGGTGAATTATTTCTCTCATGTGATCGGTTGTCATCGGTGTCAGAATTTCAGACTTTATGTGTAACAGGGTATCGGCGATAAATGGCTTATTGATCGGTAAAATACAAAGTAGATCGGTTGTCCGTAGGCGACAAATAGCTGGCCAGTAGGAGCTTGGTCGGTGATGATCGCTTATTTGCTTAATTTACCATCGGCTGTCGTCGCTTTTACAACGGTTGTCAATCGGGCAGTCGGTGATTGATCGGTGATTGATCGGTGTTCGACCAGAGGTCTATCGCTTTCCATCGGATACAACCGGTGATCCGTATGTGTTCACTGGTCAAAGATCGGTGATGTCGGCGATGAATAGCTGGCAAATCTTTGTTCAGCAGACTGTCGTCGGTTTTGCCATTAAATGATACATAAGCGATGAAAACCGATAAATTTTAGTTCAGTGTATGATATAATGAATGTTGGAAGGGCAATCCAGCAGTTTGGTCTATTGCTGCAACAGCAAGCTCTCTTAAACCTCGGACATGGCATTCAATTGGTCCCCCGAGGCGGAAATGGTCGCCGCCACAGGAGACAAAGAAGATGTTGGACGAAGCAATGGCTAACGAAAAAAAAAAGACTTTAGTTTGGGCAATACAGCACTATCCTAGCCGAACTCAGAGAGTGTGACATCAGTGCGTTCCAAAACTATCTGAGGTAGAATCCACATAATGCGCCATTTTGAAATCTAAGACACCAAAAGGACATGTAATAATTTTTCAGTTAAAATTTTTATATTCGTTATGTTTGACAGCATGGTAGCTCCTATTCTAACTTTCGGGACTGAAATTTGGGGTACAACCTATAGCGAAGCTACGGAAAAGGCGCAATTAGAATTTTGCAGATATTTTATGGGTACTAATTCTACAAGTAATAATACATTATAGTATGATTCTTGGCGATTGTGGGCGTCTTCCGATGTATGTTATATATTATATTACATGAAATGTATTAAACTTTGGTGTCATTTACTGCGTATGCCGAACAATAGAAATGCTTTAAATTGTTATAAAATGATTAAGTCATTTGATGAAACAAATGGATATACATGGGCAACCAAAGTAAAAAATATTTTGTTTATGTATGGCTTTGGATACGTTTGGATCGCACAAGATGTAGGGGACGAATATCAATTTTTACGTATGTTTAAACAACGAGTGACTGACTGCGCGAGACAAGACTGGCACAACGACATTAACAATTCTACACGATGTGACACCTGCAAGCATTTTAAATCTGTTTTAGAGCCTGAAAAATATTTAATGTTCTACATACCGTTTAAGCACAGAAAAGCATTAGCGCGTTTCCGTTGTTCAATCATAAATTAAACATTGAACTGGGAAGAAATTTTGGTTTAGATAGAGAGGATTGAATTAGCATGCATTGTTCTGTATCAAGCGACATTGTTAAAACAGAAGATGAATATCATGCATTCTTTGAGTGTGAACAATTTAAAGACACGAGGCTTAATTAGATATATAGTTGGTATAATGGTCGTAGGAATGGAGCAGCTTTCAACAGCTTATTGGGAAATACTAATCCTACAACTGTTAAAATTACAGCAATTTATATAATGAAACTGATAGAGAAGATTGATTGTCGTTAAATGTTGTATTTTGGGCCGGTGGCCTTTTTCTACAATAAAATGTAAATTGTATTCATAAAGAATGGATACTCGGCTGGAAAATACCTCATCTTTTCCCATCGCTAATAGATATTTGTTAATCGGTTGCTTATCACTGACCGATCGGTGATATCGGTTATAAATAGCTTGTCAATCGCTTATTCGTTTGAAATTTTCACCGATCGAGAATTTTAAACAGTTTAAAAATCTCGATCGGTTAGTTTTCACCGACGAAACTCATCTTTTCCAAATAGTTTGTGGTGAGTGACAAATCGTCTGCCAATCGGAGACGTCGGTTGTATATCGGTTTTGGTCGGTTCCGTCCTTACCTGGATAAAACAAACAACCGATCTATCACCGATTGTCATGTGTAACTGCCCCATTACTGAATCTTTGAATGTTGAAAGAAATCATTTCAGATGTTTGAGTGTAAATGTTTTAAAGTTTTGTGAAGGACTTCAGGCTGGCAGGTACATTTTAAGTGTGTCATTGTAAAACAAACAAGTTAATTAAGTTAATTGAGGAAAGTAAGAATTGTATTTCTGGTTTGCCAGAAATGGTCTCTTTGCATGTGTCAAGCTGGATACAGAAGTGATTAACCTTGTCATGATCATTTCACTGATGTGTTCAGTCCTTCGGTTACTCTTATTTTCTGAGGACAAATAAGAGTTTGAAGATAAAATGTAATGTAATTCACCTCAATGTGTTTTGAAGAAACATTTTGCTCTACTACTCTTTTATATTTCAATGGCTGAGCGGTGAGGGCACCACAAAACCATTATTAATGCATATTCATATACTTACGATAGTTCTGTTCTATAAATTCTTGAATGGAACCTGTCTGCCTTTATGCTGTCTAGGTATGAATTACTATAATCTTTATGTCATAAAACCATAACTTAATTTTTTCCCTCAAACTACAATATTTCCATAAGTCCAAATGGAAAGCTTGGCAGAAACAGATGTCAAATCAGGCTCTAATAAAAAAGAAAATCTTGTACAATTTACAGCACAGAAAATATAGATGCTAGATGAGAAAATGCTGCTTTTCAACATTATCCTCTTTTGCCTCAATGTTTTTGCAAGTCCTTCTTACTTTGGCAGTCAAAGATGGGACTTTCTTGGGGAAAGGTATAAAGAATGACATTCTGAGACATAAATTACAGACTTGTCTGAAATTTTATTGAATGAGACATGAATAAGGCTCCAGCTATTTGATACTATCGAAGTTTTCTGTGTCAGTAAGACCCGGACTATCTCTATTATCTTTGGTTGCTAGGGATATAAACTATGTCATAATTTTAGGGAGTCGCCCCCTTTTATGATTTATCCTAGATGTAATATGTAATTGTTATCTGCCTACTTGTGTGTGCAACTGAGTCTTCTTTGCTTCACCCATCTTCAGCTAAACACAATTGCAAGCTATATAGAAGAGGTGTCTTGGCCTTTCAAAATGTAATATTCCATTTATTGTTCATCCACTCCTCATTTTAATCGTCCCTGCATTGAGGCTATTCCAATGAGTACCCACAACAAAGCTCTTGACAATTTACACCATCCTGAACAAGTGTCCTTTCTCTAGCAATATCTCTAGCTTATTTATAATGAAGAGTCTCGGGATCAGAATGATGCAATTATTGCCTTTTGAAATTGCTTATACTTGCATTTGAAAATTACTCTATGAATAGTTTTATGATTTTCCAATTAGTTAGATGTGAGTTGAAGAGAAAATGCATTTAAATTATCTATTTGTTTCAATTAGTTAATGAAAATAAAAATGTGTGACACGCATGCATTACAATGCTCTTCTGCTTTTAGTGAGGTAGGCATGGTTTGAAGACAAAATATATTCATTTCTTTGTTTTATATAGGTAAAATACATACAAAAGTGGGTTATTTAAGTTATTTACCAACACTCCATCCATCATTTTGTCACAAATTTGACCTTACATATACACACATGTACATGGTAGATGGACATTTTTATGGCCTGCATAACACAATCTAGAGCAATGACTTGTCATATAGGACTCAAAATGGCTTGTTACTTGTACAATATTATGTTTTAATCTTCTTTACAACATTGCTTACAACTTAATAGACCACTGATGGTTTAATTTAGATACTTCGCTTCTTATATAATATTACCTTTGCAAGGCAACAAAATTCAGACCTTTTAGCCCAACATGTTGAAATGCATATACTTTCTGCAAAAAAACAAAATCCATGTTTCTAATGAAAATATTTTTGTAATTCAGCATTTTCTTCATTCCCTCTAGTATTCTCCAAAAATGTTAAATTGTAAGTGTTGTCAAAAATAAGTCTTGTTTGGAAAGGGGTTAGTTTTGTACCAATTTAATTTGGTAATTGGTTCTGTCCTGAATTTTGGGCTGCTTGTGTTGGTTCTTGTACTTTAGCAATTAGGTCAAAAGAAAGCCTAGATTCTGACTTTATAGTTTAGGTCATCATGTTATATTTTTTTCAGCCAAGACAAAGTATAATGTTTGCTTTCCTCAGAGATTTCAAGTGATTGTTTAAAGATAAAATCATAAAAACTCAAGATGAAGCTAAAATCATAAAATTTATAATGATTTATGTGAGGGATTGTTATTTTATGGTTTCATTTTGATATAGTTCTTGTATGTACTTGTAAGTAAGTTTATTATTCACTTGAAATATTCTGTGGGGCGATCTTCAAATATTCAGGCACTTATGCATTGAAAGTCTGCAAGAACAATGCTTGTGAAATAAGCAATGCAATGTATCATGAGTATATATACTCTTGAAATTAAAACAAATGATGTTAAACTTATGACATTATAACGACATAAGTTTGAATGCTCTCAATGTGATGTTTGTTGTGATCAAAAATAAGACATTAGAATCATCCCTATAATCACACCAAAATCTGACAGAAGATGAAAATCAGTACATTTTGGTCTGCCCTTCTTATGTTTGAATTTAATCAGTGTAGATTAGAAGTCTAGTGTTTATACTAGAAGGTGGGGACTGGTCATATATAATCAAATATTTCAATGGTAAAGTAGAAAAGTAAATTTACATTGGCTCAAAGGTTCATGCACTCCTAATGCTTACCTTCTTCAGGTAGAAATTCTGCTCTTCTGATTGCAGTTTTGGCTGTAAAAAGGCACACATTTACTTCTGTGTACAAATTTTTGTATGCTCAATGCATTTTTGATGCTATTCTTTTTCTGCAAATATAGCCCTTCTATTGTATTTGAAGGAAATTTGTTTCATAGTCTTTCTGTGTCACAGGGGTACAAGTAAAAGGTTAAGATAACCAAACATAGATGTTCACTTTAAATGTTATTACACCTTGACACTTAGCCTATATTGCCTGTACCAGTTTGTACTGATTTGTGATAGGATTTAGTCATTTGAAACTTTGAGTTAAATTGGATACTGCTACAGGTCTTTCATTGAAGGAATTGAATTTCTAAATTTCATCTACTAGCTCTTGGATTTTGTACTAAGTAGAATTATTACACAGGTTTTTAGAGGACTACTAAGGTAAGAGAAAGATTTATCTGTTGAATTGTAAATCCAAATCCTGAAGGTCAATAAGATATGGTTAAAAATTGGGATTGATTCCATCTGCACCACAGTAGGAACAATAACTCAATGCTGATGTCACAGCTGCAGAATCAGATTTAGATGTGGGGACTAGACTTGAGTCACCAACAAAAGCATTTAGAGAGAGCTATGAACTTAACTTACACAGTCAGTTACATATGAGACCATCATGGCATAACTCATATGCAATGTAACTCTTAATGTAGAAATGTCAATGCTAAAGGTTAATGCAAACTTAAGGATCAAATTGACAAGGTGTTGTAGACAATTGAATGAAAGAACATGATGAATGCCTTGAACAGTGATAGAAAGTGGGACAAATGTATCATCAGCGATAAACACCAATGCTATAATAAAGTAGAAATAAATAATTTGACACATTTGGGGAAGGATTGAAATAAAGACACAAGACAAAACTAATAGATGTGTAACCACTAGACCTATAATGTTGGGTTGCTCCCAACCAAGGTCATTAATTAAACGGGTGTTGTGCCGGTTGTCACACAGTGTTGTTTGGACGACCCCTTGGGCTACTGCAGTGTCATGTGACGGAGACAAGTTTTAAACAATAAAAAATAGAAACTGTCAACTTAATGGTCTTAATGAGGTGGTTTTTGATAGGAAAAGACCTGTATAAGTTAGTGTTATAGTGGTTTAGGGTGTAACATCAGTGTTAAAGTGAGGTCTGGATTACTTGAACTTGGCTGGTTTCTTCTATTTTGTGTTGTTGTTTTGTGTTGTTGTTTAACCCACAAAATGGAAGGTCTTATGTTGGATATGCTTATGGTAGGAACCAAGCCCCTGCGAAAAAGGTTCAAGAATGCATTTCTACTTCTAGAACTGTTCTATAACATTAAATGGCACTTCTAGAACTGTTCTAGAACAGTTCTAGAAGTCTCATTTAATGTTTTAGAATGTTCTTGAACTTAGATGGACTTTTTGCAGGGGAAACTTATATATCTGTTCATGTGTGATTCATAATTATGTAACCTTTGCTCTTCTTAACACTTTAGATCAAATGGTAACAGGTGTGTTGCTAAACATTAAAACTACGGCTTCAAGCTGTAGTTTTAATGTTTGAGAAACACACCTACTGATGTAGACTAATGCCTTCAAAGTCAGCTTGGATGGGTGCTGATAGCATTGCTTGATTTTCTCATTTGAATACAACCGCACAGAAATATGTGTATCAAATGTACATGAAAACTAGGTTAAAAGTGTCAAATGCATCATAGGACAATTTAGGTCACGAACTTGTCTCAGTCTGTACAATTGTAATAAGGTACTATGAAAAAAAAAAAAAAAATAAATAAACATATAATCCCTTAAATAAGTGGAATTTTCAGATTTCAAGATATCATTATTGAAAAGAATTCGGGGAAAAATAGGTGTAAACTCATAAAGCAAGTTCATAAAAAATACCAAAACAGAATTTGTGGTTTTCCTGGTTTCCACATGAAGCCTAGCTGATTGTTAATTGAGTTCGCTAAGTAAGCTGTTGCTGACAGGGAATTTGTTTTCTCTGGTCTAGCATTGCATATAAATGGCTTCATCTTTTGATATATTCAGAATTTATGCCATACATTTGTATATGATGTCTTCCGTGGAGCCAAAACAGTTGCTAGTGGTTCCATGGTTCCATCCGTTGCATAGCAACATATTTTTATTCAAGACCACTCTGTTTAATGTATTGTCTTTGGAGAATTTATATTGATATTTGATTTAGAGGGCTTTTGGGCCAATATTCATATGTAAATTACAGCTTAGAATAGGTTATAGTTTCTGGTGATTGATGCCAGACTGTTCTGGTACCACTTCACTCTCTCAGAACCATAATTTAGCTATGGTTATGGCATTACAAAAAAGAAATTGTATAAAATGTAAAATGTTTTTATAGAAGCCCCAAATCCCATGTTGTGGGTGCTCATATGAATTGTCTCGTTGAGACGATTCAAATGAGTACCCACAACATAGGATTTTGAAATGAAATAATACTTTTAGATTGCCGTTGCCAGGCATTATCTGTTTCCATGGAGTCTGATAGCCGAAAATTGATGAATATTCTGTGCAGGGTACCAAAGTATTGCAATAAAGTTTTTATGAGTCATTAGAATCTGAAATGATTGTACCGAGAAAAACAAATTAAGTTTATTATACATCTTGTTTAATAATTTCTGCCATTTACCTTATCATCGGTAATGTCCTGGAGAAACTCCGAGATAATTGAATAGATAACCCAGTTTTATTGTTAGTCGTTTCCAGCTTGGTTGCATTAATGTCATGGATATAAACAGACTCTGAGTCCTAGCTTATTGGTCTACTTAGAAATTCTGGATCATGTATCAAATACAAACTTTGATCTTGTCCATAAAAAGAATGCTTAATTAGCACAAGCCTTTGGTTTTGTGCAGCTTGAATATTCAATTTGTCCTTTGATAGCAATTGTGTATTGTTTATGAAATTTTCATGATTGTGGGTGACTTTGAATTTGAATTATGATTATAGTTTGGACAAGCTGCAGTTTTGCTGCATCTAGATGTCTCCAAAAGCTTGCAGTGCTACTATACCCTGCTGTTTAATTTGTTATTTGTTTATACCCCTTTCTCAAGACAAGACTTGATTTGACATTCCTAGAAGTAAACATGAAAAAATTGAGGCAAAAGAAGAATATGCGAAGAATCAGCTATTTCTCTTCTTCTGCTTTAATATTTTCCATGCTACATTTTACTTAATTCATATCTTTATCAACATCGATTTTGTTGTCTACAGCAGTTTTGAGTAGGGAGCACCCTAAAACAATGTTGTTTTGGAAAGGGATACTTTAAGTTTGATATTTGATGAGGGAAAAAAAGACATTGATGTAACAGATGTTTCATTTTCTCATTTCAGACCTACACTCCCCGCAGCATGCCGGCAGCGAGTCCAAATACGTCGGGGTCCCAGTCCAGTCAGGGGTCGGCTGGTGAACAGCTCAGTAAAACCAACTTGTATATACGAGGACTTAACCCAAACACAACAGACAAAGATTTAGTTAATTTATGCCAACCGTAAGTCTTTTGCTATTCTTGAACCCATTCCCAAAAGACCAAAACTTCACAGTTCTATAATGCAAAAGGAGCTGCTGAGGATGAAATTGCTTTGCTTCGTGTATGGAAGACTGTACTTAAAATAGAAATTGTTGCGGCAAGAGTAGAAAATGCTGGTTCATTGGTAATCAAATCATATGTTATGCATGGGTATTCGTTTGAAGCCTCTCACTGAGACGATTCAAATTGGTACCTACAACATAGGGTTAGGAATTAAAAAGTTACAAAGTTAGAATGTTGTTACCCCCTAATATCCTTTGGCTGTATTTAATGTTAGGAAGAGCTTGTGTGTTGTCAGTCTAGTCAGTCTACAAGTCAAATTATGTGGACAGATGTTATGTATTTATCAATAAAGTAGACACTTCTTGGGAAAACAATATGTAGAAAATGCAAACACTATTATTCATGCTAGTCAGAACACACAGTAAATTACAGCTTCTCCATGGTATAATAACCAAAGTAGTTTGAGAAAGCTGGAATTCCATGCTTACATCTATTTGTTACCAGAATAACTGTATATTTTGACATTCAAATTAAGTTCACTGAGATTGTAAGACAAAATCAGGGGCAGGATAGAGGATTTCTTCAAGAGATAGGCTCAACTTTATTCAAGACAGATTCAAATTGGGTCAATTTCGACAAAAACTGATTGTTTATGACTAAAAAATGAATATTAAAGAGATACAAAGGGATTTAGTTTACCCCCCTGGAACACCCTTTAGATTCTTGTTGATAATGTTGTTCAAGTCAAATACATGGATGTCACAATTTACAAACTGCCATCAAGAGCTCTGAATTCAAGGTTAAAGGTGAAAATACCAGGATAGCTCAAATATTATCTAAACTGGAAATGATGATGATAAAGCACTTAACTGATATCGTTTATAAAAATATCTCCTTGTCTTTAAAAGAATTTGAAAAAAAGCTCTTGTGGTTGATAGTTTTATCATTAAGTTGTTTATGAGAGCATTGTTTGATTTTTTGTAAGACATTTGTGACTGCATGTTCTGACTTGCTACAGAATTCATCCTCTAAAAAGTTATTTCTATCAGTTTTCTTCTGTGCATTATCAGAAGACTCACTGTGTTGTAAGTTGTACGTTAGATTTGTGTAGTTTGTACGGAAGTTTTGAGTGGTCAATCAAAGATGGCGTCGGTGGAAAATCGTTAGAGGTAGGTGTCTTAGTTTTTCGTCGAGAATTTCCTTAAATGGCCGTATCTTGTCTTGATACTGATATCATTGTACAGGAGAAATGTATACCTATTCACGGTGATATATAGCCAAGTACCAGTGTTGTCCTATCGTACTCAGTCGTAGTGCAAAGACAGCCCAACACGGAAAACTTTTTTCGAAGCAAGAAAGTTAGTCTTTTCAGGATGATTACATAGTAAACAGCGAACAAGGGAACAAACTATTGCTCTAACTTGGATGTTTTTAACATGCTCTTTTCTACGGTTACTGTTATTTTACACACAAATGTCTAGAATGACCACAAACGCTGTGTTTACTAAATGGCCAAACAACGGTGTAGTCACAGTGAAAATATGCAGACACAACGGTGCAGTTTCTGTGTTATCTGTACGGTGTAGTTATTATTTTCACAACAAATTGTGAACGGTGTAGACTTGGTATGTTGTATAGGGCGAACTAGCTCTAACAGATAGCAGATCATCTGCACATCTGTTTTATTTCCTTCAAATACTTTGGTCTCAGAAAACTCAGATGAAAATGCCGCCATCCTCAAAGTAAATGAAAACAAAAGTTAAAGGGACATTTCATTCCAATTTCAATTTTTTAAAGTATGTCTTGATGCAAAGATTGGTTATTCTAATGAGTGTAAATACTATTAGTTTTTTTAAGTTGTTGTCAATAAGCGAGAAACACGCATTTAAAGTTGAGACATAATCGATAAATTGCATATAAATCCGAACTGTTGTCCACAACAATTTGTTCACTTTTAACACAAAAATATAAATTTCTCGTAAACGGCGCAATATTTTGGCTTGAAATTTTCAGAATTTTCATAAGGGAATATACTCTTTCAGATAAAAATAATAGTAAAATTTATGACAAAAAATTCTGAAATGTCACTTTAAGGAAATATGTTTTCTCTTTTCTTCATTCTCCTAAGCCTTAAACATTTCAATGTATGTTTGATTTAATTTTCGGGAGACATTTTTGTTATTTGTGATTGAATAAACATCTGACAGAAATGATAATCAAAAGGAATACCATCACAAAATATCAAACAAGACATACGATAACCGTCATTTTGAAGCCATGTTAAGTGCAACGGCAAATTTCTGGTTCATCCGTTCATTTGATTTGTAGATTCTAAATTTCGGCTCTGGCTTTGAAATTTTCTTTGTAACTGTTTTAATTGGTTATTACAATCAATTATTGTAATTAATGAAATGATTTCAACTCATGGAGTATGATAATTATTGATCGAAATGTATCTTGTTTTCAAATTGACCCCTCATTGAAAAGTCTGATTTTACCCAAAATAAAGGATTCAATCAACAAAACATAAATTATAAATAACAAAACATAAATTATAAATTTGTTTCATAAACATTTGGGCCTATTTTTCGTCTTGTTCGACTTAAGTAAATAAGTCTTGAAAATAGAATTCTGGAACTGCAAAATTCATTTTGGAATTTTCATACGTAATGAACTTCTTCTTCAGGACTGACAATTTTCTGACCAAGATTTTTTGGGCCCACTCATAAAATGTAACCATTTGCAATGAAAAAGACAATATTCTATTCGCCAAAACCGTTTGACTATTGGAGTAAAACGCATTGAAGTACTCCCAAGACAGTGTAACTTACACACATCCATAAATAAATGAAATGCAATGTTTTCCATCGAGAGCCGACCTTCATTGACCAAAATAAACAAATACCAAGTTGATCAACGCTTCTCAATGACTTAATCACATCTGGGAACAACCTGTTCATTTCAGCTATTGTTTTCATTTTCTCGTGGGGAAAGAGAAGAGACCCTATCCGTTTCATCTGTTTTAGCACGTCCAATGGAAATATCAGGAATTAAGGTCGGGGCTTTTTGAACGACTTTATGGGGTGTTGAACTTCGTCATTTTTTATGTTCAGGGCTCATGCATTCAAAACCGGGGATATCATCGATAGAAAGAATCTTGTTAACTCCAAAATCCTTTTTTCTACGTTGATGTGGTCTATCTTGTGTATTCTATGCTCGCAAATGGGGATGATGTCCTAGTCTGACTTCTTGATAATATCAGGAATGATACTAAAGTTCAGAGTTTTCAAATCTTTTTGACCTGTCTGATCATTGATCCCCCCCCCCCCCCCCCCCCCCCCCCCCCCTGCGCACTTTTAATATCTGACTGGAATGGTCCTGTTACGAATGCTTCACAACCTTTTCGAAACTCCCTTCGAAATGACAGTAGTAATAGGTGAACAGCATGGAACTGAAAATAAAGAAAAAAATAAAACAGACGCCAGCAGATTCTTGGTAATTTCTACTATTTGACCCTTACGGAATTGCTTTGACAAATAGCAAGGAAACTAGATTCTGATATATTTTGATTAAAGTATATTTGGTAGACATATTGCCACTTTCGTTGCTGCAAAGCATTTACAAGTCAGTCACATAAAAAAATATTAACATAATTGTTGAAGAATTTCGGTAGTAATTGTAAAACATGATTCCCAGCCGTGAAAACGTTATCATTAAATATAACAATATTATCATTCCAGAAATGATAAGTTCTGTATTACTTCAAGTCTACACCGTTCACAATTGCATTATGTCTACACCGTTCACAATTTGTTATGAAAATATAACCACACCGTACATAAAACACAGAAACTGCACCGTTGTGTCTCCATATTTTCACTCTGACTACACCGTTGTCTGGCCATTTAATAAACACGGTGTTTGTGGTCATTCTAGACATTTTTTTGTAAAATAACAGTAACCATAGAAAAGAGCATGTTAAAAACATCCAAGTTAGAGCAATAATTTGTTCCCTAGTTCGCTGATTACTATGTAATCATCCTTAAAAGGGCAACTTTCTCGCTTCGAAAAAAGTTTTCCGTGTTGGGCTGTCTTTGCACAACGACTGAGTACGATAGGACAACACTGGTGCGTTGATATATAGAACCGTTGATAGGTATACATTTTCCCTGTATAATGATATCAGTATCAAGGCAAGATATGACCGTTTAAGAAATTTATCAATGAAAAACTAAGACACCTACCTCTCTTGCTGTATTGTTGTCGCCATCTTTGAATGACTACACAAACCTAACGTACAACTTACATCACAGTGAGACTGTCACCAATAAATTCTCGGTGATCCCACTAAAGTTTGAATATAGAATAAGCAATGTTTGAAGCTTAACTTGAAGCATGTAGAACAGACACAAAGGTTCATATCAAAAACAGAGCTACAGATAGGACGGATATTTATTAATGCAAATAAAATTCTTTAGCTATCGTCAATCAAACTCTTTATTGTGGGTACTTATTAGAAATGCCTCTTTAAAATTATTCTTATGGGTACCCACATTGTAGCTTTGGATGAGAAGCAACATATCAAGATCTTTTACACTCCCTTTTGTGATCAAGAGCTCTGTAAGTGTGTCCCTTGTAGACACCAAGACTGATTTCTTGTTTGTTTTTCTGGTGTATCAATATCAATATGTACTTAAGCATAGTTTTATAACAGATGATAATAAAGTTAAAGATTTTTAAAGTTAAACATTGGGGCTAATGCTGTCACTCTTCATGTCAAATGTGACCCCTCCAGGCACGATTTAATTATCTAGTTTCAAAGTTCATGTTCATGTAATAGTGTACTTGTTTGTTTTCCCTGCCATTAGGTATAAATGAATTTGAATAACTGGCTGTCTTCTTTGGGAACAGATACAGTATTTGAGAATATGAATCTTTCAGTCACACTGAACATTATCACAATAAACTTTAGAAAGAAATACAAAAAATAATCCTCAGCAAGTTTCAAAAAGGATAACTTGGGTAAGCCTATGTCTTTCTTTAGCAGATCTATAAGATATACATTTTTCTAGACACCTGAACGTTTTCTTAAAATATGGTGGAAAAAGGTTAATGATGCTATGATATTATATCATTAGACTTCCTGCTCCAGCATCTCTTAACTCTGCAAGCAGTCCCTCCAAAACCTGATATTATCTATTCACAATTTATGTACAAAAATACTGAAGATAAACCAAGCTGATATTTTAGATAGAAGCTTCAAAAATAAACACCCAGATCTATAAATACTGATGGAATCAAAGGAAATAAATAGGTTTTGACATCTGGTCTGCTTGATATTGTTCTTAAATTCAACCCTGTCCCAAACATCAAAATCTAAGACTGATCTAAAGGAAATGGATTGCTGCATGAGTGAGACAAACGGCAAAAAATCAGCTAAGTCCAAATTCAAAGATATTGCAGACTGCAATTTCAAGAGAATGGAACTCAAAATATTTTGATCTTTTTGGGTAGAAAATATTGTGGAAAATGAAGAAATTGCTTGTCACAAGCAATTTCTTCATTTTCCACAATGTTTTCCCAGCCTTTATCTTTAGGGGAGTCAAAAGAAGTTAATGTGTGGGAACGGGTTAAAATGAATGCTACCAGAGGGGTCGAATCAATTTTGTTGTTGTCTTCATCTTTATAATAAGAACAATCCAAATTTTTGTTATGCCCCCGATAGGGAGGCATCATAAATTTGACTTGTCCGTACGTCCGTCTGTCCGTCCGTCTGTCCGTCATTCCGTCCAAAAACTTTAACATTGGCCATAACTTCCTTATTACTTAACATATTCGCTTCATACTTTACCACAACATTCCTTGGTACATTACCTTTCTGTAGGCACATACTTTGGTGACCTTGACCCCTGGATGACCTTGACCTTGAACATAGATTGGCCATAATTTAAAATCAAAGCCGTGTCGGGGGCATTGTCATCTTACAGTGACAGCTCTTGTTGTGTCAAAATTTCAAATCTTGGTGAAGGACATCGGTATGCATGCAAGGCAAGTAAAACCGCAAATTAATTCAAAACCTAAATCATTAAACAACTTTATTACAGTGCCATTTAGAAAATTGAAGAATGTCAGAAAAATATGTACATTCATTATCCACTAAATAGCCATGCATTGTTTTAAAACAGGTAATAATATTGTCCTGTCCTGTTAATTATTCTCAAAATATGTATTTTGGAATGTTGGTAAAAAAAGAGTAAAAATACTAATTGTCCTTTTTAGCATTAAATTGAACATGGTGCAATGCAATATTTGTTGGAAACACTGCATGTTAGAAACAACTTTATCTTGTAATCTCTTCTTGATAGTTATTGTTTGGTTAAGTTTTTCCAGACGTCCTGATGAATTTTGTATTCTTTGAACTCAAGCTGTGCAGAGATAGCACAGAATGTTAGAGAAAAATTCTAGATAAATTTGAAAAATATTAACGAAATTCCTCTTTTTCTAATCCAAACACTATGATGTGGGTATACTCATTACAATAATTGTCTCTTCAAGATGATCCAATGTGGACCTTCATGATAGAATTTTAGCCAAGAATATTCAAGAAATGGTATTTAAGGAGCAACTTTTGTTCCATTGAGTTGTTTCTCCCCAATCCCCAACCCCCAAAGAAAAAAGATAGATTGAAAAAAATAAATAAGAAACATTACATTAGAAAGACATGATCAGGTTTAAGTGAAATTCTCCTATGTAAGATTCTGTTCAATCCCTCCTGTTTTGACCATTTTACTGAGCTTTCAATAAATTAGGACATGCCAAAATATGAATTAATAAGTATTATCATTCAATAAATGTCATATTTGATCCGAGTTCCATCTATTTCACCGGGAGTTAAAGATGTCTGTAGAGTTTCAAAAACACTAGGAATGCTCAAGGTTGCCATGGTAATGAATTATTTCATGTTAGAGCACAATTAACCCTCTCCCAAACAAGACCTGGTTTTGACGACCCTAATAGAAAAGGCTTGGGAAAACATTGAAACAAAAGAAGAAACTGCTGATAACCAGCAGTTTCTCCTTTTGTCTCAATATTTTCTGTGCCATATTTTACACAAATCTTATCTTAGATAACATCCATTTTGTCATTTGTAGCAGTTTTTGAAGTAGATTACCCTAAAATTTTGTCGTTTGGGAAAGGGTTAATGTGAATCTTTTTAAGTAATCGAGCATCAAGTAGATTTCTGTCTTCCTCACTTGTGGCAATTCTGGAGTGAATTCTTATTACAAAATTATTGTAGATCTAATTAAAATATGAATGATCTGAATAAAGCATTACACTAAAAGTGCTACTTTGGAAAACTCTCAGGATCCTTTTTGCAAATTAAACCCACTCAGAATGTTCTATATAATTTCAAAGTTTTCTATGCCATTGGGACAAAATCAACTCTGCTTGCAACAAACGTAAGATCATTGAAAAATGCTAAAGAATGTACCATTATAGAGAAATAATAGTTTTGTACATGTATAAATCCAATCTAAAGATTTCTACAGATTTATAATGTTTCAAAGTTATTGTTATATAAAGATAAAGATAGTAAATCACACAGTCTAAGACAGTTATTTTATGTTGCTAGATGCTCTGTGCAAGTGCCAAATTCTTGTGGGTACAAAGAGATGTTTTCATTTTACTGTCTTTTTACATCATTAATTGTATATACCCTGCACCTAGAAAGATAAACAAGTTAAATGATTACCCCACCCACTCTCCTGTGCTAGAGATATGTCAAAATACATGTTACAGGTCATATGTTGGCTATTCGGGTTCCTTTTGCTTGCTTATTGAAAGTTCTAGACTATTCAGGCCAGTGCTTAAATAATTTGAGCTGAAAACAAAAAAATGTTAAGACAAATAGAAGTATTTTTTTAAGGTATGCTTGATTGTAATGTCACAATTTGGCACATAAAATCAGAGAACATGTCACCAGCTCAGTGTGACACAGTTGTAACTACATATTGTCGTTGTAAATGCAAAACCTCGTATGTCAATTGGTGCGATTTTCAAAGTACAAACTTGTGTGCCTTGTGTAGACGATTCTCGCAGGTCTTGAGATATTTTTACTGATCAGTATTATTGACACATTATTTGTGAACAATATATCCAAATTTCAAGTAAGTCATTTCAGTTTGGGAAAAGTTACTACACTTTTTCCCCTCCCCATTAAAATTTTCCAAAACCGAGATACGAGGTTTTGCATTTACAACGACGATATAAACATATAGGCACGTGCTGAGCCATTGATGCACAATGCAGTGACCATACTTTGACATGATTGGCTAATTGACAGCCATTATTTTTTTTACTGGAAATAAAATTAATGATGTTTTGGATGCATGTGTTGAAAACAATACATCTATTTTACGTAGGAAGTATGTTTTTGCCTGTCTTGAATTTAGCATGAGATCTCTTCAAGTGGCTACGGACTAAGCTACAATATGTTACTTTATAGACACTCCTATGAACACTTCTATCAGTGGTCCCCCACATAGATAATGAAGATGAACATTTAAATGATGAAGACCTCTATTACTCAACACAGGTGTTTATCTAATCATCATCCCGGCTAGAGTTCGAGATAGCAGCAAGCGATCAAATTTTAAATTGAGATTTCTCGCTTATCATTGTTCAGACCCTATGTTGTGGGTTCTTATTTGAATCGTCTTGTCAAGACGATTCAAATGAGTACCCACAACATAGGGTTTGGAAATGAAATAACCGATTGAGAACATCATTACAATCTTATCTTATATAGTTCTGATTGCCTATCTTTTATTTATCTCAGAATCTTATACAAAAATAATGGTACATGTAATGGCTTATGAAAATCTATCTTTTTGAAATGTTTGCTATCATGTATCTGCTTGTTTTCAGTCCTTTAATAAATCTTGACATAACCTTCTGGTGCATTCTGCTTCCTGGTGTTTTGACAGCTGCCTTTGGTATCCATCAAAGGTCTTTGTCTACTTAGAGCTCGAGCCGTGGTATGCATAAAAGCAACTAGAAGACCTGAAGGTCTTGAGTCGCTCCACAGGCCTGAATTTCATGTACCGGTAATATTCAATCCAAGTTTTGATTAGATTGTTCAATGCTTGTGTTTCATAGAGCTAAAAGAAAGTAACAAAACTAAACTGTTCAAATTGTGAGGTTCTTGAAGCAAAG
The DNA here is from genome assembly GCA_963680895.1 of Fragum sueziense. Taxonomy (NCBI): domain Eukaryota; kingdom Metazoa; phylum Mollusca; class Bivalvia; order Cardiida; family Cardiidae; genus Fragum; species Fragum sueziense. The sequence goes on from OY804606.1 coordinate 23,364,749, forward strand.
AAAGTAAAATTACATGTTTGCCATTTGAGAAAGGATAAAAGGAAATGGGAGAACATTCTAGCTTAGGATGTCACAAGCAATTAAAATTTTCCTTCTTCCCAGCAGATCTAAATTAACAGAACATTGATTACTCCAAAATATTTCATATTTCTAAAAATAGATTTTGAGCTAAAAATAGATTCTGGGAAAAACCCTTTTCCAAAAATAATGCAAATGGCTGTCAAACCTGAATTTCTTGTAATATCAAGTACAAGTTTTCACTAGATTTTTCAATACGTGTTGCTCTTAAAGCAATTACAAAGTAACTAGAAAGCTGAAAATACATTCATATAAAATCTATTAGTTACCAAGCTTTGCAACAGTCTTTATTAGACAGTAGAGTGAGTTTGGCTGTTAGAGTGAAAAAAAAGTCACAATTAGCAATTTTGTCAAATTGAAAGGCATATAACTGATGATTTTATATTCCTATCTAGCTAAGAATCACACTAAAGCAAGATCCTAACTTCACCTACATCTTGTTTAGTTTTGACCTGATTATTCAATATTTGTGGGTGTAAAGAGTGTAAAATCAAAGTCGAAAACAACAATTTTGTCAAATTCAAGGGCAGATAAATCATGATTTAAGATTCATATGAAGCTGAAAATTACACCAACACAAGATCTTATGGTCAGTAAGATAATGTGAAAGTTTTATGTTGATTGGTGGATATTTATGGTTGTTTGAGTAAAAATAAGGTCAAAAATGGTAGTTTTGCCAATTTCAAGGGCACATAACTCAAGACGTAATATTCAGATCAAGCTGAAAATTGCACTCACGCAAGATCTTATCAGCACCAACATTCTGACCAAGTTTTGTTTTGATTGATAAATATTTGTAGTGGCTAGAGTGAAAACAAGTGAAAACAGCTGTTTTTTTTAATTCAAGGGCAGATAACTCCAGACTTTACGGTTCAATCAGAATTAATTGAAGGAATCTGATAGAGGACCACCTAAGGATCATTCCTGTGAAGTTTGATTGAAATCCATCTAGTAGTTTCTGAGGAGAAGATTTTTAAAGAAAAAGTTGACGACCGGACGCACGCACGCACGCACGCACGCACGCACGACGGACACAACGCCATGACAATAGCCCGCTGGCCTGAAGGCCAGTGGAGCTAAAAACACCGAGGAGAAAATCCCGAGATTGAAGCCCCAAATCTGGGGCAACTGTAAAATGGTGGTAAATCAGCACCTTGTCGGGTTTATCTAATTACATTACACATTAGGGGCTATTTATTACAGGACTGGCTGCAATGACCTCTTAGCCACTCACTATTTTAAAATTTGATGGTAAACTTGCAGACACAAGAAATGTGGTTTCCCAAAATTGTATTTTCTTTCAATCTCTGAGCAGCTTTCTTTAAACCTTTCCCAAAAGACAGAAAATTGGACTGTTAAAACCAAACGGTTAATTTTTGGATTGTTCCAATTAGAAAGATGTTTAAGACAACAATTTCAAATTGATGAAATTTTGAAAATCTTGCCATTTTGGGTTATAAAACATTTTGGAAAGTGAAGAAATTGCTTGTCACAAGCAATTTCTTCATTTTCCATAATGTTTTCCAAAGCAATTATGTTGTTGGGAGTCAAAAAGTTAATGTGCGGGAATGGGTTAAGGAAAATAATTCTGCAAAAGAAGAAAATGCATTTCTAAAAGCATTTCTTCTTTTGTCTCTCTGACTTGCTAAGCTTTGGACATCAAACCTAGGTTTTGTTTTTGTTTTGTTTTTTTTGGTGGGAGGGGGTGGGGGCGGTGGGGGGAAGGTTTGTAGAATTGTCCAAATTTTAAGATATTTTTGCAAGTGATATATATCTTATTTTAGTCTGCCACTCCTTTCAAATTGAACTCACTGGCGTAGAATTTTACCATTTGGAAAGGGGTTAAAGTGGACAAAAGTTGCAACAAAACAGAGAAAAAAACAACAACATCTTTTTAAAATTCACAATCTGCTATTTATAAATACCCAATATAAAACTAATTTTAGCATTATATATGTATACAGCATGGAAAATAAAGCAATGTAACATTAATTAGGGTGTTCAGGATTCTAGCTATTAATTAAAATAAATGGGCCTGCTGCACCAGGTCTTAAGATGAAAATAATTGATGTCAATCAGTAACAAGCTGGGCTGGGGAAACATTTATACAGTAAATCCAGAGGTGAAATTTTGGTCAAATAATTGTAAAATTTCAGGAAATCTCGGGATATTCGTTAGACAGAAAATGTATATGAAATAAATTCTTGCAATCATAAATATCTTAAGGTGATAAAACTATAGAATCTCTCTATATATATGTTTATGTGTTTGACCATTCTACATTTTGCAGAATTCGTTTCAAATTGCCAATATCTATAAAAAAGATATGTAATTTCAGGCAATTTCTCTTTATGTCTTTGAAAATTCTCTTCATATGTCTCTTTTGTATACTCATTATCAAACAGATGTAATGTTCATACATTAAGAAAAAAGACAGAATACATTATGGCGCCATATGATTTGAAAACAGGACATCAAAAATCTACTTGTGAATGAATTAAGGTAGAATAATTCTAATGCATATTTACTATTGTCGTACATTTTCGACAAATGTCGACAGTTTCCGTATCTATTTTTTAGCTCACCTGAGCACGAAGTGCTCAAGGTGAGCTATTGTGATCGCTTTTTGTCCGTCGTCCGTCTGTATGTCCGTCCGTCCGTCCGTACGTCCGTCCGTCCGTCCGTCTGTCAACAATTTGGTGTTTACACTCTAGCATCTACAAATATAAGCCAATCTTAACCAAACTTAGTTAAAACATGTATGACCATGAGCTCTCGGATGAGTTCGAATTTGGGTCAGATCGGACTGGAAAGTCCGGAGTTATCTGCCCTTGAATGTAAAAAATAGCTACTTTTGACCTTGTTTACACTCTAGCATCTACAAATATTGACCAATCAATACAAAAGTTGGACACAATGTTGGTGACCCTAAGATCTCGGATGAGTTCGATTTTGGGTCAGATCGGACCAGAAAATCAGGAGTTATCTGCCCTCAAATTTGACACAATTGTCGTTTTTTACAGTTTTCGACTTTGTTTACACTATAGCATCTACAATTATTGACCAATCAAGACAAAACTTTAACACAATATTAGTGACCATAAGATCTTGGAAGAGTTCGATTTTGGGTGAGATCGGACCAGAAAGTGAGGAGTTATCTGCCCTTGAATGTAAAAAATATCTACTTTTGACATTGTTTACACTCTAGCATCTACAAATATTGACCAATCAATACAAAAGTTGGACACAATGTTGGTGACCATAAGATCTCGGATGAGTTTGATTTTTGCCTTGATCGGACTAGAAAGTCCTGAGTTATCTGCCCTTGAATTTGACAAAATTGTCGTTTTTGACCGTTTTTGACTTTGTTTACACTATAGCATCTACAATTATCGACCAATCAAGACAAAACTTTAACACAGTATTAGTGACCATAAGATCTTGGATGAGTTTGATTATGGGTCAGATCGGGATAGAAAGTCAGGAGTTATCTGCCCTTGAAAGAAAAAAAAGCTACTTTTGACATTGTTTACACTCTAGCATAGAGTTTTTGTTTTGGTTTGATCGGACCATAATGTCCTGAGTTATCTGCCCTTGAATTTGACAAAATTGCTGTTTTCGACTTTGTTTTTACTCTAACAACCACAAAATTAATGGTGACCAATCAAGACAAAACTTTGATCTTGGATATAATGGTTAATCACCATAAGATCATGGATGAATTTGAACTTCAGCACAATTAGACAAGCTTCTGAGTTATCTGCCCTTGAAATGGACAAAATTCTCGTTTTTGACTTTGTTTTCACTCTTTACAACCAGATACATGTATATTGACCTATAAAGAGGAAACAGGGACATAATGTTGATGACCATAAGTTTGTTCAGTCTTAATGTCACAAATATTAATTGATTCAAACATAACTGTGGCTCATATCATCTTGGTTCAGGTGAGCGATATAGGACCATCATGGTCCTCTTGTCATCTATTTTTAGCAACAATATTGCTAAATATTACTTCCCTTTGTAAATAATAATCCCCGAATACACCCCGAATATCTTTTTCTGGTATGATTCTCCGTTTAACATTAATTTTTAGAGACATTTTTCGTGTAATTTTATATGATTTTGATTGATATCATCAGTTTGTATGTGATTAGAAACTTTAATAGAAGTCTACTTAATGAAACTCCCTATTAAGGAAACAAATTGTAGTATGTATAATAATCGTTTCTTCCCTTGTTACTGTTTGGCTCAATGTAACAAAAAACCCTACCGTGGAAGACACATACATGACGGCATTGTATTCTAATGAAATTTATGATGTGGTGATCAAACGCATATCGTTTGAGAACGACGCGTGGATGAGATCATCATTGTTCAGACATTCGCACTCGATTTTCATCACTTCTTCGCCGGCGATCCTTATTCAAATGTGCAAACTCGTTGTCAGTTAATTGTAACGTGGTTTGGTGCGTGATTTGATCCCTTTTTTAGATCCTTTTTCGATTTAACTCCTAAGATTCAATATGCAATCCAGAAGAAGTGGTATAAGGAAGCTGTAATAGACTATAAGAAAGATTAAGTACAATTTTGTCTTTAGAATTTGCATAACTTTTTACAAATAGCGATGTTCAATTGGTTACTAGGTAAAGGGTTAAAATGGTGAAAGTCATACGAAATCACAACTGATATGTTATCATTTGCCAACTTCTGAAAGTCTAATACAACGTTTCGGTTTTAGTTATAAGCATATAATTAGATAAGGGCTACGGTTCCCTTCATTGAGGGCATTGACTTCTTTTGGGAAAGAAATAGTGCGTTCCAAAGTATGAGGGCACTAAGAATCATATTTATAAATTTTCAAGTTTTGACGGATGAAATGCACATATGTGGATTTTATCGTGTTCCTACACATATAAGAATAATTTTGATATCGGTTTTAGAGAGTGCGTGAACTTATTTCTGGCACTGTCAACATTTGTTTCAGAGGCATAAATTTCAAACTAGGAAATAAAGAGGCTTAATTTTCAAATAAGCACGCAGTAATTTAACAAAATATCTCTCGTATGCGCACAAGGGTCATATCATTTCACATCAGACGATGAGTACACATGTTTTTGATAATAAAAACCAAAATCTAGACACATTTAATGTGTTTTTGTCCAAAATTCAGATACTTTTTTGCTTTGAATGGTGGCCGCCATATTGGAATTTTGTAAGTTTGGGGTGGATTAAGGGAAAATCAAATTTCTAGTAAACCTCTGGACGAATTTCTGTCATATTGCACATATAGATGTCTAATATGATGTACTATCAGACAAAGGTGTTTGTCACCCCAATTTCTAAAGTTGCCATTAGGCGTATTCTACCTTAAATGAGATCAGTAATTTCATATGAAAAATCTTTGCCGTTGACAATATGATCCTTGTTATTTGCAATTATCCAATTTTAAAATTATCTGTACTCAAAGCCTAAACCATATAAAGGTCAGCTAAGGTCAAATATTTGAAAATTGGCCTGACATTTATGAATGGTTTTTTCCTTGTCAAGTTTAGAAAATTAATTTAGGATGAAACGTTTAATAGCTCACTTGAAATGTGCAGTAAATGGAGAATTTGACTTGAAAGCTTATATTACATGGACTCTAAAGTAAATTGATTTTCGTCCAACAATTCTGGATGGTGAAAAATCGTTTTAGAATTCTTTCTGTCAACCCTGCACAATTAATTGCAAATATAAAAATGTAGAAAAAATCCAAAATTTCTGAATTGCTCTGGTCATGAAGATGGAGTTCTTATACAATTATGTTCTCTCTTGTCTGTCCTGACGTCCATATGTGTGCCATGCACTTCTTGTTTAAAAAAAAGTCTCACATTTTTTTGTCATATTTTGATAAAATTCACACAGAATTTTCTAAGTTTCAATTGACCCTGTGTATGTTGTTGGTGTTTGTTGGGGGCTGCATCGAAGAAAATGGGGGCTCAATCCAAAAAATAAGTATATAATGTGGCCATCATGCTTTCTTGTTACATGTCGGAGACCATGCACTTTAGGCTGTAGGGGCTGATTCCTACAAGTTAACCAAAAACATAGACTTTTATCACAAGTTATATTTTGTTATATGAATAAATGCCATGTTAAGAGCTTTCGCAAAACTATTGCAAGAGATTGTATATTTACATTTTTGCAATAAAATCTCTTTAATTAACTCTTTCTGTAGCCCAGACAGGCCTAGACTGAACCAGGGTAATCACAATAAAGGCTTATATATATTTTATGTGTTTTGGCCTCTCTTTAACTGATAATTGGAGGTCAATTCTCAATGGTGCCAAGGTTTTTGGTGCTTTGTTCCCAACTACAGACCAGTCAATAATTTCTTGGAATAATTCAGAGCAACAGATAAGTGGGGGTGTTGACAATCCAAATTTATTATTTCAAAATTAAACCTTATGTTGTGGGTACTCATTAGAATCGTCTCTTTGAGACGATTTAAATGAGTACCCACAATATAAGGTTTGATAAACATTGAAAGGTGTTGTGCATTGTGAAAGGCTGTTTCTCCGCTCCTATCTTTCAATACATTTCTGGCTAATGTCTCTCCTCAAGGGGGTTTCATGATTATTCTTGTATTCTTAGCATCATGCCAGTGTTTGTTTACCATTTTCTAGCACTAGTTGAATAAATGCGAATAATGCTTGCTTTGTTTGCTCCCTCATCTGTCCTTTGTTAACAATGTTTGTGCAAATAGTTCTGGCATTATGCATTAGTGAAGCATTATTTAGAATCTGTCTGTAAGCCTTTGTTAGGAAATTGATCATGCTGTTAATGTTGTTAATGCTTCTGAACAGAAATATCAATTAAAAGGCTATCATTTAATTCTACACTGCTAAAGAGCTATCTATTCTCAACAAGTGAGAGAGCTTTCTTTTGGTTCAACCAAACATATCTCAAAATGTTTTGTATGATATGAATTGATTAGAAATATTTGCAAAATTTTGGCTATTGAAGAAAATAGAGCACTAAATTGCTTAAGAGATTATCTAATGTACGCTTTTTGAAAGGGTGAAGAAGAATTCCAAAGTAAGACAACATGGACAGCTTGTATGTATCAATGTTTCTCAGATTTTATACTCTATAATATCAAATTGGAATGATAATAATTAAGATACGCTCATTTATGTGATCAGGTGTCCCTAATTGATTCAATATGGCATGGAAGTGCATCCTTACGTTCTTCAATTGAAAAGGTCTTTTCAATTAAGGAATTCTGTCATATACTCAACCCTTTTCCAAATGGCAAAAATTGAGGTTGGTCCAATTTGAAAGTTGCTGCAGACAACAAAAGGGATATTGTTAAAGGTAGAGTTTGTGTACAAGATGGCACAGAAAATATTGAGACAAAATGAGAAACTGCTGGTTATCAGCAGTTTCTTCATTTGCCTCAATGTTTTCCCAAGCCATTTCTACTTGAGACGTCAAAAGTCAGGTCTTGTTTGGGAAAGGGTCAATTAAGGAAAGCGAAAGTATTTTTGTAGTTAGAAAATAAATGTCAATGATGCCAGAAAAGATGTCTTGTTTATTCAGCTTACAATGACTGGTCTGATTTTAGAAGTGTTCCAGGAGACAAATTGGACACAGAGAAAATACATATAAAATAGTTAAGTAAATATTGAGGGAAAAGGAGAAATTCCTCTTTTCTTGCCCTGTTGTCCAACAAGTCTCCATTACATGCCTTGTTTGGGAAAGGGATGACCTAATTTGTTTGGAGGCATTAAACTGAACTCTCCAAAATTGATTCCATCAAGTTACATTACCCTCTTGGGGGGACACTGCCCCTGTGAAATGCTTTGTCATTCTTCATGAAGTATTCAATAGATATTCATGAGCTATTCAAGAACGGAAAAAATGAAATCTTCATGAAGAAGAAGTGAACAGAAAATGGCCCATTTGCATAAATCTTCATAAAAACAGAGTAACGAATTTTTCATGAAGTTGGAAATGCATAATAAATCCTTAAACCATGCAGTTTTGCATTCTGAGAAAAAGGCATGAAGTCTTCATGAATAAATAATCATATAATTCATGAAGACTTCATGCAAGAAAAATACGCAAACGATCTTAAGAAGAAATCATGATTATTCTGTTAACAATGAGTATGGGCCATTTTCTGTTCACTTCTTTTCAATGAAGAATTCATGAATAATATTTCTTTACAAACTTCATAAAAACATACAGGTTTCTCTAAACACAGAGTAATGAATTTTTATGAAGTTGGAAATGCATAATAAATCCTTAAACCAAGCAGTAATGAATAAAAAAAATCACGTCAAGGTCATGAAAAATACTAAAAAACAATTTGTACAAATATGTTGCTGACAGAACAAAACTTAAGAAACTTTTTCTAGAACAGGTAGTTTCAGAACTGTAATAAGTAACAGGCCATTAGATATCAATGATTCCTATTTATAGAAGCAAAATAATAATATCCATTTTACAGAATAATTATGTGGGTGGGGAATGGTAAAAAAAATAAACATTTAAATTTGTTAAATTTAGTCTAAAGAACACTTACTTACATTGCCTTCCTTGGTTTTATCATTTAGTGAGCTCCTTAATCACTTGATTATAACTAAAAATATTAATTATAACTCTTAACAAAAACATATTTCTTGACAAATAGTCAGACAAGCAAAATTCCCTCCATTATTTTCTAAACCACATGTCATAGACTGGAACATAAATTAGACTGGGAGATCATGAACGTTTTACGAAGATTTTATGAACTGTACACAATCCATTATCATTTCATGATTAGTTCATGATTTATTCTTAATACAACAAAACAAGAATGTTTTATGAAGTACCAGTTTTAATTGCAGTGGAAAATATTCAGAAAAAATCATGAACAAGCTTCAGGATTATTCATGATTTTTTTTTTAAATGAAAACTTCATAATAAATCCTTTGCATTCATCATGAAGGTTTTAAGGATTTTGTCAATCATGAATACCTTCATAATGTCTTCATGAAGCAATTATCATCATACTTCATGCAGAAAACTTCATGAAGTGTGTTAAAGAAGTGATAATGAGTAATCTATGAAACATTCTTAAGATTCATAATATGTTCATTATTTTATGAATTACATTTCACAGGGGTTGTTAGCTTCTTGATTTGAATGCTAATGTATTGAAACAAGAATTCAATATCATATAGCACACACAAACAAGTCTGTGTGTGGCCGCTAAGTTTAACATTTCCAAATCAAGACCTTGTTTTGACATCCTTTGACATCCTTTAATTAAAACTTCGTGCAAAGAATAAAATGCTGATAAGCAGCAGCTGTGGAGTAGATGTTTCTGCTAGTCTCTACTGGGTGTTTGATCGTCTGATGAGACTTCAAACCCATGTGGGTAGCTGATCCTAAGCTGGCCATGGAACTCCTTTCAATACTATCCTGCCCACAGAATTGGTCAAGTGAATAAACAAAGAATTTCAGGGTGCAAGATTTGTTCTTTTTGGTGCACATGGAAGTACATGGGTGAAAATGAAATGTGAAAAATCTTGAAATTGGTACAAAGAAGTTAACAATAAAGTATTTGCATGCCTAAGTTACAGTATGCTGTGTGAAAACTGTAAGTTGTACATGAAAACGTTATTGTGTGAATTATTCATTAGGCATTAATTGAAACTAATTTATGACCAAATTATTAATTATGTTTGATTAGGGTAATAGATCTGTGGGGCCTTTAGGAAATGCATAAACACATCTAAATCACCAGCAAATACGTATCAAGAAATTATGAGTAGGTCTAGTGAACCATTTCCCATAAGAGACCTGCGATATATCATTTTTAAACTGGGGAAAAAAGCATCACTCCAAGCCCGCCATCTCAAAATTGGTTTTAGATAGCAATTTGAGAGAAAAGGAGAAATTTCTGAAAACAAGCTTTTTCTCCTTATCTCTCAACCCAAACCAAAATGGCGAGCTCGTTTCAAGTTCGTATTAAGATCGTATGAAGATTACAATTAACTTCGCGCGACCTTACATTTGGAACCCAGGCAAACTAGCTGCGAGCTTACAAAGTGTGTGCGCGAACTAAAACGAACATAGTGGCGAGCTATCAAGAACGCTTATGCACGCTTGCGTGCTTACTCTAGCGCGCTTGTTAGTGTACTTGCGAGCTTGTAAGCACACCGCGCATATGTTAGCTCGCGTTGAGCTTGCATTTGGAACCGAGGCGAACTCGCGCGAGCTCGCAAGCTTACACTAGCGCGCTTATTTGGAAAACTAGCTCGCAAGCTCGCGCCAGCTCGCAAGCACGCGCGAGCTCACCAATGCGAACATTTGCGAGCACATGCGAGCTCTCCAAAGCGAGCATCGGCGTGCTTGCGCGCTTATTTTCTATTTATAGCAGTAAAATGATATTTGCTACACAATATGTGGGTGGGAAATTGTGTGAAAAATAGAACTTTTAAATTTGTTAAATTTAGTAAGAAGAAGACTCACCAAAGTTGCCTTAGATCTCTACTTGGTCTTGCCATTTAGTGAGTCCCTAAGTGTCAAGATAATTCTTCAATGTTAATAGTAATACTGCTCATAAACATTTTCTTTGAAAAAATGTCAGACAAGTAAAGTTCCCTCCAATTTTCTAAATTATATAGACTGGAACTGGACTAGAATTAGACTGGGAGGTCTGACTTTCACCAAGTTAATTCTATCTTATGAACTATTTGAGATTTGGCTTTAATATTTAAGACATGGATACATTATGCAAAGACATTTAATTCTGAATCATGACCTTTGACCTTGTGACCTTGACCTTGGAGTTTGACCCACTTTTTGACCATTTTAAAAAACTTTAACCTGGCCTATATCTCATGCCCTTTTACACCTACAGCCTTCATATTTCACATGTGGATACCTCTCACCAAGACCTTTCATTTGAGACCATGACCTTTGACCTTGTGACCTTGACCTTGGAGTTTGACCTACTTTTAAAAAACTTTAACCTGGCCTAAAAATGCTTTAACCTGGCCTATATCTTATGCCCTATTGCACATACAGCCTTGATATTTCACATATGGACACCTCCTACCAACACAATTCACATTTAACCACGACCTTGGGCCTCATGACCTTGGCACTTGAGTTTGACCTACTTTTAAAAAACTTTAACCTGGCCTATATCTCATGTCCTTTTACACCTACAGCCTTGATATTTCACACATGGACACCTCCTACCAACACGATTCACATTTGACCATGACATTGGACCTTGTGACCTTGACCTTTGAGTTTGACCTACTTTTAAAAAATGTAAACCTGGCCTATATCTCATGTCTTTTTACATCTACAGCCTTGATATTTCACATATGGACACCTCCTACCAACACTGTTCACATTTGACCATGACCTTGGACCTCGTGACCTTGACCTTGGAGTTTGACTTACTTTTAAAAAACTTTAACCTGCCCTATATTTCATGTCTTTTTACTCCTACAGCCTTGATATTTCACACATGGACACCTCCTACCAACACCGTTCACATTTGACCATGACCTTGGACCTTGTGACATTGACCTTAGAGTTTAACCTACTTTTAAAAAACTTTAACCTGGCCTATATCTCATGTCCTTTTACACCTACAGTCTCTATATTTTACAAAATGAAACCTATCAACACCGTTCACATTTGGCTGTGACCTTGTGACCTTGACCTTGAAGTTTGACCTACTTTTAAAAAATTTAAAGCTGGCCTATAACTCATGTCCTTTTACAGTTACAGCCTTGATATTTCACATGTGGACATCTCCTTCCAACACAGTTCACATTTGACCATGACCTTGGACCTTGTGACCTTGGAGCTTGGCCTACTTTTAAAAAATTTCATTTTTGGCTATGATCTTTTTACCTTGACCTAGGAAATGACTGTACTTTGTGACAAGCTTTCATTAGGGCGAGCTTTTTTGTCCGCGGTCAATTCTTGTTTACAATAACTTTGACCTTGCCTGTATCTCTTACAATATAAGAGATAAAGCCTTGATTTTTCACACAAAGATTCAGCTTGCTAAGACCTTTTATTTTTTACCATGACCTTTGACCTTATGACCTTGATGTTAAATCTACTTTACAAGATCTTTAACCTTGACTATATCTCACACACTATTACAGATCGAGCCTTGATAGTTCACACAAGAATATGTCTTTCATACCTTTTATTTTGAACCATGACCTTTGACATATGACCTTGACCTTGAAGTTTGATCTACTTTAAAAGAACTTTAACATTGCCTATATCTCATACACTATAAGAGATAGAGCCTCGATATTTCACACAATGATACATATTGCCAAGATCTTTTACTTTAGACCTTGACCATTGACATTATGACCTTGACCCTTATGTTTAATCTATTTTACAACTTTAACCTTGCCTATATCTCATACACTTTTACAATTTAGAGATAGAGCCTTGATATTTCACACATGGATACCTCCTGCCAAGACCATTAATTAATTATAATGACCTTTGACCTTGTGACCTTCAAGTTTGACCTTTAGAACAAAAATCTGCTTAGTCAGTGTACATGTATCTATATTCATATAAGTCTAAAAAGACTAAGTCCATAAGTGAAACTAAAATGAATTAAGCACGCAGTCAAGATCACTGTCGCGCGCTTACTTCTTAAAACAAGCGCGTACATATGCTCTTACTTGCAAATGGTATGTGCGCTTAAAATTGGTGCTAGCTCGCGCGAACAGTATTGCGAAGTAAATAAGATCACATTAGTTAATATACGCTTATCGCGAGCTCGTCGCAAGCTCGCGGCGAAGTTGCATTTTGGTTTGGGAATGCTTCACATGCCCTAAGATTCAAAATCTGCTACATTTAGTAACAATTCTTTTGTCATCTGTTTGGGCCTTTGTCTTTGGACTGGTTTGTAATTTTGCCATTTGGGAAAGGATTAAAGCAGCATATTCTGCCAGGAAAATTGTCATAAGCAACATGAAGCAAAAATAAATCTGCAGGATATAGTAATAAAATAAAGATAAAAATCACACTAATGGACTACATACAAAGAGAGGTGCTCATGGCACCATCATTAACCCCTTCCCTGTAACATGACCAGTGGTTTTGAGGTCCCTAACAGAAAAGGCTAGGCAAAACATTGTGACAAAAGAAGAAAATGCTGATGATCAGCATTTTCTCCTTTTACCTCAATATTTTCTATACTATATTATACACAAATCTTATCTTGATTTATTGATAACCATTTTGCATGTCGTCTGCAGCAGCTTTGATATTGGGCCATCCTAAAATTTTCATGTTGGGAAAGGGTTAATGTTCTTTAGAGACCTGCACTAACACACATATGTCAGTGCTCATCAAAATATTTACCCTGTCCAAAATGACAAAACTTAAAATTGATAATATCAAAATAAAGGAAAAGGAAGGGTTCATTGATTGGAATGTAACACTACTTATCGCAGCTATGGGAGCACCTAACCATGATTGCCTGGCATTTCTTTCATCATAATATCCAATCCAAGCCTCCAGCTGCTCTCTCACTCCATTATGATGCAAATTCATTGCTGTGAGAGACAAACAATTTCTCAAATGTCAGAAAGGATATTGGCTTAGCCTGGGTTCGAACCACATTAGAACCATTGATTGAAAGAATCCAACTTTACTGACTGAGCTATCGGATCCTGTCTAGAAAAATGGAAAAATACCTAATTAGAAATATATCTATCCCTAAAAGGAAAAATATTTGAAGATGTAATGTTGTTTATCTGAGAATGATGTGTCAACAACCGTGACTTGTTCAAAACAGACTTATTTCATCCTGGGATTGACAAATATATTTATACAGAAAAAGATACCAAAGTTACTGAGTTATTTACTTTGCCAGCGGGCACAAATTTTTGACGTCCCTAATAGAATAGGCTTGGGAAAACATTGAAACAAAAGAAGAAACTGCTGATAACCAGCAGTTTCTCCTTTTGTCTCAATATTTTCTATCCCATATTTTACACAAATTCTATCTTTAATAACTTCAATTTTGTAATTTGTGTCAGTTTTTGAAGTGGATTAACCTAAAATTTTGCGTTTGGGAAAGGGTTACTTTGCCAGCGGGCACAAATTTTTGTGGTGAGAAAGAAACCATTATGGATATCTTCTTAACCAAATTTTAGGGTGATCCACTTCAAAAACTGCCACGAATGACAAAATGGAAGTTATAAAAGATATGATTTGTGTAAAATATGGCATAGAAAATATTGAGACAAAAGGAGAAACTGCTGGTTATCAGCAGTTTCTTCTTTTGTTTCAATGTTTTCCCAAGTCTTCTCTATTAGGGACGTCTAAAACCAGGTCTTGTTTGGGAAAGGGTTAAAGATTTTGTAAATTATGGTTTTCATGGTTACAAACAAGGCTTATTTATTTGTATCCATACCGATATTTATGTCATATTTTCATTAATTTCTTGACTTTGACACTTGTCCCTTACCCATGTGAATGATAAAAATGAACCCTGTCTGAAGTTGTGAAATTTAAGACAAATCTAGCTTGAAAGTTGCAGCAAACGACAAATGGATGTTGGAAAAGATAGAATTTGTGTACAATATAGCTCAGAAAATATTGTGGCAAAGCTAGAGAGTGCTAGTTTGAGCATTGTCTTATTGTGTTACACTAGCTTCCCATTTAATCCATTCCTACATGATGACGCCTTTTGACGGCCCAGTCATGATGTTTTCTATCCCAAAAGACTAAAGGAAATGTAAAATGGAGATCTTGTTTGGGAAGGGGCTACTCTTTTATCTTGTCATTTCGAAGTGTGACGACTGTATATAACCACATGTAGTGGGAGTTGGGTGGACAGGATTCATTGTGTCCCTTCCTATCTTTCACATTCCTTTTAATCTTTTCCCAAACAAGATCTGGATCAGATGTCCTTGAAAGAAAGGTTTTGGGAAAACATTGAGACAAAAGAAGAAAATGCTGATGATCAGCATTTTCTCCTTTTATCTTAATATTTTCTATGCCACATTGCACACTAATCATTAATTTGTTCATCAACATAAAATATATTGCCTACAGACTTGAATACATGTAGTCCAAATTTTGGCCGTTTAGGAAAAGATTAATCCTTCCCAACCAACACACAAATTTAGGCTGTTCTGAAGAAAATAAATGTTTCCAAAACACTCCATGGACTTAGCCCAGAGTTGACTGGAAAGGTTTGTTATATCCACTGATAACGCAGAGCTACTCAAAGTAGCTGTTTTACTGCATAAGTCCTAGGACTAAAAAGCAAAGGTTTTGTAGGTAACACTGAGATATTTAGGGAAAAGGAGGCAATGGTGTTGGCAGTTATCATTTCCTTAAATATATATTACTCACACAGTTTGTTAGGGATAGGATTGACCTTTCTACTAAGACATTCTTGAATTGGGCTGGTCTGTATCCTGTATCATATCTTACACTGTACCTTATGCTTAATGATACAACATTATAATTAAGTAAACATAGTCATACAGGCCTTTAAGGTATGTGACACAATTTTTCCCACACAATTTGACCTGCATTTACATTTCGCAATATTATAACCAAATATTGTCGACCAAAAAATGGTAACTAACGTGTATCTACATTATAGTTAAAAGGTTTAAGAACCAATCAAGGAGATAAATTTGACTTGATTTGATGATAATTGACTATTATCGTGGGTTATCCTAGGATTGTGACATGTATACATGGCATACATGTGACATTACCTTGACAAAAATCTGTTTTGTTTACAAACCATCCTACGACTAAAGAATGGACCCAGCCTTTTCCATGTTCAGAGGCTACAACTTGTTAAACTGGTACTTTACAATCTAGCAATACAAACAGCTATTTCACACTGGTTTGAGTCATAGCTTATTGTCACCAATCTTGTTGACAGTCACCAAAATGTTTTGGAACAAGAATAATCTGTTCCACCATTGGATAATTCCTCTTTGAGGGATGAATTAACAGCTGGTTGCAGGGATTGGACAGTACAGGTTGTATGGTTGACACAAGGGGGACATCCCAGTTGGTCTAATCCCATTTGGTCTAAAATTCAAATTTCCCATTTCGTCTAAAACCCTTATTTAAAGAAATTTGCTTTTCTTCTAAAATATTTTCTCAGTTTGTCTAATATGTATTTATTTATGCATGTATTAGGCCTATAGATCCATATTGTTTAATAATGTCTTTTTATTTAAGATTTTTATGCTCCCCGAAAAAATTTCGGGGGAGCATATAGTCGCCACGCTGTCCGTCCGTCCGTCCGTGTGTCCGTCTGTCCGTCCGTCCGTCCACAGCCAGATCTCAGCAACCCTTGGACCAAATTCAATGAAACTTCACATGTGAACTCCCTTGGTCAATACCTAGGGACCTTTTTCTCCGTTTCCAAATTTAAGGCTGCGTCATGGAAAAAGGGGCCTTAGTGTAAAAATTAGTTTTTCTCTTATTTCTCTTCATCTAATGGGCAGAATTTAATGAAATTTTGTGCTCATGTAATAAATAGGATGTTCTAGACCATATTCTATAAATAATATGTGTACAAAAAAGCTGTCATGGGAAAAGGGGGCTTAATGTATGATAGTTTTTATTTTGTGACAAACACTTATTCGGGGAGCATAATCCGTCTGTGACGGCTCTTGTTAGGACATGAATCAAGGTCTGAAAAAGTATTAGACGAAATGGGAATTTTTCGTCTAATCCAATATTTTTATGTATTAGACGAAATTGGATTAGACCAACTGGGATGTAACCGACACAAGATGCACAAGATGTGACAAGCCAACATACTACAAATGACAGTCAGCTTAACTCAACCCAATCAAGTTTTAGCTCACCATAAATGACCTTGCAGAGCATCTCTAGCTAATAGCTGTGCCAGATCATTTATCAAAGCCTATACCAAGTACCGGTAGTCAAGATACATAATGGTTCTTAGTAGTTAGGTTTGAAAGTATTCTGGCAAAAAGAGATCAAACATGTCACAGAATTGTAATTTATACAAAAGTACAAATACATGTATATTGACAGTGGTAACACAAAATGTGCACAGACTGACAGATGAACAACAATTTAACAACTTTCGCTTCATCTCTCATTGCAGTCTATCAATCTAAAATGCAAATCTTTGTAATGCAGTACAAGTGTATCAAAGACCTTTTAGATCTACAATCCGATGCACTATTCTCAGGAGAAAAATGTCTCCAGGTATTTTCCTTTGAACTAACAAATACAAACAGGTTAGTGGGACATTCTTGGTCTTTATCACATCAAAGCATTGAAAACGAGAGCTCGTTAATAATTAACAGAACCTTTTTTTACACACATACAGAGTGATTAATAATTGATCTCCTATTGTAAAATTGATTGTTTAAACTATTTACTGGTTGTCGCATGCTACTCCCCCATCACAACTGGCAATTCTAGGCTTTAGTGCGAAATAATTGTAATTGTATGAAAGTATGTTTGTAGTTACAATAGTTTGGTTTCTGACCCGTTAAAGTTCTTGTACACAATTTCTTGCTCCCTGTGAAACAATTCTTTGTACATTTGTTGCATAGTTATCACATCATTCATTACATATTCATCTTAATTGTTATCTTTTACAGTCTGCACTTTAGTTCATTCAAATTGCTCAGAATTAAGCACAGCTTACAAAATAATAGAAAAATATAAAATTGAATGAAAGACACAGCATAATATCAGATGAAAAGTTTATCAATAGATTTTAAACAAAAATAGAACCTTAGTTAATGAGACAATTTTCCAGCTAATGTTTCTACTATTATTTGTGTAGCAGGACTGATATTTTTCAAACCACATTTAATTTGGTCTTATCTCTCCTGGAGCTAAGGTCAAGGTCTCCAGAAATTCAAAGTTCTATCAGGCTTGATGCCTCTTTTGATCCATTTATTTGATACATTTATTTCAAAGAGACATTTAGCCGATGAACTAAAATTGAGTTACATTATCTCCGTTTTTACATCTCATCCAAACTTTGTAGTTTTTGACTCCAGTCTGTTTTTGTAGAGATGATGATATTTTGAGGTTCCAATTTGGAGCTATTTGGATATCATATTCCTTGTAATTATGATATAGTGGTGTTTATGAGTAATTTACCAAGATATACCCGCCTATCAAGAATCTTAAGTCCTAGTTCTCACTTTGATCATTATTCATTTCAACTTGAAAGTTAAAGAACTCTTATGTAACATTCTATTGACATTGAGGAAGCATAGGAATGGCCTTTTTAATCACCAATTCCACAAAATATGTGTGGTTTATTTGATCTCCAACTTCTCTGGTCTTTGGATGAACCAATTTAAGGTTCTATTTTCAATTAAGTAACCTCAGTTCACTTATCAAGTGGGACCCTAAGAACCTTACTTGATTCATCAAACCAAGAGCAACACTTCATGGGGTCGCTTCTTGAATTATATGTCAAGTCATATTCTGTATTTCACTACATATTTAGCAGGAAACCACAAAAAAGATAATGCATAAAATGGGCCCTATGGGAAGGCAAAAAACTCATTTTCATGTTCCTATGGAGTATTGCTCTAATAGTGTTTGCATGTATCTGATGGTCTCTAAAACAATTTTTGGTTTCATCTGTTATCTCTATGACAGTTGCATCTCTAAAATCTTATTTACATATCATTGACTTCCCAATCTGCCCATTCTGTGGAGTCTAGGATTCTCTTGTTATCAATAATAACTTATAGACAATAGCAAAACAGCGCCCCAGTAATAGACATAATGTTCTGAAATTGTAAAATCGTTAAATTCATAATCCAAACCATATGTTGTTGGTACTCATTTGAAGCGTCTCTTCGAGACGCTTCAATTGAGTACCAGCAACATCGGGTTTGAATGAGTATTATTCAAAATTTTACCATTTAAAAATTGAGTATTTTCTTGTATCTGTAGCTCCAGAAAACCAAATATTGTAATAAATCGGCATCGAGAGGGAAGCCACTTCCTGTTATATGGAGACTGGTTCACAGTTTTGTATGAATATTTTATGAGCCAACAGAGACCCATTCCATTATGTGATTGTATTGGGCATAATGCTGATAATTTCTGCTCATTAGCTGCATTTAATGACATGATTACTTAAAATGACACCGCAGCTCCAGACTTTGATGAGCGATATTATGGAATATGGCTGGAAAATGCACATGGACTGTCTGTCTTGATATTGCCCTCGGAAACGTGTAGATTTGATTAGTTTTTCCTAAAATAAAACTCAAATTGAATGAAATTATTATGTATAAGAAAAAATTGTAGCAATAAAAAGTGGAGAAATAATTCCTTTTCTGACTTCATTTAAAAAATTAATGATCATTGTTGCTGATTACTAGTTAGAAAAGTGAAAGAGATTTAAATGTTAATGGCCGAAAATTTGCTTTGTGAAAAAAGTCTACCTTTCGCAATCATTAAAGTGCTATCAAAAAATAAACATCCAATTATCCGTAAGGTTATTGACTCCAGTAAAGACAAAATCCTTTCTTATCATGGACATAAATTGGGTGAATCTAAAGATATCATAATATGTGATGAAAATGAGCTGGAAAAATGAAAGAAAAATACTTGTGACTTATCTTACAGCAATTACAATAATGGTTCTTTTGTCCGGTTTTTGTCCACGGTCAGGTCATTGACCAGATGGATACTCCCCTTACTTCTGTTGTGTAAATATGAGAAGTTTCACACATTAACCCATTACTGCACAGTGATGCCTTTTGACTACCTCACAAGAAAAGGCTTGGGAAAACATTGTGGAAAATGAAGAAATTGCTTGTGACAAGCAATTTCTTCATTTCCCACAATATTTTCTACACAAAAAGACCAAAAAATTTAAATTTTCATTCAGTTTTAATTGTCGTCTGCAACATCTTTGAATTTGAAGCAGTCTAAAATTGTGCCGTCTGGTAATGGGTTAAAACCTTTCTATATTCTCTCTTATTTCTTTATAATTTATCATCATTTAACTCCTAAAGCTTCAAATTAATGCCTTTTCAGACATCAAAAATGCTGATTTTGTATTTGGAAGCTCGTACAGACTATATTCATATTAATAAAGAAAGGATTTGTGTGCAAATGATATGGCACAAGAATACAATGGAAAATGATGGTTACTCGCATTTTCTCCATTTCCCCAAATATTTTTCATGTGATACTCAAATTGTGTTTTCAACAACACAAATGTTATCATCTGCACCAACTATGAATTCAGGGACCACCCTAAAATATTGTCATTTAGGAATGGGTTTAAAATTTTGAAATAAATGATGGAACATGATAACTTGCCATGGGGTGATTGATATCGAGTTGATACAGTGAATATAAGTAGTCTAATTTCATGACCAAAAAATGTAGGATTCTCATGATATCTAATTTATGTTTCAGATCAAAATAACATTTCCCAGAGCTGGAAATTATAATGCTTAATTTTGTTGTTCATTTAGATGACTCTGATCTTATCCATTTATGAATCAATGGATTGGTGCAATATTGTTGTAAGTGTATATTAATTTTATGTGCATTTGCAACAGTTTTGCACTAACTCATCAAAAGAAGTTGTCTATAATTTCTTTCACTATGGGTGTCTAAAAAATATCATGAATCTGTTAAAAATATGTCACAGTTGTTTGAATTTTATGGAGATAAATTCGACCTACTGCTGAGTTCTTAACAATGGGATGTTTTCATGATATAAATAGAAAATTATTTATTCTCATTTTCCCACCCAGTGTTCTGGTAATAAATTTCAACCCATGAACAGCTTAATCCTTCTCCTAACATATGACCCGGTTTTGAATGATGTCCCTAATATAACAGGAAAGCTTGGAACTTTACCTTGAGACAAAAAGAGAAAGTGCTAAATAACTAACATTATTTCTCCTTTTACCTCAATATTTAATGAGCTATTATTGTACTCAATTCTTTATAATCTTTGCCAGCATCCATTTTGTCGTCTCAATGCTAGAATCTTTCAAATTAGAACTTTCAAACTTTTCCAGTTGAGGAAAGGGTTAAGTTAGGGGGAGTTTGATAATGGCCTTATTGTATATGTGAATCCAGCATTCAAGATGGATGCTGATAAATACAAAACCTGTGAAATGTCCAGCAAATTAACAAGTTTTCAAACATGAGTGTTTAACTCTTTCCTCTTTCCCAAATAAGTACTGCTTATGTGGGCCATGCAGAGGGGGAAGCCCCAGAAAACATGGAGAGAAAAGGAGAAAGATGTGATAACTTAAAAGATGCTGTGCCTACAACAAAATGGATGTTGATAAAGATAGAAATGGTGAACAATATAGCCTAGCAAATAATGTTGCAATGGAGAAAGTACTGTCGAAGAGAAGTCGCTTTCTTTCCTTTGTTTTTCCAAGCTTTTCAATGAGGAATGTCAAAACCAAGACTTGTTAAGGAAGTAGTTAATTGTATTGAAATTCCATGTAAAATGTTCCAGGCTAATGGTCAAAGACAGATAACTGCTGAAAAATTCTGAAAGCAGGGTTATTTATCGAAGTTCAAGCACTTGTTGCAAAACATTTCATCCTCATAATTCAAGGAAACCAGTAAAAGTAACAACAAGGACAAAAAATGTCTGTATTTTGATTAATACATTTCTCCACTTTTGTATCCCTTGGGGTAGAGATGTTATCTTCTGGGCTAATATTACTCATTTAAAAACATATAAGCGTTTCGCTTTGAAGTTTTCAAGATGGATTGTATGTGTACTCTTTCCCTGGCTTATTGATTGCCATGTCAAAATTAATGGTTCAGTTTTCATTGATGGCAGTTTAATTTGCATCAACTTTCTTCTTAAATCTCAAAACTGTCTCGTGTTCAACTAGATAAATTCATCAGATTTAAGAAAAATCAAGTGCAATATCTATACATGAAGATATAATTTACTTTTGTCTCTACGTCGAAGATATGTGAGCATATTTTCAGATGTCGTGCTTTGCATTTGTTTGCAGGTTTTTGATCTTGTGGCATAGCCTACGCCAGCAGGCAAAACGTTATGTTTATATGTCCATTTTCTAGTTGATGAAATTGGTCGCTTCTCTATAATGATAGTTGCAATAGCTAGCATATTTAGCACATTCTGAGCTATGTGCCTTTAAATGATACAGGGTAAAAAGATCTCGATCTCAGAGAACTAATTTCATTTAGAAAAGCTGTTTGACTGAAGGATAAAAGTATTTTGTACAGATTAAGAACTTAGTGTGATCATGTAGATAACCAATTTGTTGATCTTGGGATTGTGGTACTTGAAGTCCAAAAGCACCAAGATTTCCTGGATCATAGAAACACTTATTAATATAAGCCAAGATTGAGAAAAAGGTACCGAATCGCATTTGAGTCCAACAAGAAACCAGATCAGCCTGTGCATATGCACAGTCTGATCAAGATTCATGTTGTTCTCTAATAGGTTCTTCATCACCTGTAGCAACTATAAGTTAGTAACATAGTTCCTTATTAGACAATATGTGACCACACATATCCAAAATGCTCATTAGTACATATATATACTGTATGATTTAAATGATTGTCTCAAAGCATATTCACTAAAAATCTGTTATCCTTTGTTTAGACATCTCTTATAAAAATAGTTTGAGACAACATTTATGGAAGAAGAAAGTGCTGATAATTAGTGTGTTCAACAGATTGAGTGTTTCAGTTTGTTGAAAAAATATATTAAATGTATGTATCCTTTCTCTTTCCAGATATGGTAAAATAATTTCCACAAAAGCCATTGTCGATCAAACCACAAACAAATGTAAAGGTAAGAGAATCTTTCATCTTGACTTTAATCCACAACCTTTTGGTTCAAATTGGTGGTTCATGCTTCTGACCACAGACAGATAAATTTGCATGACCCAAGGAAAGACATGTCAAAATCGATCAGAAGAAAACATTTTGGGAAAAGTTTCTGACATTGATGCTAGATGCTAGTTGATCACATTGACAAAAAGCTGCAGCATGAAGTGGTTTAAAATAAATACACAAGAAAATAAGAAAACATGGAGTTACATGGCAGTGTAATTAATTTGTTACATACCATGCAAATTCATAGTTTCTAAATGTCAAGGTGTTCTTTGCTATATATTGTGTGAATATGGCATTATATAACGTGTAACAGCCTGTTTTAGGAACAGATAAATAATCCCAAATTCAAGTTAATCCCTGGAATACTGAATTTGAAATAAGGTAGATGACATAGATACATGATTATTCTGAATGTTTGGGGAAAAAGCTGTAGTTAGGAGTTTCAGATCTTCCACTAACAATGATGCCAAGCTAAATCTATATTTGTCAGAAGCCAAAAGTAAAAAACTTCTTATAAATACAATCTAAATGTTACTTGATGTTACGAAGCTTTGAACACGGAGATGAAAGCATTTAAAATAGAACTAAACTAGAAGACAAAGTACTTATTTCAAGTACCTTGAGTACTTTGACATGCGCCTCAAAGTTTCTTGCAAAGTTGACCTAAATTCTTATTCAATGTAATTGAGCTTATGATGATATTGCATGACCTAGCTTAATTTGTTTGTCTGTAATAGAAGTTTCCTCATGGTTTTGAAGAATCAAATTCAAATGGTACCTCATTAGCCCTCATCCATTGCTCCTACAACTTTAGCCCTTTCTAAAACAACAAAATGTTAGGGTTGTCCAATTTGAAAGCTGCTATGAACAACAAAGTGCATGTTGATAAAGGAAAGGATTGTGTATTATATAGCACTGAAAAATTGAGGTAAAAGGAGAAAATGCTGGTTCTCAGCATTTTCTTCTTTTGCCTCAAAGTTTTGCCAAGCCAATTGGATTAAGGACGTCAAAACCAGGTCTTGTTTGGGAAAGGGTTGAGATGGTTTCTAAATTTGCAACAATTAAGTAGTGACTAAAATGCTGAATGTCTGGAATAGCCTGGAATTGGTCAATTTGGAAAGCTGCAGTTCCAAGATGGTTGCCTTTGTCAAGTTTATACCTGAAGTATAAACATTATAAGTATGCATGCTTATGTGTTACTTTGTGTTAATCTTTTCAAAACAACATGATCTTCAAAATTGCCAATCCAAAGCCAAAAGTTTAGAAGGATGATAGCACAAGATGTTGCTTGGAGCATGTTTGGTATAACAAAAAAAAACATAACAAAAAAACATATTACAGAAGCTCCCCAATCATTGAATGCAAATCTTTGTCTAACAATGGAAGATTTGTAAATCATTACATTAGACAATACTTGTTCTCCCATCAGACAAATACAGATAAGGAAATGATTTGTTGACATTCTTTCTAGTCTAGTTGATCAATAGTCCATTTATATCATGAGTATATGTCCATACAAAGTTGGTTAGTGTCCAAAATAATGTTGTTGACCAACCCAAACCTAAACCTTACAGCCCAAACCAAAATGCAACTTCGCCGCGAGCTTGCGACGAGCTCGCGATAAGCATATATTAACTAATGTGATCTTATTTACTTCGCAATACTGTTCGCGCGAGCTAGCACCAATTTTAAGCGCACATACCATTTGCAAGTAAGAGCGTATGTACGCGCTTGTTTTAAGAAGTAAGCGCGCGACAGTGATCTTGACTGCGTGCTTAATTCATTTTAGTTTCACTTATGGACTTTTTAGACTTATATGAATATAGATACATGTACACTGACTAAGCAGAATTTTTGTTATAAAGGCCAAACTTGAGGGTCACAAGGTCAAAGGTCATTATACTTAATTAATGGTCTTGGCAGGAGGTATCCATGTGTGAAATATCAAGGCTCTATCTCTAGATTGTAAAAGTGTATGAGATATAGGCAAGGTTAAAGTTGTAAAATAGATTAAACATTAAGGTCAAGGTCATAATGTCAATGGTCAAGGTCTAAAGTAAAAGATCTTGGCAATATGTATCATTGTGTGAAATGTCGAGGCTCTATCTCTTATATTGTATGAGATATAGGCAATGTTAAAGTTCTTTTAAAGTAGATCAAACTTCAAGGTCAAGGTCATATGTCAAAGGTCATGGTTCAAAATAAAAGGTATGAAAGACATATTCTTGTGTGAACTATCAAGGCTCGATCTGTAATAGTGTGTGAGATATAGTCAAGGTTAAAGTTCTTGTAAAGTAGATTTAACATCAAGGTCATAAGGTCAAAGGTCATGGTAAAAAATAAAAGGTCTTAGCAAGCTGAATCTTTGTGTGAAAAATCAAGGCTTTATCTCTTATATTGTAAGAGATATAGGCAAGGTTAAAGCTATTGTAAACAAGAATTGTCCATGGACAATAAAGCTCGCCCTAATGAAAGCTTTTCACAAAGAAAAGTCATTTCCTAGGTCAAGGTAAAAAGATCATAGCCCAAAATGAATTTTTTTAAAAGTAAGTCAAGCTCCAAGGTCACAAGGTCCAAGGTCATGGTCAAATGTGAACTGTGTTGGAAGGAGATGTCCACATGTGAAATATCAAGGCTGTAGGTGTAAAAGGACATGAGTTATAGGCCGGCTTTAAGTTTTTTAAAAGTAGGTCAAACGTCAAGGTCAAGGTCATAAGGTCAAGGCCAAATGTGAACCGTGTTGGTAGGTTTCATTTTGTTGAATATAGAGACTGTAGGTGCAAAAGGACATGAGATATAGGGCAGGTTAAAGTTTTTTAAAAGTAGGTTAAACTCCCAAGGTCAAGGTCACAAGGTCCAAGGTCATGGCCAAATGTGAACGGTGTTGGTAGGAGGTGTCCATGTGTGAAATATCAAGGCTGTAGGAGTAAAAAGACATGAGATATAGGGCAGGTCAAAGTTTTTTAAAAGTAGGTCAAACTCCAAGGTCAAGGTCACAAGGTCCAAGGTCATGGTCAAATGTGAACAGTGTTGGTAGGAGGTGTCCATATGTGAAATATCAAGGCTGTAGATGTAAAAAGACATGAGATATAGGCCAGGTTTAAATTTTTTAAAAGTAGGTCAAACTCCAAGGTCAAGGTCACAAGGTCCAAGGTCATGGTCAAATGTGAATTGTGTTGGTAGGAGGTGTCCATGTGTGAAATATCAAGGCTGTAGGTGTAAAAGGACATGAGATATAGGCCAGGTTAAAGTTTTTTAGAAGTAGGTCAAACTCAAAGGTCAAGGTCACGAGGTCCAAGGTCATGGTTAAATGTGAATTGTGTTGGTAGGAGTTGTCCATATGTGAAATATCAAGGCTGTATGTGCAATAGGGCATAAGATATAGGCCAGGTTAAAGTTTTTTTTAGGCCAGGTTAAAGTTTTTTAAAAGTAGGTCAAACCCAAGGTCAAAGTCACAAGTTCAAAGGTCATGGTCTCAAATGAAAGGTCTTGGTGAAAGGTATCCACATGTGAAATATGAAGGCTGTAGGTGTAAAAGGGCATGAGATATAGGCCAGGTTAAAGTTTTTTAAAACGGTCAAAAAGTGGGTCAAACTCCAAGGTCAAGGTCACAAGGTCAAAGGTCATGATTCTGAATTAAATGTCTTTGCATAATGTATCCATGTGTGAAATATTAAAGCCAAATCTCAATTAGTTCATGAGATAGAATTAACTTGGTGAAAGTCAGACCTCCCAGTCTAATTCCAGTCCAGTTCCAGTCTATATAATTTAGAAAATTGGAGGGAACTTTACTTGTCTGACATTTTTTCAAAGAAAATGTTTATGAGCAGTATTTCCATTAACATTAAAGAATTATCTTGACACTTAGGGACTCACTAAATGGCAAGACCAAGTGGAGATCTAAGGCAACTTTGGTGAGTGTTCTTCTTACTAAATTTAACAAATTTAAAAGTTCTATTTTTCATACAATTTCCCCACCCACATATTGTGTAGCAAATATCATTTTACAGCTATAAATAGAAAATAAGCGCGCAAGCACGCCGAAGCTCGCGTTGGAGAGCTCGCGTGTGCTCGCAAATGTTCGCATTGGTGAGCTAGCGCGTGCTTGCGAGCTCGCGCGAGCTTGCGAGCTAGTTTTCCAAGTAAGCGCGCTAGTGTAAGCTTGCGAGCTCGCGCGAGTTAGCCTCGGTTCCAAATGCAAGCTTAAAGCGAGCTAACATATGCGCGGTGTGCTTACAAGCTCGCAAGTACACTAACAAGCTCGCTAGAGTAAGCACGCAAGCGTGCATAAGCGTACTTGATAGCTCGCCACTATGTTCGTTTTAGTTCGCGCACACACTTTGTAAGCTCGCAGCTAGTTTGCCTGGGTTCCAAATGTAAGGTCGCGCGAAGTTAATTGTAATCTTCATACGATCTTAATACGAACTTGAAACGAGCTCGCCATTTTGGTTTGGGAGGGATTCTGTCTCTGGATTTTTGTGTACCTTAAATGGGTAGATTTGTATATCATTTCAACAGACAGATAATAATGTTTTCCCATCTGAGAGACAAATAAGGAAATGATTTGTTGACATCTGGGCCAATTCTTTCTAGTCTAGTTGATCAATAGTCTATTTGTATTACATAAGTACAGAGTATGTCCATATAAGCGGTTGGTCAGCTTCCAGAATATTGTTGAATTGAGCTAGGTACCCTTTCTGGAATATTTTAGACCTTGAATGGAAGATTTGTAAATCATTAAATAAATAATGTTCTCCCATCTGAGAGACAAATAAGGAAATGATTTGTGGACATCTGGGCCCATTCTCTCTAGTCTGGTTGATCAATGATAGTCTGTTTATATCATAAAACTACCTACTAGCTTGTCCATATAAAGTTGGTCAGCATCCAAAATATTGTTACCTAGTCCTAGTAGATAGATCTATTATTTTCCAGAAAATTTGTTCCCCTCTTGTTTAATTTAAGGCCAACTTGCCATGAGGCTAAACAAAATTTATCCTGATGAATCTAGGAATTAGGGTGAAACTGTTGAAAGTACATAATGAAATGTGCATTGACAAATGTGTAGCACATACCAAGGCAAACAATATGCTCCTGTCTCTCATTTCCGGGATAAAATGTCGTTCAGGGATGAATAAAATGATGTCTTGGATCGTACTTTTGAGGTTGTACTGGTGCGAGTTAAGCCAGGACAGGGCTGAAGAAATCTCAGTTACTAAGGTTCTTTTGAGTATGAACTTCAAGTATTTTAGAATAACATCACCAGAGCACAAAACATCTTCAAAGACATATAAAATATGCTATAAAAAGTCCATTACATTAGCAAACAAAAATGGAACATAGGACAAAAAATTGATCTGTTTTTTCGTTCCGTAAAATCCTTACTCTCTAGATATTTACAATTGCGTGTATGGGGGTTATTTCAATTCCAAGAATGTTTTGCTATATTCGTGATAGCTTTTTGCCATTTACTATTAACCTCAACATCTTAGAATGAGTCTGAACACTTTCCCAAACAAGACCTGGATTTTACATCCCTAATAGAAAAGGTTACATATTGAAGCAAATGAAAAAAATGCTGTTTATAACAAGCATTTCCTCCGTTTGCTTAAATATTTTCTGTACAATATTTAAAATGCTTATGTACATGAAAACTATCTTTCCATCTTTTCATCTGTGGCAGCTTTCATATTGGAGCAGTCTGAAATTGTGATGATTGGAAAAGGGTTAAAGAAAATTGTCAGAAGCAATTTGATTTCTTGGAAAATCAATCTGTTGAAGAAAATTAATTTGATATTCTGAAATCTGAAGCACTGATGACAAAATTTCTGTTAGAATCAATGGCATCACAGAGCAAAACTGCAAAGAAAAAATCTTAGATAATAGTCAGTGCTTCAAACATTTTCAAGGCCGAGCCCGGATAGCTCAGTCGGTTACGTCGGAGTCTGTCAATCCAGTGGTCTCAAGTTCGAACCCCGGCTCGGCCAGTATCCATTCTGACATTTGAAAAAAGTCATTTGTCTGAGACTCACCAATGGGTGTGAATCATCTATGTGAAAGAGCAGCTGGAGGCTCGGTGTGGATATTGTGGTTGTACTGGTGCGAGAAATTCCAAGAACCCATGGTTAGGTGCTCCAGCCGCCGCGATATGACCATAGAAGTTGAAAACGGAGTAAAACCCCAATGAATTAAAATCAAATTCAAACTATATGGCAGTAAGATAAAATAACAGAAAACAAAGGTGTATAAGAAAATTTTCAATGAAAATTGGACATGAGTTATTTTGTCATCTGTAACATGTTTTAAATTGTACCAATTGTACCAACTTGTATGGCCTCGAAAAAAAATCATTATGTGGGAATGAGTTAAAGAATATCTTGGCCTGAAACTTTGATGGTTTTTGAATGGGAGGATTTGTTTATTGATTGAATGCAACAAGTGGCTCAATCTTCTTCTATAAATCGTCAATATCATAAGAGGTTTAGGAGGATTGTCTTGTCGCATTCAGTTAGTTCCGAGAACTTTGACCCAAACCAGCAGTCCATTTTATGGAGAATTCTTGGCACGCTCCTTGAATGGTTATTGAATCATAACATTCATATACATGATAGGACAATCTTCCCAAGGGAACCAGTGCAAAATTGTTCTAAATGCATATCGTCGTTGTAAATGCAAAACCTCGTATCTCGTTTTCGGAAACTTTTAAAGGGGAGGGAATAAAGTGTAATAACTTTTCCCAAACTGAAATGTTGTACTTGAAATTTGGAAATATTGTTCATAAATAATGTATCATTGATACTGATCAGTAAAAATATCTCAAAACCTGCAAGAATGGTCTAAATTGGACACACAAGTTTGTACTTTGAAAATCGCTAGAACCGACATAAGAGGTTTTGTATTTACACCGACGATATACTATTATATATGCTCATACAACTGTTTTACACAAAAAATTTTATCTCAAGCTAAGATGTGTTTGTCATTGATGACCCCTGCGAAAAAGTTCATGAAATTATGATGAACGTTCATGAAATGCAAAATTTGCCTTTCATGAATTTCAAGAAGTTCTTGAACTTTTGTTCTTGAACTTCGGAAGTCAGCCAAGTTCATGAAACAGCAAGTTCATGAACCACTGAAGTTCACCAACAAAAGTTCAAGAACTTTTTTGAAGTTCATGA
The DNA here is from genome assembly GCA_963680895.1 of Fragum sueziense. Taxonomy (NCBI): domain Eukaryota; kingdom Metazoa; phylum Mollusca; class Bivalvia; order Cardiida; family Cardiidae; genus Fragum; species Fragum sueziense. Next base: position 23,394,904 of record OY804606.1, read on the forward strand.
ACTTCTGAAGTTCAAGAACTTCTTGCAAGTTCATTAAAGGCAAATTTTGCGTTTCATGAACTTTCATCATAATTTCATGAACTAAGTTATTTACTACACAATATGTGGGTGGGGAATTGTAAAACTGAACATTTAATATTTGTTAAATTTATTCAAAAGAACACTCACCAATGTTGCTTTTTATTACTTGGTTTAACTGTTCAGTGAGCTTCTTTATATCCTGATTATTCATTAAATATGAATGTAAATTATGACAATAAACATTTTTTTGGAAAAAAAAAGTCAAACAAGCAAATTCCCTCCAATTCTCTGATAAACAGGAAGTGATGTCATGTAATAGACTGGAAACTTGAATAAAATTAGACTGGGAGGTCTGATTTCACCCAGTTAACTCTGTATCTTGTGAACTATATGAAAAACAGATGTACCATTTCACACATGGATATATTATGCTAAGACTTTTCATTTAAGACCATGACGTTTGACCTTGTGACCTTGACTTTGAAGTTTAACCTTAATGTACTTTATAGATAAGTTCATGAACTAGTTCATGAACTAGTTCATGAACATTCGCAGTAGTTCTAGAACTTTTTAAGCTTTTCATGAATTCGATAGAAGAAATTCATTACAAAGCCAATTTATAATTCTGTTTAGGTTCAGAGATTCCTTGTCACAAACACTGGTTAATAGACACTGGATGATCACAAAAGTAGCTAGCAGAAGGTTAGCTAGAAATAGACCTTAGTCAGTCGTTTAGCAATTATTTAGATAATTTAGTCAGCAGCTAAACTGTTCTTTCTACAGCTTATTGATTTCTCCATCCATTTTCAAAATCATTGAAATTCAAATATATGCAAAACTGCTTTGTCAGTGTTGAAACAGCCTGGCTATTAGTTTGTGAATTGGTACTTTTTATAATTGTTGATTTTAGTAGCCATTATATGTTATCTATCGATGAAATGGTTGACTCCTTCAGGAACTTTGGAATTAAAATGCAGACCTATTTTGTTTCTTTAAATGGAGGTTCATGAACTAAACATAATAAGTTCAACAACTTTCAAAATGTTTGTAAAAAGTTCATGAACTATGAATGTAGGAAATTCAAAGTTCATGAACTTGTTTATTTGTTCATGAAGTTCATAAAATGTTCAACAAAGTTCATCAACTTCGTAAAAAGTTCACCAACTTTGAATTAATGAAACTGGATGTTCATGAATTTTTAATGCTAGTTCATGCAATTTCATGAATTTCATAAAAAGTTCATCAAAGTTCATGAACTTCGTGAACTTTTTTCGCAGGGGTAGTTTTCGCTGTCCTTTTTGAAATCCTAGGCCTATCTCTTTGAGCAGTCCTTTTTAACATGCTATTACTTTTCGGTGGATTTTAAACTTTCAATATTCATGAAATATTTTAAAAAAGTAGCAAAAATGTAGCATTATGCAAATTACATGATTTATATAGAAACAGTCAATTTTTATGTGTTATTCATTTTCATTCTTTCACCGTAGCATAAGCTAGTAAAAACTTTTCTGTGTGTTTCTGGAGGGTGGTAAGTAATGCTTATGAAAATACTGTTATAACTGAAACCAGAAATGTGAAGAAAATTTACTTGATACAACATTATCATGATGAAATGGAGAAAGTTGTGATTGCCAACATTTCTTCCTTTGCCTCAATGTTTTATCAAACCTTTTCCTGCAGCAACAGGTGTTGTTTGGGATAGAGTTAGACAGTTCCTTTCATAACTTGTTTGCAACTATTTACTGATATAAATATGAAACTTAATGAAGCGTTATACCCATTTTTAGCTCACCTGAGCACGAAGTGCTCGAGGTGAGCTATTGTGATCGCTTTTTGTCCGTCGTCCGTCCGTCTGTCCGTCTGTCCGTCTGTCCACAATTTGGTGTTTACACTCTAGCATCCACAAATATTAGTCAATCTTGACCAAACTTTGTCAAAACAAGTATGGTCATAAGTTCTCGGATGAGTTCGATTATGGGCTAGATCGGACCAGAAAGTGTGGAGTTATCTGCCCCTGAATGACGAAAAATGCTGTTTTTAACTTTGTTTACACTCTAGCATCTACAATTATTGCCCAATCAATACAAAACTTGGATATGATATTGGAGACTATAGGATCTTGGATGAGTTCGATTTTCAGTCAGATCAGGCGAAAAAGGCAAAAGTTATGTGCCCTTGAATTTGTCTAAATTGCCGTTTTCGACCGTTTTCGACCTTGTTTACACTCTAGAATCTACAATTATTGACCAATCAAGACAAATCTTGAACACAATGTTGGAGACCATAAGATCTCGGATGACTTTAATTTTCAGTCTGATTAGACGAGAAAGTCAAGAGTTATGTGCCCTTGAATTTGACAAAATTGTCGTTTTTGACTGTTTTCGACCTTGTTTACACTCTAGAATCTACAATTATTGACCAATCAAGACAAATCTTGGACACAATGTTTTAGACCATAAGATCTTGGATGAGTTTGAATTTCAGTGTGATATGACAAAAAAGACTAGAGTTATGTGCCCTTGAATTTGATAAAATTGTCATTTTCGGCTGTTTTCGACATTGTTTATACTTTAGAATCTACATTTATTAATCTATCAAGACAAAACTTGGACACAATGTTGGAGATCATAAGATCTCGGATGAGTTGAATTTTCAATCTGATAAGACAAGAAAGTCGAGACTTATGTGCCCTTGAATTTGACAAAATTGTCGTTTTTGACTGTTTTCGACCTTGTTTACACTCTAGAATTTTCAATTATTGACCAATCAAGACAAATCTTGGACAAAATGTTGGAGACCATAAGATCTTGGATGAGTTTGATTTTCAGTGTGATCTGACCAGAAAGACGAGAGTTATGTGCCCTTGAATTTGATAAAATTATCATTTTCGGCTGTTTTCGACCTTGTTTACACTCTAGAATCTACAGTTATCAATTAATCAAGACAAAACTTGGACACAATGTTTGGGACCATAATATGTCGGATGAGTTTGATTTTCAGTCTGATCCGATCAGAAAGTTGAGAGTTATGTGCCCTTGAATTTAACAAAATAGCCGTTTCTGGCTGTTTTTCGATCTTGAATCTTCAATTATTGACCAATCAAGACAAATCTTGGACACTATGTTGGAGACCATAATATCTTGGATGAGGTAGATTTTCAGTCTGATGTGATCAGAAAGTCGAGAATTGTGTGCCCTTGAATTTGAAAAAATTACCGTCTTTGGCTGTTTTTGACCTTGTTTATACTCTAGAATCTGTGATTATTTATCAATCAAGAAAAACCTGGACACAATGTTTGGCATCATAAGATCTCAGATGAGTTTGATTTTCACAAAGTTATTGACTATAAGTTAGTTTTCAGTCTTATAGTCATAAATGTTTATTGAATTGAACAAAAGTGTTGCTCATATCATTTTGGTTCAGGTGAGCGATATAGGACCATCATGGTCCTCTTGTTACAAATTTTATTTTCATGTTTGCTTGTACCCTTTCTTGAGAGACGTTTAAATTATTTCGTGCTTGTTGATGAATTACCAATAATACCAACCACTTCCAACTACAATTAATAGCTGTTCACTTACATGAGCCAAGCTATATGGACCTCTGCACTATAAAGCCACAGTGATACCTCTTGGCTACGGTCAAGTTATCGCATTGCAGTATTCAGTCTATTCTTCTTCTGAATTCTTGGCATCAGCACCCTTCTTGTTATTCTGTTAAGGTAGTCTACCCCTAATGAGATTCGCATGACATCGGAATTATTCGAGCGACGTCCGTCGGTGGAACCGCCGAATGTTTATGACTGCACCCGAATAAGTTTGGATACGTAACATCAACGCTCACACAAAAATCTAATGTTTTATGAATCTCAAAATGGCCACATTATGGGTTTTCTACCTTAACCCTTTCCCAAACGGCGAAATTTTAGGGTGATCCACTTCGAAAACTACCACAAATGACAAAACGAATTGTATCAAAGATAGGATTTGGGTAAAATATGGCACAGAAAATATTGAGACAAAAGGAGAAACTGCTGGTTATCAGCAGTTTCTTCTTTTGTTTCAATGTTTTCCCTAGCCTTTTCTACAAGGGACGTCAAAACCAGGTCTTGTTTGGGAAAGGGTTAAGATCATGGAAATTCAGATTGTCATTTAATTCTTGAGGTGATCGATGCAAGAGGCAGTAAATCATGATCAATCTGTCAATCTAAAAGATGCTTGCATTTGCTCTGAAAAGGTATACAGTCGACACTCGTTGTGTCGAAGTCGGATGGGCCGTCAAAATACCTCGACATTTCCGGAGTTCGACTTATCCGATTTTGTTCGGCTTCGATAAAGTTGATATTTGACTGTTTTTGATACTAATCAAGTACGATTATTATTGAAATATAGTAGGAAAAGGAAAGAAATTGCTCGTTTCGAGCAATTTCTATCCTTTTCCTACTATGTTTCAATAGCCATATTGAGTTCGAAATTATTTTGTTTGAAAAAATCATGTCCATTGATGCAGACGGGACCAGATTTAAACTTCGACTTAAGCGAAAATTCGATTTATCCGATGTCGACATAACGAGTGTCGACTGTATATATATATAGAGATTACCTCAATATGTTCCAAAATACTGTCCAGCTTGTGCATCGTTCAAAGACTTATTTGCACCAATTAGCAATTCTGAGATTGAGTGCTCTTCCCTTACTTGGTAAAGCATGAGTAGGGGTATAAGACTTGAATTTAAACAGGTGTCTCAAGTTAAAGGTAAAGCAGATTAAAATGGAATAAATTTTGTGGCCGGTTAAGCATGGAAAACATTGATGAATTGGCAAACTTTTCATGTATGAAATGACCACTTTTTTTGACAACACCATTTACATTTAAATGGGAGGGGTAACACTTATTTCATTGAAGAAAATGTAGTGCCCTCCTCGAGTCTTAGACACAATATTAATCATTGTTCATTATTTGTTACATTTTAATGGTAATATTAGATTATAAATGAAGTTAATTCCATCAATCTATGCCTGTTTAGTCATGGCTATATTGTGGCATTTGATAGCAACATTATTCTTACCAACTTGTTTTGTAACTTTAACTTTTGGTAACGCTCATACATTTGGGCTAGGATCTGGAAAAAGGGTCTATGTGGCATTTGAAACTAACATAGATCCAGATCAGACTGTACACACAGTCTGTTCAGGATACATGTTTTCTCTTAGCTCTTTATATGTATTATGCATGGTTATAAGTGTCAATTAACGAATCCTGATAAGAATTGTCAGAAACGGATCCATGTTTGTTTCAGAGGCTTAAATGCTCTTGTCCAGATTTTAGCTCTTTAACCCTTTCACTGCCATAGGCGACTTTTGTCGACTATAGGGGGTCTCTGCCATAGGCGACATAAGTCGACAAATTTATGGGGGCGAAATATATGAGTACCCACAACATAAAAAAGAAAAAAGTATTGTCATTTCATAAATTACCTTTAAATTTTGGTCACATATAGGTGCTTAATTTGTCTGTATGTGCTGAAAATTTGAAAGGAATCCATCAAATGAGTCAAAAGTTATGCATGTTTTTGTGAAAAGGGTATCGATTCTTGGAAATTTCTTCGAATTAATTCAGCAGTGAGAAACGGGTCCACAATAAATATTTGGCAGTGAAAGTGTTAAAAGTAATGAAGTGTACCATGAACAGCAGAATGTTAATGAAGTTGCAGAGGTCAATCAAGTTAGACTCTCAGGACTTCACAGGGGCTGAACTTGGGCATACTTTGCACAGCCACAGTCCTCATGATTTTAATTGTTGCAATTGAACATGATCGACTGATAGAATAAACAGGATGTATTCAGATAGATAGATAGATAGATAGATAGATAGATAGATAGATAGATAGATAGATAGATAGATAGAGAAGGGTCTAATTGTAATTAAAATTCATATGAATTTGTTGGATGTCAACATCGAATTAACTGCTCATGTAAAGAGTGGTCTTATCAGTCAGATAAAGAAGATAGCATGGATCTATCTTATGGTAGATCTAATTACTGAGGGACCATTACTCTTCTTTCATCAACGCTTTACAAACAAGTCCTCAGGTTTACAGATGAAGCTTTAGAAAACTTTGACAGTTTCCCATACAAAGTCTGCTTTTAGTATTAAATCTAAACAGGAAACTCTATATAACATATGGCCCAATACAATGGAAAAAATAATGGCAATCAGAATTTCCTTCTGTTGCCTAAATATTTAAACATGCTTAATTTACAAAATTTAATATGAAAGTAACATTTTATAAAAGCACAGGGCCTGTTTGAGAATACCTTAATAAACAAAATCACAAAAGTGCAAGCCTATATACAGACAAAGCTATGTAATTCTACAAGATTTCCTATAAAACTCTGTATCGAGGAGCTTCTTGCCTATAAGTCATAAAACGGAATTTTTATATTCTCAGCGTGTAGACAGACAATACTCCCCGAATAACAAGAAATAACAACATTAGACAATTATAAATAACCCAAGATACACAAAATGGGGTCCTTATGTGACATTTCAGACTGCCATGAAACAATAATCTTGCGCATTAAGGTAGAATTCCAGTAATGTGGCCATTTTGAGATTCATAACAACAACAGATTTTTTCGAGCAGTATTTTTATACGTATCCCAAATCTATTGGGGCATGGTCGTAAATGCAAATGTTAGCGACCATTTTTTTCATGTCATGGTACAAATTGTTGAACTAGCATTGAGAATGGGGAATTAGTAGAGAATTGTTCTGGGAAACACAGACAATAGGGCAGGATTTATTCTTCTGTATTTATGCAATTTGTTTTGGTATCAACCCTTTCCCAAACAGGCCATTCTTTTGACATATATTCGATAAAGTATAGGAGGCTTTAGAAAAGTTTGCAAAAAAGGCATTTTTTTTCTGAAGTATTCCGAAATCATCATGGCAAGTGTTACCAAAAAACATTGTGATATTAACCCGTTTCCCAAACTAGACATGGTTTTGACTTCTCTAGTGGAATTGGCTTTGCAAAAACATTGAGACAAAAGAAGAAGCTGCTGATAACCAGCAGTTTCTCCTTTTGCCTCAATATTTTCTGTACTGTATTATACATAAATCTTAACTTTATCAATACTCATATTTAGGCTAAAATGAAACAGCTTTAAAATTGGACCACCCTAAGATTTTGTTGTTATGGAAATCATGGGCGGATCTAGGGGAAGGGGGGGGGGGGTCGGGGGGTCCGGAACCCCCCTGGCATTGGCCGAAAATTTAATTTTATATAGATTTATTGTAACGTTACATGTTTACTACATTTTAAGCCATAATTTGGGCTTGGACCCTCCCCTGGAAAAAAATCTTGGACTTGGACTCCCCTTGGCAAAAAATCCTGGATCCGTCCTTCGAAAGGTCTAAACCATATAAACAATATAAAGAGAAGCTGAAGGGTTTTGGTGTAAGGTTGCATGTCAAACAGAACATCTCTAGAAAACAATAAAAGAATCAATTTGCATTTTTGTTGGCCATTTTCTAGGTTAGCTGTCAATTAATGCTGGACCACTGTAAAACTACAGTTTTCTCCCCTATTACATTTAACCTTTACCAAAATAGAGAAAAATGGACTGCTCTAGTCTAAAACATGCTGCAGATGACAAATTGATGTTGATTTGTGTAATTAGGAAAAATTTGAGGCAAAAGGGGAAAATGCTGATATTCATGTTTTCGCTAGCCTTTTCTGTTATGGGTGTCAAAGCCTATTTGGGACATGAAAAACAGGTCTTGTTTTGGAAAGGGTTAAGTTGGGATCTGGAAAAATGGTGGGCATGCCATTTTAGAGCTGTATGAATTCATCAAAGCATATACTTTTGTTAGAACTACAAAATTTAATGTCCTTACAAGAATCATGGCTCGCTAGTGGGAGGTCAAAAGCAGGAGTTAAAAGTAACTTGTAACTTGTCAGTAAAGATCAGATATGTTACAAAGTCATGTGAATCAAAATCTGACATTGATTTCGCGAATCTCATGAGGGGGGACTGCCTTAAAATGTTTTCAAACATTGCTGAGGATAAACTCTAATATTATTACTATGTTGCACCTTCTATGCAGTAAGGTGTTAATTTTCTGCATGATTTATAAACTGCCACGTCTATAAATAGGGTTCTTGTTCATTGAGGACCATTCCTATTTATAAAAAGTTTATTTTGCTGCATGCTGTTTAAGCGTCTTGAATAGGCTGAAATTTTATGAGGTTATTTAACATGTCTTTGTACAATACTGAATTCTATTGGATGAATACTTTGCAGAACGAGGCTATATTTGGACGAGCCGATAGGCGAGTCTAAATATAGACTTGTTCTGCAAAGTATGAATCCAATAGAATTCGGTATTGTACAAAGACATGTTAAATGACCTCTTTATTTCACATCATTTTTTTCACACAAAACATGACAAAGATTAATTTTGTATAAAAATTAAGATCTAGACCTAATTACTTTAAAATAGAATTCCAACGTGAAAAAAAGGAAGAAAAACAACCTATAGGCCTATGTCATGAAAAAAATGTAGGCTACATGTACATTTCTAACACTGTGAAATATACATGGCATCTGGCATTAAATCTATATTTATCGGTTTATGTTTCTTTCAAAAGATTGAATAGACCGTCATATAATAGTGTGAAATGTACATGAACTTTGTCATATAAACTATCTATCATGTCATGCGTAAATCAACAATGAAAACATTGACAGAAAAGGAGAAATTGCTGATAAACGGCAAATCTACTTTTCTCTTAGAATTTTGTTGTCAAGCCTTTTAATGGATATCAAATCCAGGTCTTGTTTGGGAAAGGGTTTTTTTTAAATGAAAATAATCTCTTTCGTGATGTTTAAAATCATTTTCTCCTTTTGCCTTAATGTTTTGCCAAGAGTTTATTTTTTAATCACAGAATATTCAAGGATGTTATGCTAAAATTAGACTTGGTTTGCGGCTTTGTTTTGATATACCGTCGGTGTTGTTGTAATATCTCGTAATTACGGCTTTATCCAAGCCATAGTTACGACATTCTATAACAACACACACGATACTATTGTTTGTCCGAAATTACGTCACGGATAACTGGATAAAATCTATCCCTATTAAATTTAGCTTTTGCCTAGGACAGCGTTTTCAAAATAGCATGTTGAAACAATCATTCAACTCCAATGCACATCAACTCTACTAAGGGAGATTGTTCTTCGATGCAAATATCGATATTTGGTATCGCAGCCTCGATTTGGAAAAAAATCCATATTTGTACGGTTCAATTGAGTGCGATGCATATTTGGAGGGTTCAAATGAGTGCGATGCATATTTGGAGGGTTCAACCGGTGCATCGTACAAATATCGATTTGGCCGCTTTGGAGTATCGAGAATCCCGTGCGTTCACGCAATTATCTCGTGCGTACAATACGGCTCTAGGTATTGTATACTCACGTGGTACGAATGGGACGATTTCATTGGTTTACTAATGTAGGGTGTGAAATAAAAATTAATATTCACTCTCTTGTTAATTTTTTTATTAAGATCCTTTACTTTGGATGCCTGAATGTTTCGTTAAGTAAAAAATACAATGTATCCTTGAAAAAAAGTTAGAGACAGCATTTGCTCATCTCTGACTTTCCATTTATAGGGCAAAAAGACCCGTTAAGCTTTAATTTCAGATATTCCCTCAGTCTTATTGCAATGTAAGAGAGGAATTCCTATCCCCCAATTAGTTTACAATGAAGGAATTTCATTAAAGATTCGTATTTTACAGTCATTGTACAAAAGTTTGCAAACTTTTATTTCAATAACTTTGAGTCCATGAATTGACATTTGAATTGTTTTGACTAACAAAATTGGAATACCTCTAATAAACGCCAACCCCCAACTTTCCTATCGAGCACTTTTAAAATAAACGCCCAGGCGTTTGTTAGAATATTACGGTACTATTATTTTTTTTACATTCTTGTTGTGCTTTGATTTAGAGCTCTGACAAATTGTTAAACTCTCTGTTGCTTGGTACCAAGGTTTTGAAGCACAGTTGTTATTAACTCTTTATGTCTCTTTTCTGGAGTGACTTTATGGTCATTTTGTTACTCTTTGTTCTTAGATGTGAATCAGTATTTTGTCGTTCTCGTTCAAAAATGCCGTAACTACAGCTTATTCAAGCTGTAGTTACGACATTTTCGAACGTGATCGACAATTTATTCCTCTGGCAATAAAGCAAAGGTAATAGGTAAAATGTCAAGTTGAGACATGGATAAAGCGCTAATACATAATGTATGAGAGTTTCATGAATAAAAAAAGAGAAAACATGGGCCCACACACCTATTAGATTGTTAGATTATTACAGGTAATTTAATTAGCTGCACCTTTACCTAATTGTATGAATTATGTGGTGTAAATGCAGACTTTATTGTCTAATATTGTTGCCCTATAAGGAAGGAAGATTTCAGTTAACCCATTGCCAATTGGAGAAACTGGGCTGTTTCAATCTTAAAAGCTGCTGCAGACTTTTCCTGTTTTGACACTACTGCTGAGGACGAAATAGATGTTTATACAGATAATCGTGAGGACCAAAATAATGATGGAAATGCTTGCTTTAAATGGCTTAAAACCCCCAATAGGTACACCAATCATTAGCTCACCTGAGCACGAAGTGCTCAAGGTGAGCTATTGTGGTCACTTTTTGTCCGTCGTCCGTCTGTCCGTCTGTCCGTCCGTCCGTCCGTCCACAATTTCGTGTTTACACTCTAGCATCTACAAATATAAGCCAAACTTGACCAAACTTGGTCAAAACATGTATGGCCATAAGATCTCGGATGAGTTCGATTATGGGTCAGATCGAACTACAAAGTCGGGAGTTATCTGCCCTTGAATGCGAAAAATACTTAGTTTTGACATTGTTTACACTCTAGCATCTACAATTATTGATCAATCAAGACAAATCTTGGACATAAGATTGCAGAGCATAAGATCTCGGATGAGTTCGATTTTCAGTCTAATCTGACCAGAAAGACGAGAGTTATGTGCCCTTGAATTTGACAAAATTGCCATTTTCTGCTGTTTTTGACCTTGTTTACACTCTAGAATCTACAATTATTGATCAATCAATCCAAAACTTCGACACAATATTGGGGATCATAAGATCTGGGATGAGTTTGATTTTCAGTCTTATCTGATCAGAAAGGTGAGAGTTACTTGCCCTTGAATTTGACAAAATTGCTGTTTTTGACTGTTTTCGACCTTATTTACACTCTAGAATCTACAATTTTTGACCAATCAAGACAAATCTTGGACACAAGGTTGGAGACCATAAGATCTCAGATGAGTTTGATTTTCAGTCTGATCTGACCAGAAAGATTAGAATTATGTGCCCTTGAATTTGATAAAATTGTCGATTTCGGCTGTTTTTGACATTGTTTACACTCTATTATCTACTATTATTTATCAATTAAGACAAAACTTGAACACAATGTTTGAGACCATAAGATCTTGGATAAGTTTGATTTTCAGTCCGATCTGATCAAAAAGTGGAGAGTTATGTGCCCTTGAATTTGATCAAATTGACGTTTTCGGCTGCTTTAGACCTTGTTTGCACTCTAGAATCTACAATTATTGACCAATCAAGACAAATCTTGGACACAATGTTGGATATCATAAGATCTCGGATGAGTTTGATTTTCAGCCTGATCTGACTAGAAAGTAGAGAGTTATGTGCCCTTGAATTGGACAAAATTGCTGTTTTTGGCTGTTTTCGACCTTGTTTATACTCCAGAATCTACAATAATTTATCAAACAAGACAAATCTTGGACACAATGTTGGGCACGATGAAATCTTGGATGAGTTTGATTTTCACAATGTTATTGACCATAAGTTTGTTTTCAGTCTTAAAGTCGTAAATATATTTTGAATTGAAGAAAAGTGTTGCTTATATCATTTTGGTTCAGGTGAGCGATATAGGACCATCATGGTCCTCTTGTTCTGTTTATGCATTACACAAAATAGAGGCCGTAGAAAACATTGAGGTAAATGAAGAAATTGCTTGTGTAACAAGCAATTTCTTCATTTCCCACAATGTTTTCTACTCAGAAAGGCTTTAAAATACAAAATTGCTTTAACATGCAACATCTTTGAATTCGGACCACTCTTAAATTTTGCCAACTGATAATCAGGGTTTAGAAACAAAAGATGGATGTGTACAATTTATCATGATATTTTCTCTTTACCTTCAGGTTATGGGTTTGTTGATTTTGAAACTTCACAGGCTGCAGATGTTGCCGTCCATGCGCTCCAAGCTCAGGGCATTCAAGCACAAATGGCAAAGGTAAGCAGAAAAGTTCATATTATAAACACTTTCCCAAACAAGACCTTGTTTTTACGACCCTAAACAGAAAAGCATGGGAAAACATTGAGACAAAAGAAGAAATTGCTGATAATCAGCAATTTCTTCTTTTGTCTCTATATTTTCTAAGCTGTATTTTGCATACATCATATCTTTATTAACATTGATTTTATCATCTGTAGAAGTTTTCAAATTGGATTACCCTAAAATTTTGTCGTTCGGGAGAGGGTTAATTCTTTATAACATTAGCCCTTTCCAAAATGATTGCTTATAGAATGTTTTCACTGGGGGGAAAGATAAATTCTATCAAAAATATAAAGTCAGTCTATAAGTAATAAAATTTTCTGCTTTTCCTTCCTCTGCATCATATATTTTCTAATGGTTGAAGAAAACAGGGAAGAGAAAATTAGAGATTGTTTTTGAAAAAGAAGATCCTGTCCATATATTCTGACCTCTATTCTATGAAGCTAATTGGGGCACTTTACCTAACTAATTATGTGAGGCAGACATACAAGATTTTCAATCAGTCCACAAACAATGATGGTCCGATAATTGAAAACAAGAGTGCATTAATCCCATTGTACATAGCTACAGCAAATATTTGCAGCAAACAAATCAGACTATGATGGACATGTTTTATCAGAGACATGGTGGTGTCAACATTTCTATGTCAATGTCCACCTTTGACCACATTCTCTTGACCCTTTATTGACCAGATCTTATAATAAACAATGTGTAACTGTGTGTTATTGTTCATGTAAATTATTAGAGCATTATGTATTGTCTGTACATTTTCTGTAACTTTTGAAAGGCACTGAAATACATCAAATTCGAAATATTTATTTATTAAATATATTGTACTGAATGGCTGTTATGAAGTACTGTCATAATAAGATATTAAATAAGCTTTAACTAAAACGATATTTGTGCTGCCTCAATGTTATTTCAAAAGTGGAAGTGAAAACGTTAAAGCCTGAGATCTGACTATCTCAACCACTTATGATAACCACAGACATTTTTTTCCTATTCTTTCTGTCAAAATGGTCCATTACATGTTTTCAAAGGTACTCAATTAAGTAAGACCTTCATCATATCAAATAGTCAATTGCAATTGGTCAATTAGTTAAAGCAGCATTGGCACTAAATGTCATAATTAAATAAGGTATTATTTTTCAGTAATCTGTGATTTCCTGTTGCTTTAAGATTAGCTATTTTCAAAAAAATAAACAACAAAAACTTGCATCAAACAAGTCTTGATTTATAGTCTCAACTTAAGAAAGGCAAAGTGGAAAATTGGATATTCGCCCAAATTAATTGTGTTGGAGGAAAAATGCGACTGCACCTAATGTGAAATCTTAATTGAGTTTTTAGGGGTAAGAATATTGCAAAACGTGATGGCTTAAAATTCACTCCATGCCCCAAGTATTTGCATTTAATTGAGCGATGGAAAAAACAAAATTTCATACCTAGACAACTTGGTTTGAATTTTAATGAAAGCTATTTTGAGATTTTACACCCTTTGCTTAAAAGCATTAAATTGTCTTAGATCCCTTACCTAAATTTAGCTCTTCAATACTTTAAAAGTTGAAATATGATCTGCTTGTAAAAATACTCTTATCTCCTATAATTAATAAATGTTCAATATATTGAATTACATTTTAGAATAGCACACCTTTGCTGTCATGATAATTGCATTGAATTATGAAACCATTAACAAAATTTATGCGGTTAATATCTGGGTTGAGCTTTTTGCGCAGTCTGTTCAAATGTTGTTTTGACATGCTTTAACTTTCAGTTCTTGAGCTTTTGAAGCAAAATATAACAGGAAGACACAATATTACAGCATTTAATCCTTTCCCAAACGACAAAATTTTAGGGTGATCCACTTCAAAAACTGCTACAAAAGACAAGATGGAGTTATAAAAGATAGGATTTGTGTGAAATATGGCACAGAAAATATTGAGGCAAAAGGAGAAACTGCTGGTTATCAGCAGTTTCTTCTTTTGTTTCAATGTTTTTCTAAGCCTTTTCTATTAGGGACGTCAAAACCAGGTCTTGTTTGGGAAAGGGTTAAGCTAAACTGAATGTTTGATTGCTGAGTAATTTTGAAATCAATGATAAATTTATTAAACTTGAAAATGCTAGATATTCATTATGTAGTGAACCAATATAGGGTTAATTCACCTTTTTGAGGTCGTTAACATTCTCAGAGGCCCAAAAAATACGTTATCGACCGAGACCGAAGGTCGAGGTCGATAACGTATTTTGTGGGCCTCTGAGAATGTTAACGACCGAAAAAAGGTGAATTGACGCTATTATTGCATAAAAAGCATGAAATTCCAATGATAACTTACCCCAAACCCCTTCATATGTGCAAAAAATGAACCGAGGTGAGATAAGAAAATGTCCGCCATTGTTGTTTTGTTCTGATAAATCTTCCGAGAATTTTTTGTTATGCGTGACGTCGGTAAAACGACGTTACGTCATTATTTGGCGCCAAAAGGCGAACGTCGCTTATTTAACGTAAGACGTTGAGAATTTTGCGGGAAAAGAGACAATTGTTTATTTTGCAGGGTAAAATCGAGGATATTTGAGTGCAAAGCCGGTCCGATATCGCACTGAATATAGACCGGTTTTCACAATATCGGACCGGTTTCGTCCCGTTATTCAATGTCAATAACGGCCTAAAAACACACATCTTATGCAATAATTACTTATAGTGCACCTTTTGCATAGAAATTAAGGTCTATATTTGCATCTTTTTTTCAAAACAGTTGTAGACATGAAAAGAACATTTGTGAGTCTATTCTTAAATTCTGTAAAATTTTAGTCATATAGAGATATTTTTGAACAGACAAGTAACTAATCATATCATCCAGGGTTACACACTAACTTTCCCAACCAAGGAGTACGCTGGACTCCCATCTAGAGAACTTGGGGAGTCCAGTAGAAAATAAAGGAGACCGAAAAAGAAGCAAATATTTTATGTTGCATGCATGTTAACTAGTCAATGTCATTCTCATGATGATGCCTGCATAGAATACTAAACATAAATTCAGGACACGAGATCCTGTTATTTAGAAGCTCTACCAGCTTACTTATCATTTTGCATATAATTCTTTGGCAGGATCTTTAAGGAGTCAGCCGGACTCCCTAGAAAATCTGGGAGTCCCACCAATTTTTAGGGAGTCTCGGACTCGCGGACTCCCCTTAGTGTCGAACCCTGTCATCAACAAGTTGTCTTTTTGTGTGGCAGAACAAGTCTATAGATCCTTAACCCTTTCCCAAACAACAAAATTTTAGGGTGATCCACTTCAAAAACTGCTAAAAAAGACAAAATGTATGTTATTAGAGATAGGATTTGTGTAAATATAGCACAGAAAATATTGAGACAAAAGGAGAAACTGCTAGTTATCAGCAGTTTCTTCTTTTGTTTCAATGTTTTCCCAAGCCTTTTCTATGAGGGACGTCAAAACCAGGTCTTGATTGGGAAAGGGTTAAGCTACACATAAAATATTACAATAAAGTCATTTACCTGTAATTTTGTTCTTTTGATTAAAGCTATGGATTATTAATTATTGAATGAAGATAGAAAGTCAATTAAATGGGAGTCCACAGAAGAATGGATTGATGGAATTATCTGTTTAAATATGGATAGATATACCTGTAACTATTATGAGATCAAATGGGATCTGGGATCTGGAAAAAAGACCTTGATGGCATTTGAGATGGCTATGTTTCCAGGTCTGTTTTTCCATAAGCTCAGTCTGGGCAAGATAAATGCTACATATGGACAGGCTGATCTATATCCATGTTGGTCTCAAATATGCAGTAAGGACTCCTTTTCCAGCTCCTGGCTCAATGACTGTATCCATTAGTGTAAGATTAATGTAAGAAAATACTTTCTACATGCATTTATTTCCCAGGTGAAATGTATCATGGTTTTCCATGAAATAACATGAACTACCATGGGCCAGGGACCATGTTTGACCATGGACTACCATGTTTTGTTAAATGGCCGCTACCATGGTCAACATACCATGATATACCATGGTCAGAACATGGTTGACCATGTTAAGGAAAACATGGTTGACCATGTTACTTTAGCCATGGTCTACCATGTTTTGTTAAATGGCCGCTACCATGGTCAACAAACCATGATATACCATGGTCAGAACATGGTTGACCATGTTAAGGAAAACATGGTTGACCATGTTACTTTACCCATGGTCTACCATGTTTTGTTAAATGGCCGCTAACATGGTCAACATTAACATGATATACCATGATAAAAACTTGGTTGACCATGTTAAAGAAAACAAGGTAAACCATGTTACCAGCATGATAAAAAGCCATGGTAGGCCTTGGTCAAACACAATAAACCATGTTATGTTAAATAATAGAAAACTTACCAAGGTTAATCGAGTGTTTCCCCAAAGCCATTTTGTATGATGCATTACCATGCCCCTTTTCTGGTGCACTATGTTGGTCCAAAGAAGATTAAGTGCAACATGAGCCTTTTTTTTTATTAAAATAATTTTAACAGTTGTGAAATGATTGATAATATACATGTTTATTCTTAGCCCTTCAAGAAAGGATATATCATAGGTTACATTGTAAAAATGTGGGTGGGGTGTTATTTGAATTTGAAAGTCAAAAGTTTACTCACCAAAATTAAGGTGTTGTCTTACTTGGCCTTTTCAATAAGCAAACTCCTGTATTCTTATTTAATTCACTACTGTACACAGATTGTAATTATCACAAACATCATTTTGAGAAAGTGCAAACATACAAACTCATGTTCCCTCCACTCTTTAGCAAAACAGGAAGTGACATCATCATTATGATTTGACCATGGTAGGCCATGGTCAAACATGATAAACCATGTTATGTTAAACTGACCAAGGTTAATTAAGTGAATCCCCAAGCCATTTTGCATGGTGCATTACCATGCCCCATTTCTGGTGCACCATGATGGCCCTAAGAAGATTAAGTGCAACATGAGCCTTTTTTCTAACAATTGTGAAATGATTGATAATACATATATTTATTCTTAGCCCTTCAAGAAAGGATATATCATAGGTTACAATGTAAAAATGTGGGTGGGGTGTTATTTGAATTTGAAAGTCAAAAGATTACTCACCAAAATCAAGGTGTTGTTTTACTTGACCTTTTCAATAAGCAAACTCCTATATTCCTATGTAATTCACTACTAGTCTGGTCAATATATGATTTGACCTGGACAAAATTTGAACAGAAATGAAATATGCACCATTCTACTCGGGAAGTATCTACCTTTTCACAGAAAAAAATATAAAAGAATCCCTCCGTTCGGATTTTTGTAATTTTGGGTCAAAAATTGGGTATTTTGCTGAAAAATGAGGAAAAATGGAATTTTCTACTTTTTTAATAAAAAACTATTTTCATCAAGATTTTGTTTAGGAAAATGTTATCAAATATCGATAACATTGATACAACAATAAAATTTAGCTAAAAACCATAACAAATGATTTTTTTCTGATTTCTTTTTCATCAAGGGGGGGGGGGGGGGTATTTATTACTATCATAGTAATGGCTATCATTTCTTTATTGGGCTTTCTATTTTAGATTATATTGAATTAATTGGATTTGGATTCAACACTCAGTTTGGCTCTTCTCTTTCAAATTGCAGTATTTGGTGCACCTGACCATGTTAGAATTACATAGTTATTAGTTTGTTGTTGCTGTTGTTGTATGTTTTCTGAAAATGTGAAATGTGATTTTACATGAAATGAACTGCTATTAGACATCAATGAAATAACTGCAAATAAAATGTTTTTGGTTAAAAATGTCAAATTATATGAATTACAGTTAGAGGGTTTGACTCCTGTAGAATATGAAAAAATATA
The DNA here is from genome assembly GCA_963680895.1 of Fragum sueziense. Lineage (NCBI taxonomy): Eukaryota > Metazoa > Mollusca > Bivalvia > Cardiida > Cardiidae > Fragum > Fragum sueziense. The sequence goes on from OY804606.1 coordinate 23,413,187, forward strand.
CGGTATTGATACCCGGGGCTGGTGGGGATGTTAATAAATGCACTCTATCTTATCAAAGGCTCCCTGTAAAGCTACTAAATCATATTTTAGACGAAAATAGTCAAATTATATCTTTTTACCGCATGGTACAGAAAATCCTGTATGATATATAACAATTGGCATGGTCAACAAATTCTTTATCAGCTGAAGTTCTGAACCAAAAGACTTTTATGTTTACGAATAATTGTCAAACATACCAAAGTCGGCGTGAATCAGTTTACAGCTAAAGAGATACAGCGAATAGACAAACAATGGAAGGATGATTACATTTTTGTCATGAGGATTGTTTTAATTGTTTGACAAACAATTGATGATGTTTCTATACTAAAGGTGTAGGCTGCAGGAAACCAGTTTCTGTCAACGCCTAGGCTCCTCTGTTAGTTAATGCCACTGAGACGATACTCCTAATATCAGTCATGACATAGCCAACCCAGGTCTTTCTTTGACATCTATTGTCTCTTGCTCCAGACATTACAGAGTAAATACAAGAGGTTGCATGCCAGACATGTCCATACCATCTGAGGCACCGTCCGCTTAGTGTCGGTGAGTTTTATGGGATCCTAACCTTTGTACCTATAAACCCTGTGTCAAAATGTCGTCAGGGGGTCTGTGTCAGACCCCAAAATACCCGACAGATCACAGCTGTGCAATTTTGACTGAGACGCTTTAAATCCAAAGCTTTGGGTGTGAAACTCGCTACTGGTGAAGGGTAGAACGCGCAAAGGCATCTAAGACCCTTCCTTGAACCCATGCTCATGTGATGACAGAACTGGAAGGATATTCTTGAACTTCCCCCAAGCATCACTGCATCGGTGGTGATATCAGTATTTCTTGGGGCCTGGGCAGCTTGACCCCCGCGGGCCAAGATACCCGTGAGTAGATTGCCCATGAGTACCAATATTTCAGGGTGTATCTTTGCCCTCACCCTTAGTATCTTGACCCCCGGGGAGGCGGGCAAGATAAACAGGCTGAGGTATCTTGGTGATCAGTGGCCAAACATTCCTGTGATATCTTGGCCCCTCATGTTATTTTTACATTCTAAGTATTTCTATCGGAACTTCAGGCCTTTGTAACTATAGGTACCGGTAGCTCGTTTGATTATTGCTTTCCCACTTGAAATCAACTAATGAGTTTAATGACTTTTTACTTGTCTATTATTGGCGTATTCTACCTAAATTTTGTTTTTACCAAAAAATTATCATTTACTTGGTTGTTTTCTATCGTTTGTGAAATTTACCTTTAGACAGCCATGATATGGGATGGGGGATCTTCGTTGGCCCCCACCCCCTATTCCAGGCCAATTAAATGAAAAATTAATTTGATCAAAACTCATTAAACTTTGGCTTTTCTTTGCCTTTAACTGTAATATAGGGTAAGATTTATAAACATATCTTTGCTCTTATTTTAAAGATTGCAGCCGTGATACCTCAACCAGGAACAAACCAAAATTGCACCGAGTCCATGTTAATGAAGTTTTGTACCAAAGAGTCTATCATATGCTCAAATAACTTCATGATATGGTCTATATGCTCAGGTCCGCAGTAGTTGTTGCATGTAAAAGAATCACCTTGGTATTAGTAAAAAATAATGATAAAACTCATCTTCCAGTCATAGGGTATTAGACCTATGCCATCAGTGACATTACTATCCTATGGTCATCTTACCACCTCTCTCTTAATCGGAAATGATGCTTGACAGGAATGATGTTTTTCCACTCTTCCGTTCGCTAAGAGCCTTAGGGACCATGTCACAAGTTACTTAAGGAGGGGCAGCTAACAAGGTGATCTTAGGGCATCCGACACTCATATTCTACATTTAAAAACATAACATATTGTGCTAACCACCGCAATAATGTGGTATAGCTCTTCTTCGTCTTTCTTACAAACTTCTCGTCAACAACATCCTGTTTTGCCATGCCCATTTGCTTGGCAACTTGAAGATCTGCCATCTTCAAGGATAAACATGCAAATGAAAGCAAATATTGAAAGCAAATTAACTAAATCATGATGCACATTCTATTGTTTTTATGACATAAAGGTACCATCATTGTATTGTTAGAAAAATCAAATCACCCCACCCCAATTGAATCAGAGAGAGTCTTGCTTAGAATTTTTTTTCTTGTTTCATAGATTATTAAATTCGAGATAAATTTATAAAATTCAAAGTAAGAACCGATATTGCCTGATCTAATGTTGCGAATTACCAGGAAAATAGTTGTTTATAACATTTTCCCGTTGCCTTTTTAACCCTTTCCCAAACAAGACCTGGTTTTGACGTCCCTAATAGGAAAGGCTTGGGAAAACATTGAAACAAAAGAAGAAACTGCTGATAACCAGCAGTTTCTCCTTTTGTCTCAATATTTTCTATGTCATATTTTACACAAATTCTATCTTTGATAACATCCATTTTGTCATTTGTGGCAGTTTTTGAAGTGGATCACCCTAAAATTTTGTCGTTTGGTAATGGGTTAACTACCAGGTAAAAAATAGGGCTTATTCACGGTGGAGAATGTGTATTGTGGGATGGGTAAACCTACGGACAATTCTGCCTCGCTTCAGCTAAGACATTTTGCAATAACTTTCTTATTTCTCTGTCAATTTTCTAACGCTTTTTTGCATGAACCTCGCCTTACTGAGCTCTTTCCTGTGATAATGATTATGACTTACTTGAATTCTCCTTGTAATTCTTTCAAGAATTGATCCCCACCGACCAGAAAAAAATCAGGTCGTTTTTCTGGTCGGTTGTGATCAATATTTGCAAAAAGTATGAGGTGTTTTCAAAGGAAAGAGCTCCGTAATTCGGGGTACAAACAACAAACCACCTGAAAATTGACTCGTGAATAAGAAAGTTATTGCACAATTCCTTACCTGAAGCAAAGTAAATTTGACCGTAGTCGTTATCATTTCGTTTTCTAGTCTAGGTTGGGATCAATTTTCTGGACAAAGTAAAAGTATTCCACAAATAATTCATATTATCTCAGAAAAGAGCTCAGTAAGGCAGGGTACGTACAATAAACCTTTTCAAAATTGACGCAGAAATAAAAGAGTTGCCTGCATTGCAAAATATTTGACCAGAATCGAGATTATTTTTGTCTGTAGTCGATATCCATCCCATGATGCATACTCTCCGCCGTTTTATTGTACAACCTTAGAAATTGGGATATTATAACTTTCAATCATATGATTATGGGTTCAATGGCTGCCTTGGTCATTAAAATTTTTGTCCTTTGACAAAAGTTGTTTTCTCTCAAAACAGGACGAATCATTTACTAATGACCAGCATGATGGATTAAATTTGAATTTGTGTCTGCACTGATACAAGAAATATCAGGAAAACATGATCAGGTGCACCCATGACGACGCCATATGACAAATAATTTTATGAAAGGAGGATTTAATAATAATTTCACCCATTTATTCAATTACGATAAAATCTTAGTCAAATAAAGGAATATATAATGTATTACTATGCTAGTATCAGTAATCCCCCCCATTCCCCCCCCCCCCCCCCCCCCCAACAATAGAAAAATTATAAAAAATCATTTTTTTTCATTTTTTTATAACTAATTCTTTTTTGGTATCAAAGAAAATCATATTTGATAACATTTCCCCACAAATAACTACACAAACAATGATATTTTTCACAAAATGATAGACTCCAGTTTTTCACATTTTTTAGCAAAAATACCCAATTTTTGCCCCAAAATTACAAAAATCCGAACGGAGGGATTCTTTTATATTTTTTTCTATGAACAGTTAGATACTTCCCAAGTGTATTGGCACAGGTTTCAATTCTGTTCAAATTTTGTCCAGGTTGCACCAATATTATTTTAGTTTGACCAGACTATACTGTACACAGGTTGAAATTATCACAAACATCAACAGTTTCTTGAGAAATTGCAAACAAACAAACTTATGTTCCCTCCATTTTTTAGCAAAACAGGAAGTGACATCATCATCATTTGACCATGGTTGACCATGGTTATGATCTTTGTAAGATGGGTGACCATGGTATTTCATTTCATACCATGATATTACTGTAGAACCATGCTCTAACATATGATTTGACCATGGTTGACCATGGTTATGATCTTTGTAAGATGGGTGACCATGGTATTTCATTTCATACCATGATAGCACTTTAGTACCATGGTCTAACATGGTCGTAGTAGCAACTCTGACCATGGTATGACCATAGCATTTGATGTTTTTTCACAGTTGATCATGAAAAAACATGATCAGATGCCAAATACAATGAAATACCATGGTAACCATGGTAAACATTTCACCTGGGTAAAAAGGCTTTGTACTTATCCCTCGATTTGCTTTAACGATCAGATCATTCTTGTGAATGTAGTTTTAGATAAACTGAACTAAAATATTCATTGCATCTTTGATCATATAAGTAAGATAACTTTTTCAGCTTCATAACACATCCATATAGATGGGATATGTTGCAAAACTTTACAATGTCAGGAGATAAGTATAGATGTTGTTTGAATCTTAAAATGGTCAGATCATGGGTACATACTATTATTATTGCCACATTTTGGTAATTATGACAAGCCTAGAGTTGTGAGTAGTGGACTCGGTATAGGATGTTTTCCATTATTCATGCTTCATTGTCCTGATAAATATGGCTGATAGCATAAATTGTAGTTTGACATAAAAAACACCGAACTTGTCATAACAATTTTGACAAGACTTTGAGCTATATATATTTTGACGCTTTTCTTCAAAAACCTGGTAACTGCAGCATAAACCATGGTGCAATTGTGAAGTTTTTTGATGGTACAGACACTTACAGTATATGTAGACCTAGATTAAAACAATTCCTCAACTATAAGTCATTTTAAGGTAAGAAGGGCCTAATTAGCACAAAGGAGCCAGCGGCAAAATTTGAAAAGTGCCAGTTATTCCTAAACTGTGTTACATTTCCATTCCAAATACAAACATAAGCATTTTGTACGGTTTAGAATTTTGAATTAATGCATATTTATGGAAATATTTGACAAAAATGTTCAAAATTACCTCCCTTGCATATGAATATAGAGTAAAATGATATTTGTAAATTATTTTTTTCTTGAAGCATAATCTTGAAATCCGGCACGGTGAATCAACTTATTTGAAGTGTATTTACAAGTGTGTGTAATTTGATACATTTCGTATGGCTAGAAAGTGGTGTTTTTAATTAGGCACTTTATACCTTAAGTTAATTTAGACTTATTGTAAAATTAATGCACATTTGAAGAAGAAAGTTGCAACCAATTTCTAAACCTATTTTGCAATGATTGCATCATCAAACTTTTTTTTAAAGAAAAGTAAAGCATAAAGTATGAATTCTATTTGTATAATTCTTTCTCCTGTGTAGGCCTTGAAAATGCTTGCTGTGCAAATTCGTATAACATATATCTCACTTTTATAAGCCTATAGATCAAAATGACAAGGGTTTAATGGCAAGTGCCAAATCTCCGATTTATTGATTTTCACTTTAAATTTGGTATAAATTTTTTATTGTTTAAAAATGTTCCCATTTAATAGAGGGTAGGCTATGATAAATGGCCTTTCATAAAGCTCAGTGTTATGTAGTTAGAAACCCTTGTCAGCAAAAATGTATCGTCGCTTTTCAACGAAAACCTTGTAACTGCAGCTTAAAACAAGCTGCAGTTACGAGGTTTTCATTGAAAAGCAGCGATATGCTTAACGTGTTGACTAGCTCTTTCCAGAAAAAACCCTAGCATTGATGAACCTGTAGAAAAGATAAGGGAAAAGATTGAAGCAACTTTCACGGGTGGTAAACAGAGAAACTAGCTCCAAAAAGAGTCAACGGTATTTTGTTTCCTCGTGACATCCGGCCTCTTCCGAGGTAGTTGCATAGAGCGAAAATCTGTAAACAAAGGTAGGTCACGAACACATTTTTTCTACAATTATTTCTTTTACAACGAGTTTTTGAAAAATCTGGCGATGCTGTAATATGAAGAAATGGTCGAAGTTTGTTGTGCACGATAATAAACGGTGTTAGTGAGCAGAGTTTTAATACAATCGTTGAAAAACATTTCAAAATCGAAAGTAAAAACTTCTTACTTTCGATTTTGAAATGTTTTTAAACGATTGTATTAAAACCCTGCTACTAATACCGTATACTCTCGTGCACAACAAACTTCGACCATTTCTTCATATTACAGCATCGCCGGATTTCTCAAAAACTCTCTTGAAAAGAGATAATTTTAGAAAATGTGTTCGTGACCTACAAATTTTCGCTCTATGCAACTACCTCTTTTTGGAGCTAGTTTCTCTGTTTACCACCCGTGAAAAAGACCTGAAACATAGCACTAATGTCATATTATCATTATGCATATTTTCAAGTCTTGAGCTCAATTTTGGTAAATAATTCACTAAAGGTTTTGCTGATGTTATTTATAATATCTCAAATTTCATTTAAAGAATATTGATTATGTCAAAGTGACTTTTGACTGAATGAATGGTCATTGTAATTAGGCCCATTAAAAAGCTATGAAGCCGCCATGTCGGCAATAAAGAGAATGAATATGTCTCAAAAGAATGTTTTGCGAAAACAACTCGACTTTCTTAAGTCTAGAATAAATTGTGTTGCATTGTCTTTAATTTTGTCTGTCTGAAAATGTAAAACTCTTCGGTATGTATTTTAAAGAAACAAGTAAAAAAAAAGTTATAGAAAAACAACAAAATAGTTCCTTAAAATCTTTTTAAATGTGCTAAAATAAGCTGACATTGCAGCAAGCATTAAACCTATAATGTTCACAAAGATTTCTTTTTATGGCTATAAAAAGTGAAATCATTAAGTAAATTTTCTGGTTAATGATCATGCTTTTATCACAAAATCTGAATTTCTAATTAAGGAGAGCATTCCTCTGTGCTTTGGTATTTTAAAAAACCACATCTTATAAAAAAATATTATTTGACAATTTCAATCAACGAAGGTATTTTAAAGGCGGAGGTATTTTAGAGGATAGGGGAGACAAGCTTTGACTTGATTTTGTCATAACAAACTTTGCTTAATCCTTAATCTTATATCACAAAGATCATCCTTATCTATGCTGAACAAATTGGATATATATTCAAGCCATTGTAATACAAGGCTGTTACATATATAGACAGTGTCTGTCCGGACTGAAAGCATAATTTTTGTAATGGCCGCTGCTATCTGAGCAGAAGGTAGTGTATTAGCGTCTTAATTAGTGGGGCCCTAGGTTCAATCCCAGCAGTAAGGCTGATATCATTTCATACATTTGTCATCCATCAATGGGTGTATAATCCGAAATCAGTAACTGGGAGGGCAACTTGATGAAGTTCTAAAGGATTGTAGTAGTGGAGAAAGAAATGCCAGGAATCCTTGAGTAAGTGCACTGCAATTCTATGATGAAAAGATTGATCACTTATGACCATGTTTGTCAGATCATTCCACCTCAAGGCCGCTTTAGATGCTTGGTAATGTTAAAGCAACTGTAACTAAGACAAAGTACAATGTTTATGATATCAGAACAATCGCATGACGCCAAACATTTAGAAAAGCGCTGCATTTGACAGTCAAATTACCTAAGGAAGGGTGTACATTAACAATTTGAATGCTAAATTAAACATGTTACCAAAAGTATTTTGTAATTTATGGTATAATTTTTCAAAATAACATGTCTAGGGATGGGTGAAAATTTAGATAGATTTGCCAAATTCTAACCCTTGTCATTCTGTTTTTTCATAAGTATGCTTTTGTAGGCATTAAAAATCAAGATCAGAATGCACTTTTTCGCAGTCTGATTTTGGCTTGCATTGTCCAATCTGCATAGATTAAAACAGATAAAACTCATTGTATGTCCATTGATTTTGCTGGGTTCTTAAAGTTGAAATTTTAAAGGCAGTTAATGAATTTTCAGGGTGACAAGGATTAACTCTTTCCCAAACAAGACCTGGTTTTGACGTCCTTAACAGATGAGGCTTTGGAAAACATTGAGGCAAAAGAAGAAAATGCTGATGATCAGCATTTTCTCCTTTTGTCTCAATATTTTCCTAGCTATTTTGTACACATTTCAACCTTGATTAACATCCATTTTGTCATCTGTTGCAGCTTTCAAATTGGACTGGTCCAAAATTTTGTCATTCGGGAAAGGGTTAAGTTCGATTTATCAATTGAACAAGTTTGATTGAGTTATATGAATTCCTAGGTTGACAAAACAAGCATACTCACACTTGTATGCCCATAGAAGACTGTCAAAGTTTTCCTAAAGTAAATACAACACTATTTGATCAACCTATAATGACTTGTGAGATTGTACTGCCTTTTTAGGGTATAATTATCATATTTCATGAAAACAAGGTGATAGAATCTTAGTCCCAAGTCTGTGCTTTACGTTCTTTAATAAGGAAAATTGTAATTCTTACAGTGATAGAAATGATGAGTTTGTTTTTTGATACAGACCCCATTTCATGTCAAATTTCTAGTAAAATATCACCAATCCACTTCTTGACCATTGTACTTAACAGTCTTTACCAAATGACTGATGCAAAGAAATTTGACTTCATGCATTGCAACCAATCATACTGTTTACTTTTTGTATCAGATTTTTAACATTTTCAAAATGGATAAAGACATATCAAGAACATTGTATTGTAGTAAGTTGTTATACCCATGTAGTATACCAAACCAAGCATACTAAAGCTTTGAAGTTCACCATGGTGAACCAGCATTGCAATGCTGAAAAGTTAAAGATTCACAAATGTGCAAACACAGTAAAAATGATTCAAGATACATGTAATTGTGTTTTTGTTTTTTTTTTTTGTTCAAAAGTATCAAATATGAGAAGTGTTGTGTATATTTTCAGATCAGTTCTGTATGTGTAACAAAGATCAGCATAATATTGACATAGAGACTTATTTCTGCAAGATCTGGCTCTATCATAGGAAAGAGTGTATTGAGATAAAATATAGAGTAAACAGACAGATTTATAAATCTGTGAATTAAATTGAACTCTGCTTATCTTCTGCTATGCTATTACCAACCCATTTAATGTTTCAAATAAATTCTACACAAAAAGTTGCGATAGCTCTTACAACTTTACATGCATTTCCCATAGCTGTAGCAGACACCAAAATGAATTTCATATTAAACAGAAAATTCTTAAACTGAGTAAAAAAGGAGAAAAAAATACAAAGTTACAAGCTTGACTTTACCGAAAGCTGCCTTGTATTCTGTGCCAAATTCTATGTGGTAAAAAGTTTGATAAAAAAACACCAAATTGCTTTATGATCAAACATGAAAAACCTATAAGCTTCCTATACCATATACCTGGTTTGCTTTCTGTGGATTTTTTGGTCTTTTTTGCTGTAATTTTAAGTCATGCTGAAATTATCAAACTCCTCCCTGGCATAAGGCTTTGATTAAAGCCCATTACATGCAACACCCAAAATTTGAATCAATCATAATTGTTTAAATCTGAGGCATGCATGATCAATTATCTTAATTCATATTTACTTATTATTCAGAATTAGTTCAAATTATGATTGATCGTACAACATGCATGCCCACATAGCAAAAACATCCAGTATTGAAGCTACAAATGGGATAAGAACAAGAAATGGTCTAGGGGAGAGAACCCTTGTTGAACTCATTTAATGGAAACAAAGTACTCTCATTACTCTACAGATATTTGGATATGTCTGATTTGCAATAAAGGCAAAAGTGGTTTTGAACTTTTGATGTTTCAAAATGCCTCAGATTCTCAATCTCAAGAGGCCTATTAACCCATTCCCTCATAATGAGACTTCTTCATAAACCACAATTTAACCCATTACCGAACGACAGAATTTTGGAACGGTCCAAATTGAAAAAAGTTGCAGATGGCATTTTAAAATTTGATAAAATTTTAAATCTTTAAAACTTTTATGGAAGAAAACTTTGTGGGAAATAAAGAAATTGCCTGTCACAAGCAATTTCTTTATTTCCCACAATGTTTTCCCAAGCCTTTTCACTGTGCAGTAATGGGTTAAAGGGTTTTCAATGCATTGTGGAAAATAAAAAAAAATGTTTTTATCTGAAAAGGACCGAAATAGTAAAATTTCATTTGATTGAAATTGTTGTCTGCTGTGGTGAAACATCTTTGAATTTGGAACAGTCTCAATTTTTGCCATGTGGTTTATAATCGATTGAAATACCACAGATTAACTGCCTTTCTTGTTGGTACAAGTTAACCCATTACCACACAATGACTATTTTTGACTCCCCACAAAATAATGACCATGGAAAACATCGTGGAAAATGAAGAAATTGCTTGTGACAAGCAATTTCTTCATTTCCCACAATGTTTTCTATCCAAAATGATCTAAAAATTAAACATTCCATTCACTTGAAATTGTCGTTTGCAGATTCTTTAAATTTTGAAAGCCCTTAAATTTTGTCGTTTGGGAAAGAGTTAATTGAATTGATTCATCAAATACCTTTTCTATCTTTCCAGCAACAAGAGCAAGATCCCACAAACCTCTACATTGCCAATCTGCCATTATACTTCACGGAGCAGAATTTAGAAAATATGTTGAAAGATTACGGCACTGTTATATCCACAAGAATTCTCCGTAAACCTGACGGCGTCAGTCGAGGTGTGGGCTTCGCCCGTATGGAGTCAAGAGAAAAGTGTGAACAGGTTATCAACTCTTTCAACCAAAAGATTTTACCAGGTATGTTGATGACCAAAGCTTCAATATATTTATGCTCCAGTATCGAAAGATCGGGGACATAATTTATTGTTTTACTATTGTCTGTCTGTTTGTCTGAAACTTAACGCCTGTCAATCGATCTGAAACTTAACGAGAAAACTTAATATTGGCCATTTCGGGGGCATTAGTGTTTCACAAACACATCTTGTTTCTTATCATAATCAGTTATTGTCTTAGAAAACATGTAGACTTACTTTGATTAATTTTTCTATAGATCAGAAAAGAAAGGAACAACAGATGCATTGTTAAAAAGCTTCCATTCTGAAATATTTGAAAATGTGTAATTTGTTTAAATGTTAACAAGCATTATAGGCACCTAGTATATAGGTATTAGGTGGCTAAGCCTTATTCCAAGTAAAGGTTCAAACTTACAATGGCTCTATGCAGTTTCAACACCTTTGCTTTTCATAGAAACAATTTATAAGTACTGCACTTTACTTCATTTCTTATTTTGAAATGTATGTATATTGTGAAATTTTGCATCTACTTTACTAGGTTGCACAGATCCTTTGTTAGCAAAGTTCGCCGACGGTGGGAACAAGAAAAAGGTGCCGTATATCCAAACGACTAAATTGTGGGCTGATCGGACAGATGTAGTAAGTTCCGATTGGACCAAAATTTTAAGTCAAAAAAACAAATCAGATATTTTGTTTATCCCATGTACTCAATATTACACACACTATAATCGTAATAACTAGATAGCTGAGCAAAACCTGATCGATAATTTGGACAAAATTGAGCAAAATATGATTGATAATTTGATCAAAATTCTTTCGAAAAAATATGACTACTTTAGAAATTTTGTGTTGGATTTTAGTTATAACTGGATGTAAACTATGTATTATTTCAAAAATGAATTATATGTTCTAGAATAAAAGATAAGTCTTGATTAACCCTTGCCACTTTGATCATAGAGTATTCAGGCTTTGGCAGCAATTGGCAAAGCTTAAAAGCCTGCACAGTCTTTGCAACAAATTTGCAGCTGTTATGGCTATTATGTTTCTAATATTTTTCAAATCATTGACTGTTATGAATGCTTCTTTTAGTATAATAAAACAATAGACAATATCGTCGGTGCTATGACAAAATGGCGTAACAAATTAGTTACGCAATTTTGTCAATTTTTTTTTTTATAAATGCTTTCTACTAAGTATGTAGGAGCGCATAATCCTGTCAAAACGGCGTTTTTCTACACCTATTAGAACCCTTTCAATTATCATGTGACAAAATTGCGTAACTCGATTTAGCTGACAAAAATGTGTTATACGTAGACAAATTTACATGTGAGTAATAGTGAGTTACGCAATTTTGCCGGCATATTTTTTAACATTTTTTAAAACGGCAAAAACGTTTTTGGCTCTCCTGAAAAAAATGGTTTTCGAGCAAAATTTCTATTACGCCATTTTGTCATAGCACCGACGATATGCTGCTGGAAAGTGACTATATAGCATAAATCAGAACAACAAGGGTTATGATCTTGACTTTCTATGATCAGTATTAGAACAGCTTACACTTAATTTTTTCTCTAACATAATTATAACAGTGTTATAATCACATACCATATCTATCCTATTCCATCCTTACAGAGCTCCAGTTGATAAAATTGTGTTCATTTTTTCCCAATGGAAAATGAAATATTTGAAATATTTCCAATGAGCTCTGTATTTCAGTATTTTGTTTGTAGAATATGTATCACAAGGTGTAATTTTCTCCACATAACTGGTACAATATGTTAGACTTTGCCATACAATGTGAGCTGGGATCTGGAAAAGGGCCCTCCCTTGGGTACTTTAAGCTAGTCAATTCCTAATGCAACTCCTGCGACGGAATTATTTGGGCGACATCGTAAACTGTCACCAAATGATATTGATGTTGAATGAATAGGTTTGGATACATAATGTGTGTTAACCATGTCACACAAAAATAAATCTGACATTTTGTGAATCTCCTTAGGGGTGGAATTCCTTATAGAGTTTAGAAAACCGGTCAAAAGAAGGGAGTTCCTTCCTGGGCACGCCCAGTCTACTACTCGGTTATATGGAAATGTCCGGCAACCGAGGATAAATTACCTAAAACACTAGAGTTTAGAACACCATGTATATGCCTGAAATGCCATCTCATCAGGATCAGTTCTGACATCCAATGGCAGCAACAGGTCATGGCGAAGAGAAAAGAGGACAACATTGATCCTGATCCAAATGCATGTACATGCAGGCTGATCATGTTGGTATCAAATACTTTCAGGGCCCCTTTACCAGATCCAGGTTCATGATTATTATTTAGATCCATAAACACATATCGTCGTTGTAAATGCAAAACCTCGTATCTCGTTTTTGGAAAATTTTAAAGGGGAGAGAAAAAAGTGTAATAACTTTTCCCAAACTGAAATCTTTTACTCGAAATTTGGACATTTTGTTCAAAAATAATGTTTCATTAATACTGATCAGCAAAAATATTTCAAAACCTGCGAGAATTGTCTAAACTGGGCACACAAATTTGTACTTTGAAAATGGCAAGAATCAACATACAAGGTTTTGCATTTACACCTACGATAACCTTATGTAACCTGCTATGCTATGAGGGGACAATTTGTATATTTCAAATAATCGTGAGATGAGCACTTATAGTACAGCAAATAATCACTGTATTTCAACAAAAACCTTGTAATGCAGCTTGATTTAAGCTGCAGTTACAATATTTTTGTTGAAAAGCAGAAACATGCACTTTGATGCAGAGGCAGATCATGTTATATAAGTCTGAAAGATTGTATACTTATGGTCCCCATACGGTATAGTCACAATCACAAGCATAATTTACACTTTGTGAAAAAGAGTACCCTGTTATTATGCTCCCCGAAAAAATTTCGGGGGAGCATATAGTCGCCACGCTGTCCGTCCGTCCGTGTGTCTGTGTGTCCGTCCGTCCGTCCACAGCCATATCTCAGCAACCCTTGGACCAAATTCAATGAAACTTCACATGTGAACTCCCTGGGTCAATACCTAGGAATTTTTTCCTCTGTTTGTAAATTTAAGGCTGCGTCATGGAAAAAGGGGCCTTAATGTAAAAATTAGTTTTTCTCTTATATCTCTTCATCCAATGGGCAGAATTTAATGAAATTTTGTGCTCATGTAATGAATAGGATGTTCTAGACCATATTCTATAAATAATGTGTGTACAAAAAAGCTGTCATGGGAAAAGGCGGCTTAATGTATGATAGTGTTTATTTTGTGACAAACACTTATTCGGGGAGCATAATCCGTCTGTGACGGCTCTTGTTAAGTTATGTTGTAAATGAAAGGTTGAAAGAATTCCTACATGTTTTGTCCAGAGAATGATAGATCTTACGCTGCAAAAAAAAACAAATTGGCTGAAAATTAGCGAATAATTACAATCTAATCAAATATAAAATGTCTATGTGTGTGCATCAATACATTTTGGTACAATTTCACAAAGTGTGACTTAACTGCATGTTGTAAAAATGGACAAGGAATTGCAATATTTGCCTTTTATTTTGGCAAGAGATATAAATTATGTGTTCTATACATCTAATTAACTACTACTTACTTACATCAATTTTAGTCAAGTTGAAAATTGGAAACAGCGAAAAAGTAAATAAAGTTAAATTGTTTGCCATAGGAATGTTACAGAGACAACAATAGATAGCAATTCCTTGTCATGAATCATTTTCATAATTTTTAGCTCCACTGGCCTTTCAGGCCAGCGAGCTATTGTCATGGCGCTGTGTCCGTCGTGCGTGCGTGCGTGCGTGCGTGCGTGCGTGCGTCCGGTCGTCAACTTTTTTCTTTAAAAATCTTCTTCTCATAAAGTACTGGATGGATTTCAACCAAACTTCACAGGAATGATTCTTAGGTGACCCTCTTTCAGATTCCTTCAAATAGTTCTGATTGAACCAGAAAGTTTGGAGTTATCTGCCCTTGCATGTCAAAAATGACATTTTTACCGTAACAACTTGGAATATTGACAAATGATGACAAAACTTGTGCAGAATGTTGGTGGCTGTTAGATCTTGATTGTGTGTATATTTCAGCTTTATCGGAATTTTACTTCCTGAGTTATGTGCTCATTTATAGGGATAATGATATGAAGCTAATGCTAAAAATGAGTAAAGTGTGAAATGGGTGAAAGGGTTACAGGTTTATGGTTAGTGAGAGTTACTGATTGCAGTATATAATTATCTCTTAGACAGGGCTTCAGATAAGTGGGGCTAGACATTATAACTTCATTATTTCAATTCCAAACTCTATGTTGTGGGTACTCATTTGAATCGTCTCGACGAGACAATACAAATGAGTACCCACAACATAGAGTTTGATGAACAATAACAGAATTGTAAATTGCAGTTTGAAAAGTCATCACTCCCTCTTATCTGGAGCTCTGCTTAGAGGTTATCAAGGGGTGTATTTGGAAGTGCAGAATGGAATTTCACCCTTTCCCAAATGGCAAAACATTTATTAGTAATATGGTTTATTTAGGAAGATCTACAGTTCATAAGTAAATTTAGATCTATTTGGCACAAGGAAGATTTTCATTACTAGTATCGCCATAGAAGTTGAAAACAGCATAAAACCCCAATAAAACCAAATCATTAATAGTATCATCCTAAACTGGAATTATCTCCCATTTCATTTAACCCTTTCTGAAATGGCAATTATCTGGTTAGAAACGTAGGATATTAAGGAGTAATTGATAAACAAATTTAGATCTGTTTGGAAGAAGGAAAATATTCATTGCTGATATGGACCTAAGCTGGAATTTCCTTCAACCCTTTCCCAAGTAGCAAACATTTAGTTTTACATTCTTCTTGCTCTAAGAACCACAGGTATTGAACATTCTAATCAAAATTTGGATTAAATATTAAATGAAGCTCAGGCCTGTGGAGCGACTCAAGACCTTCAGGTCTTTCTAGTTTGAATAACCTTGGGATGAATATAATACTTCATTTGAAAAATGAATTCTGATCTGTAAAAAAAAAATTACAAAATGTCATACAGAAAAATTGATTAAGAAAAAAGTAAAATCTACCATCATTATGTATACATATTTTGTTTTTGGGATTTAACAAGAAATGCATAGTGTTGATCTTTTTCAGAAAGGACCCAAGGTTATTCGTATATTATATAATGTATCATTAATAATCAGTCTTGTAGATGAAAGAAGGTGATTAGATTCCAAAATTTAAAGAAGTAACAACATTTTGCACCTCATTTAAGGTCATCATGTTTATTAAAAAAACAAAAACAACAACAACAACACAAAAAAATGTTATCGAATCACAATGCATGTTTACAGGTGAATTTAAATCTATCACAAATAATACAAATTTTGTAATGAGCACTTGCTCATGTTGTTTGTCTAAAAACTAATTGATAAATGACAAAAGATGGGGAAGATAACGGAAAGACATGGCTGATTCAATGATAGATCAGCTGCCAAAGTTCAGATTACTTAACTTTACAGAATAACAACTTATGTTTAATTGTCATACTACTGCTCGTCTTTCACAATACATTTTTTGTTGGATCAAGCACTGTTTTCCATATTACATTTAATGGATAAATTCTATTAAGTAGCATTGATATTAGATAAAAGAAAGACTACAGAAGCCATTCAGTTTATATAGATGACATTAGATGTTCAAATATCTTAATTACCATATACATATTTGCTCTTTTCAGCTCTTATGTTTATATTTTGTTGTAAAAGTGCTGTCAAGTGTCTTACAATACAACTTATAATAATAAGTACATAATTCAGATTGAATATTTAATGTTTTCAATTAATTTATGAAGCCTTCTGTTTGCTTTTCAGACCTTGCCCACAGTTACTTATGACCCCACAGCCTTAGCTCAAAATGGGTAAGTGTACAATTGTGAAATGTTAATATATTTTGATAGTAAACTTTTCCCAAATAACAAAATTTTAAGGTGATTCAATTTGAAAGCTGCTGCAGACGAGAAAGTAAATGATCACAAAAGGCCAAAATGTTTCTGTTCTAGCCAAGAAAATATTGAGGCAAAAGGAGAAACTGCTGGTTATCAGCAGTTTCTTCTTTTGTCTCAATGTTTTCCTGAGCCTTTTCTATTAGGAACGTCAAAACCCGGTCTTGTTTTGGAAAGGGTTTACCCTTTCTCGATCAATCAGCCAAACTTGGATAGCTAAGTTGATAAAATTGGAGTCTATCAGTCCAGGGATTGTGGGTTTGAATCCAGTTTAGCCAATAACGCCTAGATTTTTTTGCCCCCCGTATTGAGAGATCGGGGGCATATTGTTTTACCCATGTCTGTCTGTCTGTTTGTCTGTCTGTCTTTCTGTCTGTCTGTCTGTCTGTCTGTCCATCTTTCTGTCTGTCCGAAAACTCAACATTAGCCTTTTTTCCAAAAGTATTTGACATACAAATCTCAAATTTGGTATGCAATTTCCATTCAATGATATCTATCTGTTCCATGCAATTTGACCTTACTCAAGGTCATCTGTTAACCCTATCAACCCTTTACACAAAAACTTAACATTTTAGAAAAATGGCCATTTCCGGGACATTGGTGTTTCACAAACACATCTTGTTTCATTCCCTTGCTTCAAATTGCCACAAAAACAAGTGGACAGTATAGACCAATATGGTCCTCTTATACAATTTTCCTTATTGCTGCTACATGTCAACTCATTCTTAGTTTATCAATGCCTTCTCTCTTGATTCATTTGTTAATCAAATTTGTGGCAGATTTCATCTGTAAAATAGGTTTTGTCTGGCAAATTAATTACTTAATTAACTGAATTATTTAATTACTTCTTCCAAGTCATGACATTAGTACATACATGTAGCTCACTTCACTGATTAAACCCTTTTCCAAACAAAGAAATTTCATGATGAGTCCAATTCAACCCTTTCCCAAACAAAACCTGATTTTGACGTCTCTGATAGAAATGGTTTGGGAAAACATAGAGACAAAAGAAGAAACTGCTGATAATCAGCAGTTTCTCCTTTTGTCTCAATATTTTCTATGCCATATTTTACACAAATCCTATCTTTAACAGCATCCATTTTGTCGTCTGTAGCAGCTTTGTAATTGGACCACCATAAAATATAATTGTTTGGGAAAGGGTTATAGTTGCAGCGTCTGACAAAATTGAAGTTGAAAAAGATAATGATTTTGTAGGTTGTAGGTTTTGTAGATTTTGTAGGTTATAGATCTAAACATACTTAGGCAAAAGAAGAAAATGCTGATTTTCAGCATTTTCTTCTTTTGCCTCAATGTTTCCCAAGCCTTTAGTATTGGGGCTGACAAAGCCTGGTCTTGTTAGGAAAAGGGTTAAACCTTCCAGAATAATCAGCTACTGGGACTGAATTTGGACTGTTTTCCAAAAACATGTATTCACATAACCTTTTCCCTAACGGCAATTTTTTAGGGTGATCCACTTCAAAAATGCCACAAATGACAAAATGGATGTTATTGAAGATAAGATTTGTGTTAAATATGGCACAGAAAATATTTACACAAAAGGAGAAACTGCTGGTGATCAGCAGTTTCTTCTTTTGTTTCAATGTTTTCCCAAGCCTTTAATTGGGACGTCAAAACCTGGTCTTGTTTGGGAAAGGGTTAATTAAAGTAAAGTGAATTACATAATGTTGATGGTCCCAATGATATTATTATTATCAATAGTTATCATTATTTTTTGGATAAATAAAATTTCAAAAAGGGATAAGGATCTAAATTTTCAAATACAGTATAGGTTCCAATCTGTCCTATATGTCTAGAGAAAGCTTTTAGAAGAACAGCCAGCCTGTCATGAACAGATTTTCTCTTTAATCAACTGTAAAACTTATCCTATCTATTGTCTTGGAAACCTTTTTTTAACCTAAAATGACAAAAGACTTTCAATATTTAAATCTTGAGGTTTTATGTTCCACTCTGACAGATGAAGTATCAACATGTACTTGTTTGAGTGATTTTACCCAAGAGTTTGCACATCATTATGAGATTACTTAAAACATGTTATAGTGTTATGATACGAAGGACTAAAGGCATTTGGAATAGCAAAAAACACATGCTTACCAATAATGAGCTATATTGTAGGTACTCTAGTTTGAATTGTCTGGACAATTAGAGATTGGACAGTGTTACATCTCGCTCATCAGCTTAGGTGATGATGGAGATGCTACTAATTTGGTTTAAGTTTCATCCAAAAAACTAAATTGAAAGGGGATCAAACCAGCAACCCCTATGCTTCAAGTTCAGTTTGTTACCAGGCCAATGAGATGATTAAAATGAGTACACACAATATTGGGTTTGGCATTAAAGAAACAACACTTAAATTATGCCCTCTTATTTGTTTCTCTGATCTGCTGTGAGTTCAACTGAGCTTTGTAGTTGAAAGAAATTGAGATGTGTTACAGATTCATAGAATAAAAGTAACCTTCCTGACCTGTCTTAACCCTTTCCCAAACAAGACCTGGTTTTGATGTCCCTAATATAAAAATCTTGGGAAAACATTGAGACAAAAGAAGAAACTGCTGATAACCAGCAGTTTCTCCTTTTGTCTCAACATTTTCTGTGCCATATATTTTACACAAATCCTATCTTTAATAACACCATTTTGTCTTTTGTGGCAGTTTTTGAAGTGGACCACCCTAAAATTTTGTTGTTTGGGAAAGGGTTAAAGCATTTAGTACAAGACAATTTGAATTTCTCCTAGTAATATTTTCTTTGAATATTTATGAACTGAGAGATCTCTTTGGTATTTACTGACACAGATTTTTATTGCCATGGTTATGGAAAGAAAACAGAGATCTGCTATCTTACATCTAAATTTCCATATCCCCTGGTCTATTATGGTTCTTATGCAGACTGAATAAACTCTTGCTTACTGTTATTTTATGCTTAGTGGAAAATTGGTACTTGTCTCTTTGAACCATATACTGAGAATTTGTTTTGTACGAGGGACGGTCGGAAAGTAGTTGGACTTTTGACTAGTTCTCTAAAACCATTTAACTTTTTAACAAAATTCTTTCTACACTGTTTACACAAATTGTCCATCTGTGTCTATGCATTTTTGCCATGTTAGTAGGAGCTTTACTTTTCCCACTATCAACCATGACGTAGACCCACTGTATTAGGTACTGTGTAACCACCGGTATCAAAGGCGACCTGGTCTCAAATTTCTTCCTTGCAAGCATTTTCATCAGTTCTAGACACAAATAAAAGTCATATGGGGTAGGGTCTGGGCTATAAGAAGAGTAAAACAACTTTTGTCATGGGTAATAGTTGATTATCTCCACTGTAGATGCGGTGGTATGGAAGCGTGCGTAACCGTGAAGTAGAAAACATTTTTCTTTGCTAATCTGGGACGCGTTTACTTCAGCATTTATTCTTTGTTTTTTTATGAGTTATTTCAGAATTGTACTTTGCAATGACAGTTTTAACCATTTAACATGAAATGACTAACTATCAATCCTCGTGAATCCACAAAAGAAACAAACATGACTACCAGCCGAAGGTAACATCTTAATCTTTTCACGGGTGGGGAACCAGCTCGTTTTCATGGCTGCTTTGGCTGTGTTTTTATCCCAAGTTCAGAATTATTAACCCACATTAAATCTTCAGTGATAATGTAGTTCAAAAACTTAACTTCTTCGCGATTAAAATGACTAGAATGTTCGTTTGTTTTGGTTACCCTTGTTGTTCCTCTAACAAATTGCCTATGATACAGTAAACCCCTATCACATATAAGTGGACAGAATATTGTATATATACAACTATTTTTGAAAATAAACTGACCACGTTATTGGCAAATGGATGTAGATTCCGCCAATATATAATGTGTTTATACAATTGCAAATGGAGACACAGCAGCACGAAAAGTCCAACTACTTTCCGACCGTCCCTCGTAATGGAAATGGAAAATGCTTACTTTGTAAATTAGTTAGTGTGTAATTCAGCATTCATTTTAACAATCAGATTTTTATGTTGCCAAAACATACTTTCCCTGCATTGTGTACCCTCTTCCAAACAAGCTTGTCATCTGCAATATCTTTGATTTTGGAACAGGCCAAAACTTTGCTGTCTGGTACATGCGAAATATAAAGTAAGATAGAATTACTAAATGCCCCTCTCTTTGTATATTTCAGTTTATACCTGCCTTACAGTTTACCCACCCCTGCAGCAGCTGCTCTCATGACGCCCACAGGTTTGTTGCCTAGATACAGTCTGGCGTCGTCACCGACAACCTATCAGGTCCAATCAAGTCCAAGCTTTATGACGCCACAGTACATCATGCAACCCCCAATGACCCATGTTAGCCAACAAGTAAGTAATGCATAGCTTCAAATGATATGAAATGGGCCAAAATACCCCCAATAATACGTAATAATATGGGGCGCCGTGGTCTGATGGTTTGACGCGGGCTTTGGGATTGAAGGATCCTGGGTTCAAATCCCACCAGTGCCACGGGAATTTTTCTGAGCAAAAAAGTTACCCCATGTTCCTTCTCTTCACCCAAGTGTATAAATGGGTACACGGGAGAGTTGAAAGCCAAAGAGCTGTGGCTGCAGAAGGTGCCGACTGTTAACAGCCGACTTGAGACTCAGTGATCGTTGGTTAAAGTGTAAAGTCAGTTGAATATGTCTCAGTTCGTAAATAGAAACTTTTAATATAATATCATAAGGGTATATAGGAGTCAGCTTGTTGGTTGGTCATACTCTGTCTATATGTCTTAACCCTTTCCCAAATGACAAAATTTTAGGATGATCAAATTTAAAAGCTGTTACAGACGACAAAAATGTTGATAATAAAGACATGATTCGTGTAAAATATGGCACAGAAAATATTGAGACAAAAGGAGAAACTGCTGGTTAACAGCAGTTTCTTCTTTTGTTTCAATGTTTTCCCAAGCCTTTTCTACTAGCGACATCAAAACCAGGTCTTGTTTGGGAAAGGGTTAACAAATCTGTTGGTATGGAACATTTTTGTCTGCTCTATTTCTCATAGATTATTGAATGGGTTTTATTCAACCTGTAGAGTCATTTGATTATCAATATGAGATATGCACATCAAATTTTGGAAATAAGATCACTGAGTTATGACCTATTGTAACATCAACATGTTTTGTGATAAAACACTGTTGGGGGTATGATCATAATAGTCATAGCTCTTACAGCCATCGTATTCCATGATTAGAAAATACACAAAGTCCTCTATTGCTGATACTCATTGGAATCTTTTCTTTAAGACCATTCTAATGGGTACGCACAACATCAAATTTTGTGTATTATCAGATCACTCTTTTTAAGTCAAAAGCCAGATAAGTGGGCAATACCATCGAAAAGTCTTGCAAGCTCTCTTTTGATACACTATATTAACTCGCACCTTTCTCATCAGCTTTGACTCGGGTAAGCCATTTAGAGTATAATGTCCTCTTCTTTTCAGTGTACAGCAAGCAATTTGCTTTATAGATTGAGAACTATATATTGTTGAAGTAACATATAGCTTTATAAATATAGATTTCATCTTGACATTGATAATATTTGTGTAATCATTATTTACATGGTATATTTGGGTGATATTTGAGCAGATGGTTCCCAGCGGCTCACTACATCCTGCAGCAGGAAACCAGGGTGGTATTGACCCCGCCTCCATTATTCCACAGTTAGCCAATCAAATGGGACAGCTTCACATTTCCAGCCAATCGGTAGGGGAGGTGGATTCACCTCAGAACTGAGTTTTAGAAAAGCGAATGACCAACCATCTCAATTTTCTTCTGACTTTATTTGACTGTTTTTAGTGTTTTCATAATTGACCAATCGCTCTGGCCAATCCAAATGTCAATAAAAGATTCTTTTAGTCATGTTATAACCCCCACCTACGAAGTAGAGGGGGGATAATGGTTTCACCTTGTCTGTCTGTCTGTCCATCCGTCCCTCCGTCCTTCCGTCCGTAGACTTTTTCGTTTCTGTGCTCTAACTCAACAACCGTTTGACCTAGGATCATGAAGCTTTACACAGTTGTTGCCCATGACCCAAGGAGGTGCCCTATTTTTGGGGGTCACCAAGGTCAAAGGTCAAGGTCACAATCGGACTTTGTTTAAAATCCATTTCCATGCTCTTAAGTCAAGAACCGGTTGACCTAGGATCATGAAACTTTACACAGTTGTTGCCCATGATCCAAAGGAGGTGCCCTATTGTTTTTGGGTCACCAAGGTCAAAGGTCAAGGTCACAATCGGACTTTGTTTAAAATCCATATCCGTGCTCTAAGTCAAGAACCGGTTGACCTATAGCACTTTTTCAGTGACAAGGCGCTAGTTGGGGGGGTATTTGTCTGCTTTGCGACAGTTCTAGTTTATTTTGTCCCTACCATTTTTTTGGGACAAAGAAAGTTATCTTTGTTGGGTACTGTTGCTGAATGTGCTACAAAGAAAGTGACATGTACTGTTTCTGCAGCCATTTGCCTTATTCTTAACAAGACCAAAAATGTCTAAATCTCAATTGGCATCTCTTTTAACCCTTTCCCAAACGGCATAAATTTAGGCCCTTCCTATTTGAAAACTGCCACAATTGACATAATGGATTTTTTTTTCAAGATAAAATTGGTGTGAAAAATGGCAAAGAAAATATTGAGACAAAAGGAGAAACTGCTGGTTATCAGCAGTTTCTTCTTTTGTCTCAATGTTTTCCTAAGCCTTTTCTATTAGGGACGTCAAAACCAAGTCTTGTTTGGGAAAGGGTTAGCAAGACCAAAAATGTGTAAATCTCAATTGTCATCTCTTATTAAGTTGATATAGCAAGCGATCGGCCAATTTGCCTCAGTGACTTGGCAAGCGATCGGCCAATTTGCCTCAGTGACTTGGCAAGCGATCGGTCAATTTGCCTCAGTGACTTGGCAAGCGATCGGCCAATTTGCCTCAGTGACTTGGCAAGCGATCGGCCAATTTGCCTCAGTGACTTGGCAAGCGATGGGTCAATTTGCATCAGTGACTTGGCAAGCGATCGGTCAATTTGCATCAGTGACTTGCTACTGACATGATGTTTTAACTTTTTCTTGGGCACATGTGTCTTGGATAGAAAGCTTGAATGTTTTTGTTCTTATTGCTGTGATTGACTCCATGTTGGAAGCAAGAGCTAGAGTGGACATTTAAAAGGCATTGTCAGTGTTGTCATCATGATTATCAAGATGCCAGTGGTATATCAATGTATACTTGAAAATTTAGCCTATTTCCATGTAAAGATGCCTTTTTGACATCTTAGAAGATAACAGCTTTGTTGGAAAAGAAGAAATTGCTTGTTGGAACACATTGTTGGGAAAGAAGAAATTTCTTGTGACAAGCAATTTCTTCATTCCCTACAATGTTTTCTACCTCAAAAGAATAAAAATTTCATTCTCTTTAATTTATCTTTGACTTTTGACAAGTCTTGCCAATTGGTGGTATAATGGGTTAAATAAACTTTTATTCAGAAAGTAGGGGGAGATCAGTAAAATGCAATGTAGAAGAAGGAAATGTTGGTTATGACAAATACAATTTCTAGTTGTACTTCTTTTGTATTTATGGAATTTTGATATGTAACTAAGACTGAACACTGACAATGTTTTGAATATGTAGAAAGTATTGTTATATATGAGAGTGATCAAATGAGAAGGACAAGTTTGTCATGTTAAGAAAAGATGAATAAAGAAAAATGATATTATAATGTTCCATATATGATGAGAGATAATCAATTGCTAAGCAACAAAATCTCTATGAAATACTTAGTAAGCAACCATTTAGTATGTCTTTCAATTATCATTTCTTTGGTTAGAAAGATAACTTTAAGTCATATTCATGGCACTTCATGATAATGCAGTAGTAAGTTTCCTTGCATTAATTTTAAAGCTTATTTGAGAATATAGATATGTTGCATTTCGAGATAAAAGTCTTAAAAAAATATCTTCTCTTTATGGTATAATGGAACATTGTAGAATAAGTTTGTTAGCATCATATTGTGGGAATGGATTCATCATCACTTCATTATCATGCATCAAATCATTTTGAATGAGAGACATTCATTTTCATCTAGGTTTTGGTTTAAACATGTTCATTGTTCATCATTTGATCATAGTAGTAGACTCAGTTTCAACCCATTTGGAATGCAATTCTTTTCCATTCTAGTTTATAAAGGCTGAATCAAGTTGAATCAAACAGGGCTCAGCAGAATAAAAATAACACTCCAACTTAAAACCTGATTTGTTTTAACATATCAAAAGGAGGCTAAAACCAGCTATTTCAAATATGAGTTGAAAATGCATAGCTATGAAAATTCAAGCTTGCAACCTTCCACTTCAAATTTATATTAAGGATCTTTCAATTCCATCATGTTTCCCAAACAAAATTTTTGAGAGACACAAAGAATTTTAATTATTGCATATATTGACATTTGACACACGTTGACATTGTACACTTTGTCTCTAAAGCTTTTTCGGAAATTATCAGTTTACCTTGATACTCTGCATACAATTTTGTTCCATTCACATTATGTAAGCGTTGTTGGCAAAAACATTGTCAGTGCATAAATTTAACCCTTTCCCAAACGACAAAATTTTATGGTGATCCACTTCAAAAACTGCCACAAATGACAAAATGGAAGTTATGTAAGATAAGTGTAAAATGTGGCACAGAAAATATGGAGACAAAAGGAGAAACTGCTGGTTATCAGCAGTTTCTTCTTTTGTTTCAATGTTTTCCCAAGCCTTTTCTATTAGGGACGTCAAAACCAGGTCTTGTTTGGGAAAGGGTTAAATTGTATTTTTAGCAGACAATCATGATAAAATTCTATTTATGACGCATGTTTTACACTTTGTCATTAAAGTTGTGTGGGAAATTCTCAATTTACCTTGATACACACCTCAAAATTTTGATGCCAGACATATCAAAGAGTTGAAGGCAAAACTACTGTAAGACTCAGAGCAGCTTCAAATGAGATGAGCTTCTTTACTGTTTACCAAACTCTATGTTGTAGGTACTCATTAGAATTGTCTCGGAGACAATTCCAATGAGTACCCACAACATAGGGTTTGAATTAGAAATAAGCAATGTTATAATGTTTAAATCCCCTCTTATGTATTACTCTGGTAATTGCACATACAATATTGTATGAACATACAATAGTTTTGAATCCACTGCTTGATTTCTCATGATGAAAATTCTTCAAGAATGATAAAGCAGAATTTTTTATCTGAAATGGGAATCTTCTCGTCAAAACGCCTTGCATTGTTGTAAGATAAAGTGGGTATTGGCTTGCAAAATTTTTCCATTTTCTATGACAAACTTGAGAGGATTTTCTCACATCATTACTTTCCCTAGATAAAAAATATGAACCGTTTCCCAGATGAGATAATGTTAACCCTTGTCATACTAAATTATGTTGACCCTCTTCCAAACATGCGCAAGACCAGTGGTTTCGACGGCCCTTGAAGAAAATTCTTAGGAACTTGCATTCAGTAAAAAAAAGAAAAGAAAAAAAATAACACACTGATTAAACCATGGTTTTCTCCTTTTGCCCCAATATTAATAATATTATTTTTTTGTCATATTGTACACAGATACTTTTACAAGATAGGATAAAATATTTTATGAAAAAAGGAGTAAATCCAAGTTGGAATTTAATGATTTTGGCATAATTTAAGTCACCTTTTAATGTCTTCACCATTCATTCGTCATATCATTTAGTGTGATTGATAACACATTTCACTTTTTGTCATTTCATTCATTGTTGTGCTTTTGGGATCACATTTTTAGTTTCCTTTCTGTTATTTTATTATCACATTGTAAATAAAATTCATCAATGAAATTGATGATAGTAAATATTTTAATTGATTATTCCAATTTAGTGCCAAATATTGTTGTAAATATGACATCCACAAACTTGTTTTTTCACTGTGTACATTCTTATTTAACTAAAATGATTTACTGCTCAATACTGTTATGTCACATATTTTGAATTTATTAGATAGATCTGATAGACCAATAATGTTTCATTTATTACAATTGAATGATATGCAGGTGGCTTTGATATGTTAGTACTGGCTTAGAGATGTCAGGAAGATATGGTTAGGTGCACCGTCTGCTGAAAACATATTTTGAGAAGTTTTTATAAAATAGTATTTCATGCCGGACACACATCATTCAGAAAGAAATAATAACCCATTACCAAACAACAAAATTTTTGACTTGTCCAAATTCAAAGATGCTCCACACGACAATTGAAGGTGAACAAAGTTTAAGATTTTTTTGTAGTTTTGGGTAGTAAACATTGTGGGAAATGAAGAAATTGCTTGTCACAAGCAATTTCTTCATTTTCCACAATGTTTTCCAAAGCCAATATCTTGTGAGGAGTCAAAAAGAGTCACTGTGTGGTAATGGGATAATTGGCAATGCACCTACCAAGGTCATACTAAAAAAGCATTTGCAAGGTGTATTTAAATTCTCAATTGTCACAAAATTTCAGTTTGATAATATGTACATGTGATATATAGTTTATAAACAAGGCCAAGTTCTGTAAGTTGAATCCAATTAAAGTCAATCCATTAATATATACTAATTATCTTTTTCAGTATCAGAATCAGTAACGAGTTACTAATTTATCAGGTATTTCCCAGTTTAACTCCATATATAGCACAAAAATATTAAATAGCGATTTGATATTATATACCCTTTTTGCATATAGCCAATGGTTTGATTTTTTTCACGTATAACCAGATTTTGTACAAAGGATACTCAAACCAAAAATCTAGTCAAGTTTGGATAATGGCATTTACTACTGGTTTTGATAGTTTTTGGTCTGTGCAGTATTATTTTCTATTACACCTATGTTAATCGTCAATATTATCTGGTAGACCAACTGATGTACTCGTACTATATTAGGCTTGGCGTTTTGCTCTGTATGTATCATTCAAACATATAACCAATCAGATTTCATCAATTAACTTAAATCTACTGCCAGCACATTTATCAGTCACAAACGATGGTCATAGATGTAAATGTTAGTGTACAGAATACCTGAGTGTAAGATTTGGATCATATTTGTGTTATTGGTGATACCATAAGTTTGAAGCCCAAAGGTCAAGGTCATTTCTTAAAGCTAAGTGGAACTAGTACTATAATAACGAATGGATGTTTTCTCCAATGATCCAGTGTATGTGAGAATCTGTTTTGCAATGTCAATTATTTAATTCAAACTGTCAACAGGGATGGTTAGAAATTTTAGACCATAATGAACAAAAAAATACCAATACATTATCAAATATCTCAAATACGCAGAATATTTCACAGTCCAGGGGTGTCAGTCACTAGACTATGGGATCTTGGGTATGGTCCCTGGGTTTCATGGTCATTTTTCTCACCAAAGGGTTGAAAATGGTAATGGTGATAGGAGGATGATTATCTGGAGGTTTGAGAAGGATGCTGTAGTAGTGCTGCAGGTGAGAGAAATGACAGGAATCCATGGTTAGTGGCTCCAGTTCCTGCAATATGAAAGAAATATCGTTCAGTGAAGCATTGAACACCAGACCCTAGTAAAAAGTCAAATTTTGACATGGGTATGGAACAAAGTATCGATACAATTACGCTACCCCTCTCAAAACTACAATATACAACATACTCTAGAGAAACCCAGTTTGCAACCCTCTTATATCTCTTTCCCAAACAGCAACATTTGAGGCTGGTCCAGTTTGAATGCTGCTGCAGAGGGCAAAATGAATGTTGATAAAGGCAAAAGGAGAATATGGTTTATTATGTTCAAAAATGTTATAACTATAGCTTGAAGAACTTTAGAACATTACTGTACCAACAATATGCTGAATTGCTGATTATCAGTATTTTCTCCATATGCCTCAATGTTTTCCCATGCCTTTACTATGGACATCAAAAGCAGGACGCTTTTGGGAAAGGGATGAATAAAGCATATAATCATATATAAAACAGTATATCAGACATGATTCTACCTCTACTGCACCATTTCACTGTAGATTTATCACCATTTCTTATTATCATCAACAATTATTGCCCAAAATTAGGTGGACGGTCAGACAAACAGATGAATCATGGTGGTATATAGAGAAAAATACAAAAAATGCCTAATCTTACAGACCAACTCAATTTTATGTCCAAAATATTGAAAATAGAGAAAATGGTGAAGAGTTTTCAAGGGATTGAACTCTTTCAGTGCCATGATTTCATCTATCATGTATTATCTCCCTTAGAGTTCAGGAGACATGGTTTCGCTTATCATCATACTCATGTTGCTTAGAGACCTGCCATTTTATGGTAATCATTAACCCTTGTTATACCACATTAAAGGTGGTGCAGAATTCTCGGACTGCATGTATGTGTAGGCTGATAGTATTCTATCTTGGCAGGGAATCATGATGACGCAACAGATATAGAAACTCTTCAATATTGAAAGTTTATCAAAAATGTTGTGTCACGTTCTTCCCAGTGTTGTTTTGCCACATTAAAGGTGGTGCAGGATTCTCGCATTGCAAATATGTGCAGGCTGATATTATTCTGTGCTGCTTGCCAAAATCTGAAGAGTGGTTCAATATAACAAGGGTTAATTTAGATGACAGTTTTAGTGGTATGTAACCATTACCAACTCTCCTTGTTGTTCCAGTACCAAAACTTGTTGCATGATATATTGATATTGTTATAGTGCACCAATGTTAACCTGGGACAATTTTATTTTTGGTTATGTCTGTAAGTTGGGCTTCACATGAAAATATTGCAGAAGTGAATATCAGCATATGTGTAGATGTCTTGGGTCAATGTTGGTGCACTTTTTAAAAATCCTTTAGAACCTACAGAGAGATACAGAAAAACTTAAGATGAAGCTTCTTGATCATTTATTTTGTAAAGCACAGTGATTATTTAAAGGTACACTATAATGGGTTATTCTGTACTTCAGACAGTTAATTCATGATTGAGGATTCTATAAATGAATCCATATAGGTTTGTTTGACCTTCAGCTTCAAAGTAGTGGTGTATTTGAATACGTACACATACGATTTTAAGATGATGTTAAGATTATCAATTTTAAGATGATCTTAAGATTATCGGTTTATAAGTAAATACTGACATACCATTTGATAAGTTTCTGTATGTGGCTATTTCTTTGATATTTAGATATGCATACTAAATATGATCACTGTCAGATATAAAATTTATGAAACAACTTTAATGATATGTATGAATTTGTAAAGCAGATAGATTAATGGTTAAGAATAAAGAGAGAAAGAAGAAATTTCAGGAAAAACAAACTTATATCTTGATTACATCATCATAAAGTTTTATGGAAGTATTTTGTTTACCATCACAAAATTATTCGCAACCAGTGGTGTTACCTATAATTTATGAAAGCTATCTATAGAATTAAATTTGAATAATTCATATTGACGCAATTTCTTGATAGCATGTGTAAAACTAATGCTTCTTTTTATACAGTTATCTATGGTACATGTATTTTGTTTAATGTGTGTTTGTATCAACCAGTTTCTGTTCTTTTATACAAAAGTCAGTATTTATTAAACATTCTAGAAAAAGATATTAAATTTGGTGAATACCGACTTGTAACTAAAATTCTGCCTCAATCTATCTGCTATAATATTGGATGCTTAAATGTCATATTTTTTGCTATTTTGTTTTATTTTTGTTGGTACATGCTCATTGTTGTAAATGGACTTTGTAAAGTGTATACTAAGCTAGGAAAATCAGTTTCATTCATTGAAATTTAAAGTATGTCTACAAATTGATGCATACAGCAGAAAAACTGAAAACTGTAGCATGTTTATTTCCTACCAAAACAGCTTTATAATTCTAACATTTCCCCCTAAATATAAGAATCATACTACACATTTGATTTCTTAGTTGCTTGATTAAAGTATCATACTGTCAGGACCTTCTCAATAGTTTCATACATGTTGTCTTTCAATGTCAGGCATTAGTCTACACTATGCAATTTCCATCCTTTCGAGTTTTACCATGTTCATGTCTTGCAATTCATATGGTTCATTAATAAAGAATCAAACTAAACTAAATTGACAATTATGTTTTCCATGAGCATGGAACAATATAGCTCAGTTGAAAAAGGTGGACTCAAGGTACTGCATCAAAATGTGTCACAGAGGTACTGATAATTGAGGGGGATGACTTTTTAACCCTTTCCCAAACAAGACCTGGTTTTGACGTCTAATTGAATAGGCTTGGGAAAACATTTAAACAAAAGAAGAAACTGCTGATAACCAGCAGTTTCTCCTTTTGTCTCAATATTTTCTGTACCCTTTTCCACACAATTTATGTCTCAATCAGCATCCGTTTTGATGTCTGCAGCGGCTTTCAGATCGGACAACCATAACATTTTGTTGTTTGGGAGAGGGTTAACATAGAAAATATCATGTAGCGTTCACCAAACTCTATGTTGCGTGTGCTCATCAGATTTTATCAGTATGATTCTAATGTGTACTTGCAACATACGGTTTGGAATTGAAATAATAGATATAAAATACCTCTACCCCCTCATATCTGCTGCTTTTGTGGTCAGAATATATTAAATTGGAACGGTCTGAATTTTTGAAAAAGGATTAAGAAAATTTTGAATGACAAATGATGACATATGAAGAGTTCTTCAAGTTATGAAGTAAGTATAATCTTCTGTAGAAGTGTGTGAACTGGTGGATTTGTGTTTAGCAACAGATTACCAAAGCAACCACTAATCTCCATGGCAACTGCTAATCTCCATGGCAACTGCTAGTGGCAACAACATGATGGTGGCAAATTTGCTGTGTTTTGGATGAGGGTGCACATTGATTTGAAAGTACCTAGATTTCTGTGCTCCTTTTGAGTAATAGTGCAGTCTGCCAGAGAGCGTTTGTAACAAAGGAAATTGTCCTTTTTGACAGTAACACTGTAATTTGTTGAGAACTTAGAAATAAAATTGTGTAATCTCTTGTTTTCAGCTCCTAAACCTAACTAGAGTGCATGTCAAAAATCTAGGATGCTTATCTGCATGTTTAATGTAGAAGTTCTCGATCATATCTATAGATTATTATACCCCCCAAATTCAATTTGGGGGGTATATAGGAGTCAGGTTGTCCGTCTGTCTGTTGGTCTGTTGGTCTGTCTGTTGGTCCGTCTGTTGGTTTTTTCTTTAAAAATCTTCTCCTCCTCAACCACTCGTCCGATTCTTACCAAACTTGGCAGGAATGTTCCTTGGGTGACCCTTTTCAAAACTTGTTCGTGAATTTTTGATTCGTCAAAAATTGTGGGCGTGGCAGGGCGGGGCTTATCGGACTTAGAGAAATCATATGAAAAATCTTTAAAAATCAATTATCTGGCCAATTTGAAGCAAACTTGGCAGGAATGTCCCTTGAGTGACAGTATTCAACACATGTTCATGAATTTTTGATTGGGTGAAAAATGTGGGCGTGGCAGGGCGGGGCTTATCAGACTTCGCAAAATCATTCGATAATTTTTCAAAAATCTTCTCCTCCTCAACCACTCAGCCGATTCTTACCAAACTTGGCAGGAATGTTCCTTGGGTAACCCTTTTCAAAACTTGTTCGTGAATTTTTGATTCGTCAAAAATTGTGGGCGTGGCAGGGCGGGGCTTATCGGACTTAGAGAAATCATATGAAAAATCTTTAAAAATCAATTATCTGGCCAATTTGAAACAAACTTGGCAGGAATGTCCCTTGAGTGACTGTATTCAACACATGTTCATGAATTTTTGATTGGGTGAAAAATGTGGGCGTGGCAGGGTGGGGCTTATCAGACTTCGCGAAATCATTCTATAATTCTTCAAAAATCTTCTCCTCCTCAACCACTCAGCCGATTCTTACCAAACTTGGCAGGAATGTTCCTTGGGTGATCCTTTTCAAAACTTGTACGTGAATTTTTGATTCGTCAAAAATTGTGGGCGTGGCAGGGCGGGGCTTATCGGACTTAGAGAAATCATATGAAAAATCTTTAAAAATCAATTATCTGGCCAATTTGAAGCAAACTTGGCAGGAATGTCCCTTGAGTGACAGTATTCAACACATGTTCATGAATTTTTGATTGGGTGAAAAATGTGGGCGTGGCAGGGTGGGGCTTATCAGACTTCGCGAAATCATTCGATAATTCTTCAAAAATCTTCTCCTCTTCAACCACTCAGCCGATTCTTACCAAACTTGGCAGGAATGTTCCTTTGGTGACCCTTTTCAAAACTTGTTCGTGAATTTTTGATTCGTCAAAAATTGTGGGCGTGGCAGGGCAGGGCTTATCGGACTAAGTTATGTGAAAAATCTTTGAAAAAAAAATTATTAGGCCAATTTGAATCAAACTTGGCAGGAATGTCCCTTGAGTGATTGTATTCAATGCATGTTCATGTCTGTTGAGTTTTTGTAAGCTGTATTTCTCAATTGATCATCTCACAGTTCAAATGAAATGCATTTCTCAAAATGCACAAAAACAGCACTGTTGGGGGGTATGATCACTTTCAGTGATTTTCTAGTTTTATTGGTTAGTTTTAAGATATATATGCAGAAATTGAAATTGAATAAGGAAAATAATAATTACTTTTTGTCTTATTGTAGATCTAATTGGATAGATAAATATGTTGAATTATTCTTAAAATTATTTCTTGTAAAGTATGTGTTGAATGCAAAGCTTTATACAAAGTTCATTTTCCAAATATACATCAACAATATTCTTTGGATTCCAATTAGAGTGCAAGAGTTATAATTATTGCCTAAATGTTTTAAAACATTTTGGGATAATAGAAAGGAAACAAATAAATGTACCATAGTTTTCTTAATTAAAGGTTTATAATTCCACAATGATTCACAAATTGAAGAAGCATTCATTTGATGTCTTAACAATCAAGACACAACATGAAAGTATTTTATCACTTTCCAACAAAAACCTCTTAACTGCAGCTTAAAACAAGCTGCAGTTAGGAGGTTTTTGCAGTGATTTGTGTAAAGCTTTGCATAGTTGTTTGCCGTCATGATGATAACTGTTTGAGGTGGTTGGTTTGAATCTTTTCTTAACTTTTGTCTCAAGGATGAAGCAGAGTGTCTCAACTTAGTGCATGGGTCTCTAATACTTAATGACTGTTCTTATTTTATCAGCTTAAAGAAAAAAATGCAGTCAGGAAAGAAAATATTGCATTGCACAAAACATAGGACATCATTCTGTTGGTTAACCCTTTCCCAAACAAGCTCAGGACTTGAGGTTGCTACTGGAGAAAATCGAAGATAACACTGGGAAATGAAGGAAATGCTTGTAATCAACATTTTCATCTTTTTCTTCTATGTTTTGTATAGTTTTGGATACAGTTTGCTATTTGTACCAGTCTTGAATCTTGTTGTCTGAAAAACGGGATAAATCAACAGAAGATTTGAGGAACAGTCAATGCCAATGCCTTAGGATATCTTGTCACAGAGATAGTCTTCATTTGTGGGGTTTTGGTTATCACATGTTCTTCGATGACTTTGTATGTTTGACTTTTGATATTTCAACTTTTGCTTAGTAGATTCAAATGGGTAATAGCTAGACAGTGGCCTTTGTTGTGATTTCTTATGCACAATTGGAATTCTTAATGACTTATTCTAAGCAAAGTTTGGTATAATTATAACCTTTCATCACTACAGCTTTTCAAATAAATTTGTATAAC
Source organism: Fragum sueziense (assembly GCA_963680895.1). Lineage (NCBI taxonomy): Eukaryota > Metazoa > Mollusca > Bivalvia > Cardiida > Cardiidae > Fragum > Fragum sueziense. The sequence continues at coordinate 23,447,658 of OY804606.1, forward strand.
ATATTTCTTATTTTTGTTTAAGAACCCTGTATTAATTTTGTGTTTATTTTTGCCAAAATGTATAGAAGAAATTCCAGATTAATTACAAATTGTACCAATTGCATTCCTACTATTGTTGATGAATACTTTATGATTGCAGGAGAAATGAAGATATGCTTTTAAGGTATACCACCCCTAATGAGATTCAAGTGACATTGAAATTATTTGTGCGACGTCGTTTAACATGCCGGTGTGCTGGTGGAATGTTCCACCGCCGAATGTTTTCGATGTCGCCTGAATAATTCCGACGTTGTGTCAATCTAATTAGGGGTGAACTACCTTAAAACTGTCTGATACTGGTACATAGAAAAGACAAAGTTTTGGAACTACCAATTTTGCTGCAGAAAAGGAAATAATTGTCGCTTGAACTTGAAGTCCTAAATTTACAGCATAGAAATTCTCGTGGAAAATCCAGGAAGTGCTGATTATCAGATTATCAGATTATTAGCATTTTGTCCATTTCCATTAACCCATTACCAACACAATGACTATTTTTGACTCCCCTCAAAATAATGGCCAGGGAAAACATCGTGGAAAATGAAGAAATTGCTTGTGACAAGCAATTTCTTCATTTCCCACAATGTCTTCCATCCAAAAAGACCTAAAAATTGAAAATTCCATTCACTTGAAATTGTCGTCTGCAGGATCTTTCAATTTGGATCACCCTAAAATTGTGTTGTTTGGTAATGGGTTAAGAATGTTGAATTATAGATCGTACAGGGGCTTTGTTTGGGAAATATGTGGTAAAAATACAGTATATATTAACCCTTTCCCAAACAAATTAAGACCTGCTTTTGACGTTCCTGATCAAAAAAGCTTGGGAAAACACTGAGACAAAAGAAGAAACTGCTGATAACCAGCAGTTTCTCCTTTTGTCTCAATATTTTCTCTGCTATATTGTACACAAATCCTATCTTTATTCACATATAATTTGTTGTCTGCAACTTCTTTCAAATTGGACCACCCTTAAATTTTGAGGTTTGGTAATGGGTTTAAAGACAATGCTATTTTCCGTCCATTTCAGTACGCAGCTCTGTCCACCCCAGCCTATCCTCAGATTCCTTACCAAGGAACCATACTACAAACCGTTCCAGTTGAGGTAAGCTTTAGAAAATATTCAAAGGGGATCTCGAAAGGAGCCTGTACAGCATTTGAGACACAACCATGAATGTAGATCAGCTTGTACTTAAGTGCAGTCTGACCAAGATCCATGCTGTTCTCTGAAAGCTTCTACATTACCTGTTGTAACTGTGAGGGGGGGCTGCATGGATCCTGATCAAACTGCACTTAGACATAGACTTATCTGGATCCATGGTGGTGACTTCAATGCTGCTGGGGCACTTCTGGACCCTGACTCTAATTGATTTGTGAACTTTTATATCACTAGTATCATGTGTTTGAATGCACTTTTATACTACAATTCTGATCTTCATTCCATACTATATGCAAGCCAGATAGCTTTCCAGAATTGTTGAAATTGAAAAATATAGTCATCTCAACGATTTCTATGCTTTGAATTGTGCACTATGGATGTTTTCGGTAGCAACTCTATTGTCTCCTGCAAAAGTTTCCAATTTAGGCTAGTCTAAAATTGCTTTTTTTATGCTCCCCGAAAAAATTTCGGGGGAGCATATAGTCGCCATGCTGTCCGTGTGTCCGTGTGTCCGTCCGTCCGTCCGTCCGTCCGTCCACAGCCATATCTCAGCAACCCTTGGACGAAATTCAATGAAACTTCACATGTGAACTCCCTGGGTCAATACCTAGGGACCTTTTTGTCCGTTTGTAAATTTAATGCTGCGTCATGGAAAAAGGGGCCTTAGTGCAAAAATTAGTTTTTCTCTTATTTCTCTTCATCTAATGTGCAGAATTTAATGAAATTTTGTGCTCATGTAATAAATAGGATGTTCTAGACCATATTCTATAAATAATGTGTGTACAAAAAAGCTGTCATGGGAAAAGGGGGCTTAATGTATGATAGTTTTTATTTTGTGACAAACACTTATTCGGGGAGCATAATCCGTCTGTGACGGCTCTTGTTTTTGAATGGGCCGATTGGCCTTTTTACAGTAACAACCCGAAAGTAAGCATAAACAGCAGGTATAAGAAAAAAATAAAATACTTGCATCTTTTATATCTGTATGATTCCAACTATTGTTCACTTTGAATGAAATTTAAAATGAAATTTGTTTCTTCATCAATTTGTTGATAAACAGTGAAACTTAATATAACAGGATAGATTTGCACTATATCTTTTATTTATTAGCTAAAATACCTAACAAAATTTGAAGTATTTTATCACTTTTTGCTGTGTATATACATCACAACAAAAGCTAACAAATATTTGAGTTCTTACACTGTAAAAATATACATGTAGATTCATGAGGCATGAGAATGCAGTTGCTTTGGAAATTTATCATAATGTAGTTATGGCGTTATTCTGTTCTAAAGGAAAAAGGAAGTGATGGCATTTAACATTTTGTAGGCAATTGTTTCATCCTTTCCTTAAAAAACACAAGGTTTTGACGTCTGTATTAGAAATGACTTGAGAAAATATTGATATGAAAGAAGGATATGCTAATGAGCATCATTTCCTTCTTTTGCCTTAGTATTTTTCTGCACTGTATACAAATTCTTCTTCAATATCTATTTTGTTGCCTGTAGCAGCTTTCAAATAGGAACAGTCTCAATTCTTGCAGTTTGGGAAAGTGCTTAAAAACTTGTTCATGAAGGTCAATTTTCAACAAGTGTACTGCAGCTCTAACAGTGTCTAGTTCATTTTGTGAATTTGATGATTGTTAGCCATTCAATATGTCTTTGTAAAATGCCTTAAAATGCATCACTTTCTTTTATCTGAAGCTCTGAAACTAAATTGTGTGAACTTCTGATTTCTGGATTGTATCATTCACTATTATAACTACATTTCTGTATATGGCGTACCTAATGGGTCAAAAGTCTATATAGAGCGTGCAGGCATAAAATATACGTGTCAACGGGTAAATTTTATGCGTTGACGCGTATATTTACGCGTCAACGCATAAAATTTAAGCGAGCAGTTGAAAATTTATGCGGTGACGTGAAATTTTCAACTGCCCGCGTAAATATACGTGTCAACGCGTATTGTATCTATTAACCAATCAGATCTTTTGTTTCATCCATCAATTTTATGGTATAAGGGGAAAGGTTTGTAACCGCCTCTCCCATTGGCCAACCTCGGTTTCACATTTTTTACTACTGCTCGCGTAAAATTTACGCGTCGACACATATATTTTCAACGGCTTGCGTAAATTTATGCGTCGACACGTATATTTTATGCGTGCACGCTTTATATAGACTTTTGGTCCATTTAGTATGTCATATCTGTATGTGTGTGTATTTTCTGCAGGACCATGCTGTGGAGGATGCAGCACAACATTTCCAGGCCTACACACCTACCCCTGCCAAGTAAGGCTGAGTAAGTTGTCCCCCCTGATGAAACTCTTTATTTTCTGGAGGGACAATAATTATGTTGTGTACCCGCTCAATGTAGTCTCCAATAACCATCGTGTAATAATTAACCCTTTCCCAAATGAACAAAATGACAAAATGTGTGTTAATTGTGATAAAATTTGTGTATATAATAGCCAAGAAAATATTGAGGCAAAAGGAGAAAGTGCTGATTATCAGCACTTTCTCCTTTTGCCTCAATGTTTTCCCAAGCCATTTCTATAAGGAACATCAAAACCAGGTCTTGTTTGGGAAAGGGTTAACCCATTCCCAAATGGCATGGTTTTAGACAGTTCCAATTTAAAAACTGTTGCAGACAAAAATGGACTTTATAAAAATGGAATTCATGTACATTTTAGAAATGGGAAATTCAGGGGAAAGGGGAAAATGCTGGTTATCAGGATTTTCTTCAATATTTCCCAAACTATCATTTAAATAAGGAAAGTCAAAGCCAGAGCTTATTTGGGAAAGGGTTTACTCTGCTGGGTAGAAGGCAAAATATCATTTTTTGACAATATTTGAATGAGAAAAACAGATGGCCCTCTTGTTCTTCTTAATTCCTTCTCAACAATACTGTTGGTTTTCATGTCCCTAATGGAAAAAGGCCCTTTGAAAACATTGTGGCAAAAGTACTAGTGTTACTACCAGTAAGGGGGGGGGGCCTAGTCAATATTTACAGACAAGTCTACCCAGCAACTATTTGGCAGTGTGTGTTAGCACGGTGTATAATCATGTGACTTAGAATTTCCGATAATCTTCAATAGCTTTGTCAATACTTGACCAATTGGAATTCGGTTTGAAGCAGAGAATGTGGAAAAGTGTCAGGAATAACATCAGTGACTGGGAAAGGCCTGCGCCATGCGCCATAGTCACATTGAAATTCCAAATGTCACATTGTTTTAGCTAATGAGTGGGCCCTTGTCCCATTGAATTTTGCTGTATATGAGAATGGAGCAATTTTACCCTATAATTGTCACATCAATTTTCAAAATGTCACATTAATTTTTTAAGAGGAAGCGACATTGTCCCATTGAAGAAATGTCTTTCCAAATCACTGTAACATTGACGTGTTAGATTTTTGAAAAATCAACTGATAAAAGTTATTGAAGCTAAATCAAAATTTTGGTTTATCTTCAATAACTTTTTTATCAGTTGATTTTTCAAAAATCAACTATGTGCATCTCATGCGTGACGTCTGTCCACATTCTCTGCTTCAAATCGAATTCAAATCGGTCCAGTATTTGCAAAATTATAAAGATTTTTTGAAAATATTGTATCATGTGATTATCCACCGTGAACTATTTGGCAGTGTGTGTTAGGTTTGTCACAATCTATGTTGTCCTTGTAGATTTAATTCTCTAGATCTGTGCTCTAATAAACACTTTCCATCATAACTCACTTTGTCTAATCATTTTTCCTATGTTCACAATGTTTCAAAAGCGAAGATTTTGTATCAAATTCCTTTTCTCAATATCATTTAATAACTGGGGATGAGTTTATTTTCTTCTTGTGATAGTTTTCTGTTATTCTTTAGCTAGATTATTCTTCTGTCTTTGGTCATAATAGTCAAACATTGATTTCTCAGTAGAAACGCTGTAGAGCAGGATATAAAACAAGAGATTGAAATCTTCAAATGCAATTGTGCTTCATTCTGCCTATATACAGTATTATTAGGCTTAACCATATAACTTTGTTCCAGTATAGATCTTAACTGTGCATGTTTTTGTAAACTGTATTCTGTATTAGTTCCTATAGTTTATATGCAATCAATTCCAATTTCGGAAACATGTAAGATCAAACCAAATTAAGAATAAAAAATTTGTATGTGCAAAAAAAAGTGAAAAAAAAAGAAAAAAAAAAGAAAAAGAATTCTTTCAATTTTGACTAAGAACAAAATGATATATTTAGCATGCTTTGCTTTGACATAATATCTTTGTCAATATTTATAGTGGCTTTTTCATATTTTGAAATATTTAAGTGTTTTCATTTTCTTTCAACATAACATATCTCACATGGTTTTTTTCCTACCTTTGAGATAATTGTTCCACTAATTGTACATTTGCCAGCAAGTCTTTCTGGCTGTTTCAAAGGCAACTTAGACAAGTTAGAAACAAAATAAGACACTGAGATCGAGTGATTCCTTAAGATTTTTTGGATGAAAAATTATATATAATTTTTTAAAATTACAGAAAACTGATGTTAACTTTGCTTGTCTGCACATGCATAGGTCAATGACAAAGTTTGCCTGCAAAAACATTGGCTGTAACTTTTGAAGCCTATGTCATAGGGCTTGTATATTTCACATGTGTATTTTTTATGATTATACCTTCCTTTAAATACCAAGGTCAATGTCAATATAAAGGTCATATAATTATTAACAAAATGCCATTTCAGGCATTTGTTGATTCACAAGCATCTTGTTTCAAGAAAGTTGTTTAGGTCATTCCTAAACTGTGATGCCTTTTGAGGCCTTTCAAGATAAAGGCTTTGTAAAACATTGTGGAAAATGAAGAGATTGCTTGTGACAAGCAATATCTTTGATACCCACAATGTTTACCACCCCAAAATAACAACAAATGTAAAATTCCATGCGCTTGACATTATGGTCTGAAATATCTTTGAATTTAAAAGGCAGTCTAAAATGTTGCCCTCTGGTAGTAAGTCTTTGTATTTATGTTTTGTTTTGTCTAATTTCAGCCCAACAACAATCTTGGTTTAAAAATGTGATATCAGGGGGAGAAATAGAACAGCCAACCAATCACCTCATCATGTGATCTACATCTCTCATCTGATTGGATGATTCACATTGCCTCTTTGGATGAAATGAAGAAAAGGAATGATCTGATTGGATGACACAAGAAAATTTAATTTTGATTGGATGAAATTTAACGGATGGTTCTTACAGTACTTGTTGCCAGTGTTCTATTGAGTTTTTAGTTAATTTCTTATTTTATTGATTATGAATTGTAAAATGATTATATTTTTATGTTGATTTTAATGACCAATTTTAATGTTTTGATTGTTTCATGGAGCATGTAATCAGTAAATTAGCCATATGAAATTTGGAATGGACATTGAATTAATGTTATGAAATCAATCTTTGTGCTCATTTCAGATTTACTTACATAATATTTTATAATTCAGACTAAGACTGAGATTACAAGAATTACCTCATAAAGTGTAGATTTTTATTCGGATTTTCAGCCATTTGAATTGGAAGGATTTTAGTTATTGAGTTAGAATAGAATATCAATGCCAACATAGTTATACACAGCAAGATGTCAACCAAAGCAGTGTTGATTCAGCTTATCAAATCCTTTCCAAAACAAGTTTTAGGCTGCTTTTTGAAAGGAGATGAAGACGATAAATTGATTCATATCAAAAGGTGAAAAAAGAGTATGTTATAGCAAAGAAAATATGAAGAGAAAAGTAGAAATGGCTGACCATCAGCAATGTATTCTTTTCACCGAACATTTTCCAAAATAATATTTCTACTTATATAATGTATGTCAAAACCAAGTCTTGTTTAGGAAAGGGTTAAGCTGTTGTAGCTAAACTTTAAAATTTGGGTTCGAAATCTTACCACTTATGCCTAGACAATGTTAGGGTTTTGTGTTTAACTGGTATAAGTACATTTAATAAATGTGACCCATCAGGCTAAAAGAGACCTTATTGGATGTGTGAAAAATATTGACCCTAGTCAGTCTGCGCAATTCGTGCTGCCAGACTAGGGCCGATACTTTTCACTTTTACATACTTTTCTGAATCTGGTATGTTTTCCATATCTTACTATTTGTTCATTTTTCCCATATGAGATCTGGTTAATCTTTGCTGAGTCTGAACACTTTGCACAGTTAATTTAGATTTTTGGAATCCTGATAAGGTTCCTTTTAGTGTTACCGGTCACAAATATGTACTTGCAGCAGTTTTGCACTAAACCATTACCAATAGATTCATGATCAAGTTCATTCATTTTTGTTTTGTTCTTTTTTTACACCAAAATGAAATGACTATAGTGCTTTAGAAGTATGTATGTGTTCATCATTGATGTGTGGGTGTGTCATTAAACACGGTGGGGAATCATGTGACAGGGCAACAGCTGCAAAAGATCTGAAATAATTTGCTAATACGTGATTTGTAGCAGATAAGACCAAAAAGCCAGAGATTTTCTGATGGCATCAGAAAAACAGTTATTGACAAACAAACAAAATATTATTTGCTTGTCAATTACTTTATCATAATGTGCTCGTTAAAAGATTCATGACATTTAACAAAATTTTGCTTTAAAGAAATATCAAGTCAGTTTCATGATTTACAGATTTATTAAAGATTTTCTGCCATTGTAGTTGTGTCACATGACTTCCTGTCATGATTTAAACTTACCATTATTGTGTAAATAATTTTTCATTCATATTGAGTATTCATGAGATCCTTTTTTCTATGAATATTCAAATGTCTAAAGAATCAAGTTAGTCTTTTTGAAAGAAATGCCTTGAAGTGTGTATATTTTATTTAATTAAATCTTTGTAAGGAACTGATCAAATGCTTGAGCAAAGATTTCACTGTGATTGCAGAATATGAGTGTAGAGCTCTGATTTCACTTGATTAACCTTGATTGATTATCCAAAATTGTTCAAGATAGTTTTCAAAGGGCAAGTGAATGTTAGAATAGTTGAATAGGAAAAAATTAATTTCCATTCAAGTAAAAATGGAATAGACAAAAGTTTCAGTATAGATTTTCACAAAAGTCAAAAAGAGTAAAGTAAGAGAAATATTTATGGTTCAAATTTTTGAAATTATCAAATGTATAACTGTTAACATAATGTTTAACAATATCTTTTGAATATCTTTATTAAGAACAAGAAACCTTAATCGGAAGTGCTCTTGTGTTGAAAATGAGACAAATGTAAGATCATGCATACATGCAGAATACTAGTGTTTGAATTTGATGGCTATCCATCAACAGATTGACAAGATTATGATTAAGGCCTAAAGTTTGGATCAGTTCTTTACTCCATCTTTGCCCTTTCCTGTACATGTGAAATAAATATGGCAGCTGACAATTTCGACAAGATGCCATTTGTCCGTAAGGACAATTCAAAGACTTGGTGACAAAAAGGGATTTATTGGTAATATTGTTAAGATATTTAGCTTACCGGTATGCTTCATCCTAGATGTATATAAGTTGTAATTCTTTGAAACCAACCTAATGTACATCATTAAGGACTTGGCACAAAGCATTGTTGATTTCTGTGTTCTAGCAATGTTTTACATTGTCACATGCTGCCATGGCATTACAAAATTTGCATGTAAGGAAAGGGCAGGATTATCTTTGTTGTGTACATAGTTTGTGGTTAGAATTAATTCTTGGAAATGTTTTCATGATGATGATAATTATTTTTTACAAAGAAAATTGTTATATTTGCAAATGTTTGCCGAGTTGTTATGAGAGATAGTTAAGACATTACGCAATCCATGTTACTTGGTCTTAAAGTTTAGGTTTTGTAAAGGACATACCCCTTTCCTAGTGGATGAGTACTGTTATATGACTGTGACTGTAATTAACTTACAATCAATTTAGGCTAAGACAGGTACAATTCTTTGCTTTTCAACAAAAACCTCGTAACTGCAGCTTAAGACAAGCTGCAGTTACTAGGTTTTAGTTGAAAAGCAATCATTTACAATATTCTTACAGTTATCATTACCATATTGTGTATTAATTAAGATTAGAGAATAAATGGTGCAAAGTCAATTTGTTTTGAACAGTAGGAAAGGGGTTAATTTGTTTTCTTGAAACTACATAAATTGTATTAGTTTCAAGGGACTTCAGAGAATGGAAGGTGAATACTGCCCTATTTTACTTTGGATTAGATTTTTCCATTAACAAGCATATAACAGTTTTAATTTTAGTAACTAAGTCTTGTTGCTAGAACCTTTTTGAATTGGTTTGTGCATCCCTTTGTATATTTGTTGTATTGCAAAGTATGAGGCAAAATAAATCAAATTTTAAAAAATATCACAAATATGTGCATATTTGTGCTATATCCACAAGGGTTAGATTTCATAATCGGAAAGTCAAGTCTGAGGAATTGCAGGGCAGTTTATCACTGGTTTAAAGTTAATGTTTTTGTACATAGTTTATGATTTATGTTCTTTTATGAAGGCTGAGCCCTTTGTAAGAATGCATGTTGAAAATTTGAGGTTTTACATATTCTATTGTCATTAGGAACAATTGATTTGAGCAAAAGATAAGAAGATTGTTAAGTACTTGCCGAAGATGTTGAAGTTTGTCCTGGCCTTTGCACAAAACTAACATTAGTGTTATGTACAGATTTGCCCCAAGTCCTCGGAAAAATGGCTTTGAACGCATTTTCGTGTTCTCTGAAGTTGTATCAGTAATGGACACATACAAATTTAAATCAAAGTTGTTTCATCTTCCAATTTTTAAAACATCAAAATTTCATCACACATTCTTATTAAGGGCTCTGTCTAAGGGTTTTGCCCAAAACTGCTGTATGTGTCCTCAGTTTAAGTCAAATACAGCAGTTTTACTCAGATCCCTTGTTATGCAAACCATCACCATTGTTTTCAAGTTTTTGATTTTTGTTTAGGGATCAAATCGCTGCTTTTCAAAGAAAACCTCGTAACTGCAGCTTGTGTCAAGCTGCAGTTACGAGTTTTCCGTTGAAAAGCGACAAAATATTTATGATGAACACTATGCATTTTTGTGTAACATAAAACTCTTGCTGTTAAGCTTACTATTTTATAACTTTGATCAAAGCTTCTTTAGCATTCTGTCTTATTTTTGGTTTGCCCTTTTGTTTATTTTAAAGTATAAGTGTGTTCTGAGAAAAAGGTTTTAAACTTTGACAATATGGGATGAATAATCATGAAGTTATTGCAGTATCAAAAATGTTGATATGCTTGTGACAAGTAAGGCATGCTCAAAATCTTTTAATTAGATCTTATCGAAAGGTTATCTTATTTGATAGCATGCAAATAGTAGAATATCTAAAGTCCTTCATCTGTCCAAGCATGATGAAAAAAAGATTAGCCTTTAGGTATGCATTTTATAACTTCAGAATGTGCAGTTTTAGAATATTTAAAGGAATTTTACCAACCATTTCTGTTCCATAATTAAGGGTGCTTACAATGCATTTTGTTTGTTCTATCTTTCAAGTGTTCATCCTAATTTTTGCTATTTTTTCATATTTGTGTACAAAATGATTTTTATTTTTCTTTACTTCTGTTTTTGTCATGATTTTCTTTTAATTTTTGTTTTGCTTCTTGTTTGTTCCGCTATAACTGCAAACATAATCACCCTATTCATTTGACGTCTTGGGCAAAACTTTTAACCGGAATTATGAAACGAAATTGTTGTGCTGCAACTGGTCATTATATTAAAAAATATAATCCCAAATGTTTAATAACTTTTAGTTTAGACTGTTGCTTATTTGTAAATTTTGAATTTATTTATCTTAGAAACCTGTGTATAGTAAAGTGTATCTAATATATAATATTTTTTTTTGCAAAATTAATATATATCTTTAATAAAATAAAACCAGATATTTATTTGTTCTGAAAGGCCAGTTGGGTCAAGAATTTCTCAAAATAATTCCGGATTTAAGTTTTGTTTCGAACGTGCAAACATTTGCTCCACTCTGTAGCCGCATTAAGACTATAAACACATCATAGCTTTGCTTGGAAGTAAAAATGCTTTGAGTAAATATTACTTACAAAAAGAATAATCAATGGCTATGGGCAGAAATATTCTACGTGCAAATAAATGAGCTGGGATTTGGAAAAAAGTCCCTTAAAGCATTTCAGACAACCATGTTTCACGATCAGCCTGGTTGCCTAGGTGCAGTCTGAAAGTGATCCATGCGGCTGTCATACGATGGCCGCAGGTCATGAAGAAGCTATTGGAGATTAACATGGTTCAATATCAGCCCTTAGATAATGTACATTTTTCCAGATCCTGGCTCAAATATAAATACACTTATAATAATTTTGCACTAAGCCTTTGAGTTATTAGAATACCAAAAATTGGTGCTATTCGTATGTACAAATCGTAGATTAGGTGTTAAAAATTCCAGTACCTCTCTATATAATCCCTGTAACCTTTTTTGTGTAAGTTTGAACAAACAAACAAAACTGTGATACATCATCAGGGCTACAGATAAGAAGGAAAGAAGACTTTCAAAAAAATGAAATCTTTGATTTATCATTCAATAAACCCTTTGTTGTGGGTACTCATTGGAATCGTCTCATCGAGACAATTCAAATGAGTACCCACAACATAGGGTTTTGATTTGAAATACAACATTAACCCTTTCCAAAGCGGCAAATTTTTAGGGCGATCCACTTCAAAAAATGCCTTCACCCCTTCTTATCTGTAACTCTGCTTCATTTTGTATAGTTACCTACCTATTACTCCGCAGAGCTGTTCATCAGAGATAGGGATGAGGCTGGAACAAAATTAAATCTCATCCTGATCTCTCGTAGAAAGCTCTGAGATATGACAGTTTGTGTAAAGATTGCCAGGCAGTTAGACTATCTAATGCTTCTTTCAGATTTTGAATAGGGGACCTTTAAAACTATACAATTGCAATTTTTTTTTCATGAATTTTCTTGATGCAACAAATGAAATAAGACTTCTTAATTGGAATCATAGGTAGTGATATGTAATTGCTGGACTCTTTCAATAACAATTGTGAAAAAATACTGAAAATTGCAATTTTGCTCTTGCATACATCTATGTTTTACCTAAAATACATAAGATACTGCCCAATTATGATTATAAGAAAGGGAGAAGTTAAAGGTTAGGAGTAATGGGTCATTATAGATACACAAAATACTCAGAACAGCAAATTCCAAAAGAGGTTTGTGGATAAGACTTTAGTTTCAAACTTTGTACATGGTACAAGTTAATGTTACCATTTACCAATGGTTAACCCTTTCCCAAACGACAAAAAATTAGGGTGATCCAATTTGAAAGCTCTTGCAGATGATAAAAATGCTGAAAATAGACATGATTTGTGCAAAATATGGCACAAAAAATATTGAGACAAAAGGAGAAACTGCTGGTTATCAGCAGTTTCTTCTTTTGTTTCAATGTTTTCCCAAGCATATTCTACTAGGGACGTCTAAACCAGGTCTTGTTCGGGAAAGGGTTAAGAGATCGGTAAAGGTAATGCCAACCTGAAACATTGTGGAACCAAGTATATAGTATGATACATCAGTCTTACACAACTTCATTACATGTACATTTTACCATTAACTTGTATTCAAAACAATTTGTCTATGTTTTGGCCTTCATTCATATTGAGTCTTCAGTCTTGTCTTATCTTCATCTAGCTTTCCTGAATTTATCAGTTAAATTGTGAGATACCATTGATACAAATAGCCACATTAGACATAAATTTATGTTCCTTATATGTCAACTTCAAGACATGTAACTATTGGTAGATAAGCGGGGGAAATTAGATCTATTTCTTTGTTTTTATCTTCCGATAAGAGATAAAGCTTAATTCAACTGGATGTGTTTCTTCTTTGCCAAGTACCAACATTTGAAATATATTGACGATGCAACTTGATATTTAGTAATTGGTCATTTTTGTAGCCCATAAACAAATTTATGATCCAACACATATTGAAATAATGTCTTCCAATATTGACCATAGCAATAAATCGTTGCTTTTCTATGAAAACCTTGTAACTGCAGCTTGAAACAAGCTGCAGTTACAAGTTTTTCGTTGAAAAGCGACAAAATATAACGAGCCATGCTTACCTTAGCTTGATTTCCAGTTCTGGAGGTCATTGCTAAATAAGGTTGAAGCTGGGCTTCTGTGTTGAAAGTCCAACAGTCATTATTAGAGCCATGGCACAGAACTGATGTAAGATCATGCAGAATGGCAATGAATTTTGTGCTAAAAATAGACTGGTTTACCGTCATGTATTGGTAAAGTGTTGCTATTGTTATAAATCTGGTAACTACAGCTTGAAGCAAGCTATAGTTACTAGATATTATAAAAGCACCTCATCGCACTTCTTCGAAAATCTCGTATCTGCAGCTTAACGTAAGCTGCAGTTACAAGGTTTTCGAAGAAAAGCGACAACCTACTATTGTTTGTCTGAAGTTACGTCACGGACACCTGGATAAAATTGTCCCTATTGTTATTATGCACTTACAGCAAGTTTTTGCCAACCTCTCAAAATATTGTGAGAATCTGTGCAATTACTTATCTCAAGTAATTGTACATTCCTTGCAGTATTGACTGATTGGATTAACCCTTTCCCAAACAAGACCTGATTTTGACGTCCCTAATTGAATAGGCTTGGGAAAACATTGAGGCAAAAGGAGAAACTGCTGATAACCAGCAGTTTCTCCTTTTGTCTCAATGTTTTCTATGTTAAATCATACATAAATTTCATCATTATCAACATCCATTTGGCTGTTATCAGCAGCTTTTGAATTAGAACACCCAAAAATTTGTCGTTTGGGAAAGGGTTAAGAGGGTTAATTTATTGATGGGCTGTAGAAATGATTCATTAATTATAACTTAATTGAAGCTCTTTGCATTTACTTGGTTGTCCAATTTCAACATTGCAGTCTGTTTTGTGTCTGATTTCTATCTTTTTCTCAAATTCTGGGAATTGATGAAACATTCTCAAAACATTTTGAACATTTGTTTGTTCATTCCAGGAAAATACTTATGTAAATCATTGCACACATAATGGGACAACAAACTATTTTGTAAAAAAAGAAGACCTAAATATAGACAAAATCAAATTTAGTAATCCATCTATAATAGACCATAATTCTAATTAATTTAAAGGTAAATATAGGCGTATAGATCATTTACAGTATATTCAATATAAAGGATTTTTTTACCATATAAAAGTATACCTAAAATGTGAGTACTTTTAAAATGATCTTTACAAATGTTTTATAATTAAAGCTTTTAAGGGTTTTTTCTTGAAAGTCTATTTTATGCATTTTTTTTACCTTTTTGGGTCTTTTTTTGTGTAAATACATTTAAATGTTGTTGAACTTTTTTCAATGTTTTTGTTTCCCAACCAACTTATCTACCTGTCTAGGAAACATCTTTTTGAAATAGTGCCATGTTACATGGAAAAGGGGCTTATTATAACAATAGGTGATACTTATAAAAAGATGTCTAAATCTTTATCGAACAATCTTACACTTGAATAAATCATGAAAAATATAGAAGACGAAAATACATTTTTTTCCTCGATGTTTTGTACCATGTTGCAGAGCAACATTCTAGACACTATTCTAGACATTTGGCATCTGGATAAAGCTAATGAATTAATATGATGTTCTAAGATTCACAACATCAAAAAAATAAGACAATGAATGGAAAGCAAAGTAAACTTTTTTTTACCTTCCATTATTCTGTTAGTGTCATTTAGCCCCCTTTTCCCTGTAACATTGCACAATTATCTGCCCTTGTGTGCAATAAGTTTTATATTTCAAATTATTAACCAGGATAATATACAAGTCCTGAGCTACTACTATAACCAACCATTCAATTTAAGGGGTTCTTCCATACTTGATATTTTTGTCATACGAATATTTCAGCACTGGAATTTTGTAATTGAACTTTTCATTGAATATGGGCTTATTTGAGCCTTTATTTTCTTAATAGAATTACAACAAATTCTGAGAAAAAAGTTTAGAGTTGCCTCTGTTCACATTTTATTGGTGAATTCAAAAAGCTAATTTATAGAATGAAATAATCCAGGTACAGAAAAAGAGAAAATGTTGAAAAAGAAAGAAACATACAAACACAAGTGTATTAACCACTATCAGCACAATGGCAACTGTGCAATCATGGATTGATACTTTTCAAATTTTCAATTCTCTTTTGTAATATGACTTCAAATGTTAAGGTGTGTCATGTAATAAATGTCCAAAACTTGAAAAGTTGTTTTGCAGAATTTCAGTGTTGACAAGTTCCAAAAGCTTCCATTTTATCTTTGATAGTTTTTACTCATTAATGGCTGTTAAGATTTATCATTATGTGTTTTACAAACATTTATTTCTTGCATGGTTTACAGTGGTCAACTTCATTCTGTCCTAAATGATATTGCTCTTTGGCAAAGTTTTATTTGGCTGATTGTATATAAAGAGTCTAAAGCAAATCCTTGAGTTAAGGAAAGATTTTATCACTGCATTGCCATTGTAACTGCAGAGAACTTGCTTAAAACTTGTTAATAAGAAGCATGCATTGGCCTTTTCTGTTTGAAAGGCAGTGTTGGGTAGAAATAAAATGTTTACACCTGTGACTAAGAAATGCTTCACAAAAATCTTCTAGTAATTCAAGTTCAAGATATTTCTCGAAGATTCCACATGTTTTTGAAATCTTTTTTTCTTTTGTAAAAGAGGGGTGTAATAACTTTGTGTCACAGATTTGAAATAAAAAAAAGAGTGACAAAGTTCTTCTACTTTTGACAGCCAGATAAGTCAGCATTGGTTACTCATAGCTGGCTCAAGAAGTTCACAAGAATAAAAGTGACCACAAAAATTGTGAAAGAAATAAATGTTTGTCATAATTCTTCTATGTGTTTCAAATATGTGGCCACCACATGGCTGTATGTTAAACCTTTCCCAAACGACAAACTTTTAGGGTTGCATGTCTAATTCAAAAGCTGCTGCAATTTACAAAATGCATATTAATAAAGATAGGATTTGTGTATAATATAGCGCAGAAAATATTGAGACAGAAGGAGAAACTGCTGGTTATTAGCAGTTTCTCCTTTTGTCTCAATGTTTTCCTAAGCTTATTCCATTAGGGACGTTAAAACCAGGTCTTGTTTGGGAAAGGGTTAAACCTTGTTTTGGTTTACAGTTTTCATGTTGTAATATAATGATCATTGTACAAAGGACCTTTTTTTCACTAGCAGAAATTTTTGTACTTGTTTGTAAAGATGTTTCTTGGACTTAAAAGCATTTGTTCTGTTCATTTGTTATGTTTATGCCTTTGATAAACATTCGATAAATTGTTACTTGGAATTTAAAAACGGGCTAAGATTGCAAACAGTATGGATCTAAGACAGCCTGCATTTGCATGCAAAATTCGATGAAGATCTATGATGTTCTTTTCAGAATAGCTTTCTTTGAGACATGTAGCAACCAAAGTTATAACTTCGTATTAGTGAGAAATACTCTGCCAGGTCAATTGTCATGAGCTATAGAAGTACTGATGTTGCTTTCTTTGTTCCAAGGATTATGAATTATTGTAAATCTATACAGTTTCTTATGCTAGAATAAGAACGTGGGCATGTGTATAGAACTTGCTAACTTGCATTTCTTTACAAAGGAGAAAAGGATTTAAGATTAATTTCCTTATTGCTTGCTTAGAATAGTTCCAGTAAGAACGATCCAATGAACATTTAACAGAACCTTTGTCTTTAAGTCCCTGTTTGTAACATCAATTGGATGGTTTAAACCTTTTCCAAACTATGATATTCTAGACTAACTACTTTTTCAAAGCTACTGTCGACAATTGATGCATGTTATTAGAAAATTCGAAAAAAAAAAAAAAATAGAACAAAAAATATTGAGGTAAAAGGAGATGATGCTGGTCACCAGCATCATCTCCTTTTACCTCAATGTTTTGTAAAGTCTTTCCTGATAGGGATGTCAAAACGAGGTGTTTGTTTGGGAAAGGGTTACAACCTGGTCACGTGGTATGAGAGATTTAGACCGAGTAAATGTGCAGCATCTTTCATTGGAATATTGTCATCCCATTTTTTAAATGAAAAATGTCATTTGGTGGAATAAATGATTTGTTGAACAAGACCAAATATCGTCTGTTTAGTTTCTGTTTTTATCCCAGGTCTGCCAAATTTTAGGCTGGCGCAAATTCGAAGATCATAGATGTTGCAGACGACAATATCAAGTGAACGGAAATTTGCATATTTTTGGTCTTTCTGGCGTGAAAATATTGCGATAAATTAAGAAATTGCTTGTAACAAGCAATTTCTTCATTTCCAATAATGTTTTCCAAAGCCTTTGTTTTTTACCGCGTCCAGAATCGTAATTGTGTGGGAATGGGTTAATTCCCATAACATCTGAGGTTGACTTTCTCCTTTTCTCAACATACAGTCCCTTACGTGGTCGAGAGAGTGTATCAAACTCTTGGGGTGATGAAAATACGTACACATACCGTAATTATTCTAATAAACGCCTGGGCGCTTATTAGAAAAGTGCTCCATAGAAAACTTTGGGGTGGGCGTTTATTAGAGGTATTCTAATTTTGTTAGTCAAAACATGCAAATCCAATGTCAATTCATGGACTCAAAGTTAATCAAGTGAAAGTTTGCAATTTTTTGTCACAAGGACTGTAAAATACAATTTTTGGATGAAATTCCTAATTAATTGTAAACATATTGGGGGACAGGAAATTCTCTCTTTCATTGCTTTTGGAAGTGATCTTTGTTCATGGCTTACATTATTGTAATCCAGAATCAGGGGATGTGTGTTTATTAGAATCACCCTTTCCCGATTAAATTGTGCTTGAAATATGCATATTTTCAGCTGAGATTAGGGAGATGAGCGTTTATTAGAATAATTACGGTATGTGATTCTGTGTTTTAAAAACAAAATTAGTGATCATACTAGATCATGCGCAACAGCTGTCGGTTTTGACCAGCCGAGAAAACAACGCAAAGTATGAGCTAGTGACCCCCTCACTCCAAAAATTGACCCCTTCCAAAGAAAAAGCATTTCCCTTATGCCTAGATCTAAATAGTAATGAATTTTGTTCTAAAATAGACTGGATTTACCGTTTTTTGTTTTGATGAACAATCAGTGTTGTTATAAATTCTCGTAACTATGTTTTATAACAACACCAACGAAACATTATTTTGTTTGTCGGAAATTAAGTCACGGTTAACTGAATACATTTTGAGTGGTGCTTGTATATATTGTATATCGGAAAGTTTGAGAGAAAAGTAGACAATGTTGGAGTTTGGCATATCGTCGGTGTTAATGCAAAACCTCGTATGTTGATTCTTGCGATTTTCAAAGTACAAACTTGTGTGTCCAGTTTAGACAATTCTCGCAGGTTTTGAGATATTTTTACCGATTAGTATCAATGATACATTATGTATGAACAACATGTCCAAATTTCAAGTAAAATGTATCAGTTTGGGAAAAGTTATGACACTTTTTTCTCTCCCCTTTAAAATTTTCCAAAAACGAGATACGAGGTTTTGCATTTACAACGACGATATTCTTCTTTTCTCCCAAAGCATGCTAAAAGAATAAAATGGTGACGTCAAATCATGTCTTGTTAACCCTTTCCCAAACAGTAAAGAATGGACTGCTCGATCGACCGACCAGCTGCCAGCAAGCCAACCATTCAATCAATGGTAAAGAGCACATAAGAGCACATAAATTACAGGCTATTTTTAAAATTTTAAAATATGTGGGTAAAAAGTGTCCACAAAAAAGGTAGACCGAGGCCCGAACAGAAGCGTCTACACAAGCCCTTTCTTTGACGTCTCCAATTTAAAAGAAGAAGAAAACATTGAGGTAAAGTGAAGATCCTTTACTCTTAGTGTTAAGGGGTCCTCCAAACATCATGTAGCAGTTCTTGTCTGAAACTACAACTAGATCGAGTCCAGTCTTAAAAGCATGTTTTGTTCAGTCTTCGTCAATTTCCAGATGGTAAAACTGATGTCCAAGCTGGTGAACCTAACCATTAATTCGTTTAACCAATTACCAGACTGCAAAAAAAAATAGACTGGTCCAAATACAAAGATATTGAAGATGACAGTATATTCGAGTAAAAAAATGTGGGAAATGAAGAAACTAGAAATGTCGCAAAGCGGACAAATACCCCCCAACTAGCGCCTTGTCACTGAAAAAGTGCTATATATAGGTCAAAAGATTCTTTAGTTGGAGCACAGAAACAGATTTTAAACAAAGTCAAATTGTGACCTTGAACTGTGCAAAGTTTCATGATCCTATGTCAACCGGATCTCGATTTAGAGCATGGAAACGAATTCTAAACGAAGTCAGATTGTGACCTTGACCTTTGACCTTCGTGACCCCAAAACAATATGGCACCTCCTTGGGTCATGGGCAACAACAGTGCAAAGTTTCATGATCATAGGTCACACTTTTCTTGACTTAGAGCACGGAAAGATATTTTAAACAAAGTCGGATTGTGACTTTGACCTTTGACCTTCGTGACCCAAAAACAATAGGGCACCTAATTGGGTCATGGGCAACAACCGTGCAAATTTTCATGATCCTAGGTCAAACGGTTCTTGACTTAGAGCACGAAAACAGATTTTAAACAAGCAAATTTGTTGAATTGATATCCCCCGCCGAACATATTTTCATTGTCTATAAAGTAGCGCGGAAACGAATATAACTCTGTATGTATATGGCTTCAACAGAACGAATATCACTCTGTATGTATATGGCTTCAACAGAACGAATATCACTCTGTATGTATATGGCTAAAACAGTCAGGGGCAGTAACTCTAAATTCGGCGGTCGAACCGGGTAACCCCGACGATATGCGCATGTCCTCATTGTAGTAAAGCTGTGTGCCAAGTTTCATTGAAATCCGGTCTATAGTTTTCAAGAAATAGCGCGGAAACGAATATCACTCTGTATGTATATGGCTTAAACAGTCAGGGGCAGTAACTCTAAATTTGACGGTCGAACCGGGTAACCCTGACGATATGCGCATGTCCACTTTGTAGTGAAGCTGTGAGCCAAGTTTCATTGAAATCCGATCTATAGTTTCCAAGAAATAGCGCGGAAACGAATATCACTCTGTATGTATATGGCTTAAACAGTCAGGGGCAGTAACTCTAAATTCGGCGGTCGAACCGGGTAACCCCGACAATATGCGCATGTCCACTTTGTAGTGAAGCTGTGTGCCAAGTTTCATCGAAATCCGGTCTACAGTTTTCAAGAAATAGCGCGGAAACGAATATCACTCTGTATGTATATGGCTTAAACAGTCAGGGGCAGTAACTCTGAATTCGACGGTCAAACCCGGTAACCCCGACGAAATGCGCATGTCCTCATTGTAGTTAAGCTGTGAGCCAAGTTTCATTGAAATCCAGTCTATAGTTTTCAAGAAATAGCGCGGAAACGAATATCACTCCGTATGTATATGGCTGAAACAGTCAGGGGCAGTAACTCTAAATTCGGCGGTCGAACCGGGTAACCCCGACGATATGCGCATGTCCACTTTGTAGTGAAGCTGTGTGCCAAGTTTCATCAAAATCCGGTCTACAGTTTTCAAGAAATAGCGCGGAAACGAATATCACTCTGTATGTATATGGCTTAAACAGTCAGGGGCAGTAACTCTGAATTAGACGGTCGAACCGGGTAACCCCGACGATATGCGCATGTCCTCATTGTAGTAAAGCTGTGTGCCAAGTTTCATCGAAATCTATCTATAGTTTCCAAGAAATAGCGCGGAAACGAATATCACTGTATGTATATGGCTAAAACAGTCAGGGGCAGTAACGCTAAATTCGGCGGTCGAACCCCGATGGTAACCCCAAAGATATGCGCATGTCCACTTTGTAGTGAAGCTGTGTGCCAAGTTTCATCGAAATCCGGTCTACAGTTTTCAAGAAATAGCGCGGAAACGAATATCACTCTGTATGTATATGGCTTAAACAGTCAGGGGCAGTAACTCTAAATTCGGCGGTCGAACCAGGTAACCCCGACAATATGCGCATGTCCACTTTGTAGTGAAGCTTTGTGCCAAGTTTCATCGAAATCCGGTCTATAGTTTCCAAGAAATAGCGCGGAAACGAATATCACTCTGTATGTATATGGCTTAAACAGTCAGGTGCAGTAACTCTGAATTCGATGGTCGAACCGGGTAACCCCGACGATATGCGCATGTCCTCTTTGTAGTGAAGCTGTGTGCCAAGTTTCATCGAAATCCGGTGTATAGTTTCCAAGAAATAGCGCGGAAACGAATGTCGGACGGACGGACGGACAGACAGACAGACGGACGGAAGGACGGACGGACATGGCAAAAACAATATCCCCCCCGAAAAATTTTTTCGGCGGGGGATAACAAAGTCGGAAAACGGATTTTAAACAAAGTCAGATTGTGACCTTGACCTTTGACTTTCATGACCCCAAAACAGGGAAGTTTCATGATCCTAGGTCAAAATGTTCCTGACTTTGAGCATGGAAACGATAAAGACTACGGACGGACACACAGACAGACATTGTGAAACCAATATACCCCCTCTACTTCGTAGGTGGGGGTATAATTACTTGTAACAAGCAATTTTTATGCCCAGGTATCGAAAGATCGAAGCGTTTATCACTAGTGACCATTACTCTCAGGTTGAGCATAACTCACTAGTGAGGACAGATCACTAGTGAGCACTACTCACTAGTGAACACTACTAACCAGGTGAGCACAACTCACTAGTGAGCATTTCTCACCAAGTGAGCATTACTCACTAGTAAGTACAACTCACTGAGTGAGCATTATTTACTAATGATAACTCAACAGGTGAGTATTACTCACTAGTGAGCATTACTCACTAGTAAACACAACCCACTGGCTGAGCAATATTCACTTGGTGAGCATAACTCACAAATGAACACAACTCACTGGGTGAGCACAACTCACGAGTGAGCAATACTCACCGGGTGAGCATTACTCACAAATGAACACAACTCATACGGTGAGCACAACTCACTAGTGAGCGATACTCACATGGTGAGCATTACTCACAAATGAACACAACTCATACGGTGAGCACAACTCACTAGTGAGCAACACTCACCGGGTGAGCATTACTCACAAATGAACACAACTCATACGGTGAGCACAACTCACTAGTGAGCAATACTCACCGGGTGAGCATTACTCACAAATGAACACAACTCATACGGTGAGCACAACTCACTAGTGAGCAATACTCACCGGGTGAGCATTACTCACAAATGAACACAACTCATACAGTGAGCATTCCTCAATGTGTTTTTTAAGAATTGGATTGAGGGAGTCAATTAGAAAATAAATCCACATGAAAATGTCTTTTAATATCATTTATACAACATTATTACCAAATAAAATGGACCTGAAGTGAAATAATATTCAAAATCAGAGCTTAGATCTGTAAGCTTTCTAGGTTGTCATGGCCGATGCTTTTTGCATTGCTACAGGTCATAAAACAAGAGGACCATGATGGTCCTATATCGCTCACCTGAACCAAAATGATATGAGCAACATTTTTGTTCAATTCAATTGATATTTATGACTTTAAGACTGAAAACAAACTTATGATCAATAACATTGTGAAAATCAAACTCATCCGAGATGTAACGGTGCCCAACATTGTGTCCAAGTTTTGTCTTAAATGAAAAATAATTGTAGAATATAGAGTATAAACAAGGTCGAAAACCGCTGAAAACGGCATTTTATCAAATTCAAGGGCACATAACTCTCGACTTTCTGATCAGATCCAATTGAAAATCCAACTCATCCAAGATCTTATGGGCCCCGTTTTACTAACGATCTTACGATCATGTTTTTGTGAAAATTGTGTAACAAGGCATCTGACTGCACGAAAAATCGGATTAGGCCAATCAGGTTTGTTGTTACAAGTAATTACATAAAAAATAATTGTACGTTCGTTAGTAAAACGGGGCCATGGTCCCCAACAATGTGTCCAAGATTTGTCTTGATTGGTCAATAATTGTAGATTCTAGAGTGTAAACAAGGTCAAAAACAGCCAAAAACAGCAATTTTGTCGAATTCAAGGGCACGTAACTCTCGATTTTATGATCAGATCAGACTGGAAATCAAACTGAACCGAGATCTTATGGTCTCTAAAATTGAGTCCAAGCTTTGTCTTGATTAATTGATAATTGTAGATTCTAGAGTGTAAACAAGGTCGAAAACAGCTGAAAATGGCAATTTTGTCAAATTCAAGGGCACATAACTCTTGACTGTCTAATCAGATCAAATAGGAAATCGAACTCATCTGAGATGCTATGTTCCCCAACATTGTGTCCAAGTTTTGTCTTGATTGATATATAATTGTAGATTCTAGAGTGTAAACAAGGTCGAAAACAGCCGAAAATGACAATTTTGTCAAATTCAAGGGCACATAACTCTGGACTTTCTAATCAGATCAGACTGAAAATGGAACTCATCCAAGATCTTATGGTCCCCAACATTATGTTTAAGTTTTGTCTTGATTGATAAATAATTGTAGATTCTAAAGTGTTAACAAGGTCAAAACCAGCCAAATATGGCAATTTTGTCAAATTCAAGGGCACATAACTCTGGACTTTCTGATCAGATCAAACTGAAAATCGAACACATCCAAGATCTTATGGTCCCCAACATTGTGTCCAAGTTTTGTCTTGATTCATTAATAATTGTAGATTCTAGAGTGTAAACAAGGTCGAAAACAGCCGAAAATAGCAATTTTGTCGAATTCAAGGGACCATAACTCTCATCTTTCTGATCAGATCGTACTGAAAACCGAACTCATCCGAGATCTTATGGTCTCCAACATTGTCTCCAAGTTTTGTTTTGATTGATCAATAATTGTAGATGCTAGAGTGTAAACAAAGTCAAAAACAGCTTTTTTTGACATTCAAGGGCAGATAACTCCGTACATTCTGGTCCAATCTGGCCCATAATCGAACTCATCCGAGAACTTATGACCATACTTGTTTTGACAAAGTTTGATCAAGATTGATTAATAGTTGTGGATGCTAGAGCGTAAACACCAAATTGTGGACGGACAGACAGACGGACAGACGGACGGACGGACAGACGGACGACGGACAAAAAGTGATCACAATAGCTCACCTTGAGCACTTTGTGCTCAGGTGAGCTAAAAACTGTTGGAGAACAGCATGGATCCTAATCAGACAGGGTTCATGTTGTTTCCATAGCTTCAACTCTTTCCCAGACAAGACTTATAAGAATTTAATTTGGAAAAAATTTCCTCTTTTGCCTAAATATTTTATGTGCTCTAAGATCACAAATCCTGTCTTTAAAACACCCAATTCGTCATGATCTGGGACAGCTATCTAATTAGGCCTACCTGAAATATTGTTGTTTTGAGAAATAATCAGTACAGAACTGTCTACAAAAAATAACATCTTTTAATTGAGTGACCAGATGGTAAAATTTTTGACTGTTCGAATTTGAAAGGTGTTGAAGACGACAATATAAGTTGATGTAATTTTGACTCTATTTCCATTTTGGGTTAGAAAACATTGTGGAAAATGAAGAAATTGTGACAAGCAATTTTTTCATTTTCCACATTGTTTTTCCCAAGCCGTTTATTTTAGGGAGCAAATTGAGCTTATTGGGGTTTTACGCCGTTTTCAACTACCAGGGTCATATCGCGGCGGCTGGAGCACCTACCCATGGATTCCGGTTGTTTCTCAAACCAGTACTACCACAACACCCTTACCAAGCCTCCAGCTGCTCGACCACTTAGGTTAACCATTTCAAACCAATTGGTGGGAGACAATTTTGTCAGAACGGGTATTTGCCACGGCCAGGTTTATGGAGTCAAAAGGCGTCACTTTGCAGTAATGGGTCAAGAAATATATCTTGTTGCTTTTCAACGGAAACCTTGTAAATGCAGCTTTAAACAAGCTGCAGATATGGGGTTTTTCGTTGAAAAGCATCAATCTGCTAAAGTCCCAGTTTAATATTTGAGCGGAGATCTGGGGTGGCATTCACCAACCAGTCTAAATCTCTAAATACGTTTCAAATACACAACAATCAAACCATATGACCAAGTATCGAGGAACACTTTTTAAGTTCGTAGAGTAAGCCTATAACTTTTTAACCCTTTCCCAAACAGCAAAATTCTTGGGTGATTCACTTTAAAAACTGCCATAAATTGCAAAATGGATATGTTATTAAAGATAGGATTTGTGTGAAATATGGCACATAAAATATTATGACAAATGGAGAAACTGCTGGTTATCAGCAGTTTCTTCTTTTGTTTCAATATTTTCCAAAACTATTTCTATTAGGGACGTCAAAACCAGGTCTTGTTTGGGAAAGGGTTAACTGAAAGACTTTCTACATAGAACTTGCGTAATCATTTCTCTCTCGAACGGTGTCAAGGTATGCCCTACACGAGGTCCAAGTGCGCGCTGCGCTGAGTATTTTCAACACATGGTTTTATACACTATAGTAAAATATGAGGGACACTTTTTTAGTTCGTAGAGTAGGGCGGTATTTTGAAAACCCCTTGAAATATCTATTTACTTAACCTTTTCCCAAACGACAAAATTTTAGGGTGGTCACTTCAAAACCTGTAAAAAAATAACAAAATGGATGTTATTTAAGATAGGATTTGTGTAAAATATGCCAAAGAAAATATTGAGACAAAAGAAGAAACTGCTGGTTGTCAGCAGTTTCTTCTTTTGTTTCAATGTTTTCCCAAGCCTTTTCTATTAGGGACGTCAAAACCAGGTCTTGTTTGGGAAAGGGGTAAGACCTTCGCAATACGCCCCATCTGCCACCACACACATTTTACACCGATTTTCCCATTTCCGGAACGCCGACCCGTAGTCATATACCTAAAGAGGACTACCTGGCTGCGTTCCTGAAATAGGTAGATAAGTGAAAATATGTGTGGAGGCAGATGGGGCGTATTTCAAAGGTCTTAGGTAAATAGAATTTTGATATTTCAAGCGGTTTTCAAGAGAACGCCCCACTCTACGAACTTAACAAGAGCTTCGCAGAGCGGCGCATATACGCCTGAGAGGGGCTTGTCAGTAAAATTGGCCATTTTTTCAATTCAAGGGCAGATAATACAAACATGAAATGTTATCAGAATTTTGTTTGCACAACCAGACACCATAAAGATTCATTGTGGCAGTTTGATTAAATTTTGGTTGAAACTGTAGGAGTTGTGCACACAAGAAATTTTGAAAATGGGCATTTTTGAGAAAATGGACATTTTCCTTACATTCAAGGGCAGATAATTCAAGAACAATAAGAGTTATCTGAATTCCATAAGCGGTATCTACAACTAGACACCATGGAGATTCATTGTGGCAGGTTTGATAAAATTCTGATCAAAACTGTACGAGGATTTGCGCACACAAGAAAATGGGCATTTTTTTAAATTCAAGGGTAGATAATTCAAGAACAAAAAGAGTTATCTGAATTCCGTAAGCGGTGTGCACAACTAGACACCATTGAGATTCATTGCGGCAAGTTTGATCAAATTCTGATCAAAACTGTAGGAGGAGTTGCGCACACAAGAAATTGTTAACGGACGGACAGACAGACAGACGGACGAATGGACAGACGGACGGACGACCAGGGGCCATAACATAATATGACCCTTCGGGCGTATAAAAAAGTGTCCCTCCAAAACATATCTACAGGGCAGGTTAAGTTTTTCTGGACGCTCAAAAATATGAAAATAGCTGGATGCAAATTAAAAAGGATAGTCAATTTTTTCTTTTTTAAAGCTTGGAAATCCAGCAATAGGTTTCCCATAATCTGAACATAATCTCCTTTTATACATATTTCTTATGTACTGGTCAGTATTAGTCGTTGGCCCAATACTGTTAACTCCGAATTTCATATTTCTCTTGTACCTTGTCTTCACTTTATCATCAAAATTTTTCAAAAATTCAGCCTTGTAATCATCCCTGACCATGTTATCAGTGAGACCTGAACATGTGAGAGTATAGTTCAACACTAGCCACAAAGCTAAAACAGCTGCTTCATCTAACTCATTTTTTGTGTTAAAGAGATAAATTAATGAACTTGAAACAAAAAAATCATTTACAGGGTCATAAAAATTTATCAACATGTTTGTCTTTGATATTGCAATCGTGGGAATCAAACAAACTCTTGCAGATCTCTGTAAACGATGTTGTAGGAAGGCAAAAACTATCGTTTCTGCAAATAATTGATTCTGATGTGTCTCTTTCACCTCAACAGATGAAGCGGGAAAGTCATTGCTATCTGTATCATCATTGTTAGTGTCATCACTATCACCAGCACTTTGATCTACTGCAACAGGAACATCATTCATCAGTATGTCTATCCGACCATGCCATACGGTATCGTTACCTGTAAAATTAAAACACACCATCTGAGCATAATAACAAAAGGGCCACATGGCCCTATATCGCTCCACTGGCAACAGTTTCAAGAATCTAAAACAGGGTTAAGGGTTTTTAGAGAAGAAAATTTTATGAAATTACAATATGTGCCATAAATGGAAAATAAGCCCCGCCCACAGGGACCATATTTTTCGTCTGATCAATTTTTTTTTCAAGAAATCTGAAAAAGGGTCTCAAAAGGAACATCCCTGCCAAATTTCAAAGAAATATGATAAGGTGTGTGGGAGAAGATGTTTAAAGAAAAAGTTCACACACGCACTGACACATGGATGCACAGACGCACACAAGACAGACACACTATGATGACATAAGCTCCCTGGCTTTCAGCCAGTGGAGCTAAAAACTGTTACATTTCAAAATAGCCCAGTGTTTCCCTAACTGCTAACCTGTCCACCCCCCTGGGTAAACTTTGGATTTTTTTTAAATCAAATTGTTATTATCTTTAATGCATATTTGATTTAACCCTTTCCCAAACGGCAAAATTTCAGGGTGATCCTCTTCAAAAACTGCCAAAAATGACAAAATGGATGTTATTAAAGATAAAATTTGTGTAAAAATATTGCATGGAAAATATTGAGACAAAAGGAGAAACTGCTGGTTATCAGCAGTTTCTTCTTTTGTGTCAATATTTCCCAAGCCTTTTCTATTAGGGACGTCAAAACCAGGTCTTGTTTTGGAAAGGGTTAAAGAACATTGAATCTTTTGAAATATGTTATTCTAAACACAATATTATGATATATTTAAATATTTTATATGATTTCACATTTTTCAAAGGGAAAAAAACATTTCACATTGCAATTTTCTTATTGAATCAGTTTCTTGAAAAATCAATTTTAAGTACTGAAATACCACAAATGATGTAAAAGGGTCACTTAAGAATTGGAAAATTGAATTTCAGAGAACAAAAAAATTAACCCATTCCTTGACATTGTCGGAATACATACAAGCAATTTGTTAAGTTGTAAGTTGTTGGAACTTTAAAGCTAGCTATCACGTTGGGTTCTCATAGAAAATCAATTTTTAAGGTGGAGAATACATTAAGAAACATTTATCAAAGTTCTTCATCCTTAATTTGTGGATAAAATACAATTTGAATGTTGTTGAAATTATTAATTGAACAAATTGGGCTCAATATGGTAAACTGTCAGATTTTATATAAAACATGGGATAAATCCACTAATTTTTATAATGTGAACTATTTGTAAAGATGGGTTATGATATTTTCAAAGTTCTATAAAAATAATATAGGAAATGCATTTCTTCTGATTTAGGCACGAAAATGTAAAATTCTTGTCTCCATACTTTTGGTGGGCACTGTATTGATGTCATCAAATATAAGATTTATGTACTGTACTAACCTTAGTACGTAATTCTTATCTTTAATAACATTCCATCTGCCGTCTGCAGCACTTTTCAAATTGGACAAGTCTAATAATCCCTTGACAGCCAGAAGTGGCTATCAGCAGTTCAATTTTAACTGCTGATAGCCACTTCTGGCTGTCAAGGGACAATATTTGACCTTTTGGGAAAGGGTTGAAAGAAAGAGTTTTTCAAATGGGACTTCAATACATGTATGAATATTACTGTATAGGTTTAACACTTTCCCAAACGACAATATTTTAGGGTGGACCAAATTGAAAGCTGCTGCAGATGGCAAATGAATGCTGCCAAAAAAAGGATTTGTGAACAAAATAGCTCAGAAAATATTAAGGCAAAAGGAGAAAGTGCTGGTTATCAGCACTTTCTTCATTTGTCTCAATGTTTTCCCAAGCCTATTTTCCTAGGGACGTCAAAACCAGGCCCTGGTTTCTCGAAAAAACTTAAGTACATACTCATGAGAACATGCTCAACTTCAAAGTAATACTCTCCAACGTTGAAGGATATTTGATTGAAGTTCACATGGATTTCGTGCGATTTGAGCACAGTGCTCAGATTTGAGCATGAGAACATACTTGAGTTTTTTTTGAGAAACCAGGGCTATGTCTACTCTTGATTGGGAAAGGGTTAAGTCAAAGTTTCTATCCTACATACCTATGCTTGTATCACTATACGAGCCAGATATCGTTTCTCCACAACATTTACAATGGTAGATAGGATTTCTTTGATAATGATCTAAACTGTAGTTCTTGTTACTGCATAAAGGACTCAACAAGTGATGGGCAAGCTGCACTACTGTGGATGTTCCTGGCTTTCCTACATCTTTTTTCAAACTTTCTTCAATACCTACAAAACAAATGAGACGCTTATATTTCGTCGGTGTTTATGCAAAACCTCGTATGTCGATTCTTGCGATTTTCAAAGTACAAACTTGTGTGCCCAGTTAAAGACAATTCTCACAGGTTTTGAGATATCTTTACTGATCAGTATTAATGAAGAATCATTTGTGAACAATATGTCCAAATTTCAAGTAAACATATCAGTTTTGGAAAGGTTATCACACTTTTTTCCCTCCCCTTTAAAATTTTCCTAAAACGAGATATGAGGTTTTGCATTTACAACGACGATTTGTATCATCATTAGTTTAATTCTGTCCCAAATTAAATATCATTTACTTTTGAGATCAGTTTGAACCAAAGCAAGTTAGAAACTAGAGGCCCATGAGGGCCTGAATCACTTTCTTCACAAAATTCAGACATAATCCTACATATTCTTCCACATTTTGATTGAACATTAATAAGTACATGTAGAACTTTTTAGCATAAATAAGCAAATTGTAATATTGGTATTAAACTTTACATTAACCCATTACCACACATTGACTCTTTTTGACTCCTCTAAAGCAAGGGGCTTGGGAAAACATTGTGGAAAATGAAGAAATTGCTTGTGACAAGCAATTTCTTCATTTCCCACAATGATTTTTATCCAAAAAGCCCAAAAAATGTTCAATTTAATTCACTTGAAATTGTCGTCTGCAACATGTTTGAATTTGGACAAGACCAAAATTGTGCTGTATGGTAATGGGTTAAGACCACCGGTAACTGGGTCGAGGAGCAAACTGTACCTAAACGTAGGAAGGGTCTAATTAGCACCAAAGAGCCATTGGCGAAATTTGACAAATGGCAGTAATTTCTAAACAGTGATACATTTTCATTCCAAATACAAACCAGTGCTTCTGAAATATTTTGAAAATCTACTTGTCCACGGACAAGTCTTGATCCAAAATTGACTTGTCCGTATCAAAAATCAACTTGTCCGTACAAAACCCATATAATTTTCCATAGCTTCATTTGTTTATTGCATATCTATTATGACTGTCTAATTATTGTCTACAACAAAATTCATACATTTAACTATCAGTAATTACATTGTATTAAAAAATTGTGAGAAAAAGATAAAAAACATTTTTTTTAACTTCGGATTTTTCACTTGTCCACGGACAACCTAGCTTTCAAAATCTGCTTGTCCGTACAGGTAAATGCCACTAAACGGACAAGTCGGACAACTCGGGCAACTTATTTCAGAAGCACTGAAAACATAAACATTTCAAACAGTTTAGAATTTTAATTTCACCAAGAGGTTTTTGGAAGCAAATTTTCCAAATTTGCTTCTCTTAGCAGCCATGCGTCTCTGCACTTTACCATTCTCTGCATACCACACAACATCTTCCGGTCTTCCTCACTATAAATAGTTCTATCAAAAGCAAAGATTAATGAGGTAACAGTCATTCGAATATTCAATATGTAAGTCTGAAGTTATGTGTAGATATTGAATTGTGTGACTGAAAATGAAACATTCAATTAATCATGTCTCTGAGAGATGAAAAGATCCAGGTAGTAATTTGCTTTATTATGGTTCAAAGATCAGTCCAATGGCCTTCCTTGTAAATGGGTCAGTCGAGTTTACTGAACTATGAAATATATTCAGCTTACACAAACGATTAATATGCATGAAGTTGTGCTAAAAATAAATACAACTCCATCATGAAATCAAAGTATGCAAGGTATTCTGGATAATCAAAGTACTTAATCAAAATACTCTAAGAATCAAAGTATTCAAGGTATTCAAATGGATAATCAAAGTACCTAATCAAACTACTCTATTTCTGGCCCCGGTTTCTCGAAAAAACTTAAGTACGTTCTCATGCTCAAAGCTGAGCACAGTGCTCAAATCGCATGAAATCCACGTGAACTTCAATGGAATACCCTTCAACGTTGGAGAGTATCCCTTTGATGTTGAGCATGTTCTCATGAGAACATACTTAAGTTTTTTTTGAGAAACTGGGGCCTGGACAGGCCTACATTTTTGAACTAGAAAGACCTGAAGGTCTTGAGTCGCTCCACAGGCCTGAATTTCTAGTGGTCTACTATAAAAAATTTGACAAATTTATCTAAATGCTTAAACTGATATATTTTAAAATTCTTGTGATTCTTAGAGCAGAAACAAAGTAAAGAGAAGCAATTATGTGGTCAAAGCAAAAAGAAGGTAAATGATTGACTAATATTTTGGGGATTTTTAGAGTGATGATAAAGTTGAAAACTGTCATTATGCCAAATTCAAGGGCACATAATTCAATATGTGAGTTGATAATTGTGGTAGACTAAGGGAAGTAACTTTTGATATGAGCAATTTAAAGTTCAGTAAGAGTTGTTTTTCTTTATGATAATTAGTTCAAGAAGTTGCGATTGTGTATTTATCATAGTGGTCATGAAAATAAAGACATTCTGATCTAAAAATATGATTTTGACTTGATAATTTATGTCTTGAATACCACAATAATCAAGCTGAATATTAAACTCGAGCAAGATCTTATGGTCTGTCCAAATTTTGTCAGTATTAATCTATATATGTGGCCACAAAAGTTAAAAAAGTGTTGAAAACTGAAATTTTGTCAATTTCTAGGGCACATAACTCACATTGTAGTAATGCAATCATCCTGAAAATTACACAAAAGAAAGATCTTGTTGTCAACAAGATTCTGTCCAAATATCATCTTGATTGGTTAACAATTGTGGTTGTTAGAGTGAAAACAAAGTCGAAAATGGAAATTTTGTCAAATTCAAGGGCACATAACTCATGATGTAAAATTCCGATCAAGCTGAAAATTGAACCCAGGCAGGATATCAAACTTATATATATTCTGTCCAAGTTTTGTCTTGATTGGTTAATATTTGTAGATTTTAGAGTAAAAATAAAGTCAAAACCAGCTTTTTTTGACATTCAAGGGCAGATAACTCAAGTTATTCTAGTTCAATCCAAACTAATTGTAGGAATCTGAGAGAGGGTCACCCAAGGATCATTCCTGTGAAGTTTGGTTGAAATCCATCCAGTAGTGTCTGAGGAGAAGATTTTTAAAGAAAAAGTTTACGGACGCACGGACGCACGGACGCACGACGGACACACCGCTATGACAATAGCCCGCTGGCCTGAAAGGCCAGTGGAGCTAAAAATTTGCTTCCAAACAGTACTGTCAGTACTTTGATTTTACTAAGAAAGTGGGGCCGAATATCGGCCCCTTCCCCTCTGGGATTTTTCCCCTAAAATTGCAAATTTCCCCTCATAAATCAATGTTCAAAACTTTAAAGGTTCTCCAATGTTAACATCAAAAGACCTTTGATAATTAGCTTATTAACTGCTTCTAAAAGCTATTTACTTTGTGTTACATGAACTATTTTCAAGTATTTTCAGTATTCAAGCAAAATTAAGATGTGAAGATTTTTCCCCTATAACGGCTAGTTCGACACATTTTCCCCTAATCAAGGACCCCCCGCCCATTCCCCTATCCATAAAAAACCCCTGTTAACGCATACTTGTGAAACTATTTGACAAAAATGTTCAAAATTCCAAATTACCTCCCTTGCATATGAATATAGAAGAAAATAATATTTGTAAACAAGAGATGTTTGTAAAACATATATGCCCCCTCAAGGGCCTACATTTGATGTAGGTCAAAGTCCAAGGTCAAGTTAACAAGGTCCAAGGTCATAGTCAAATATGAAAGGTCTTGGTAGGAGGTGTCCATGTGTGAAATATCAAGGCTGTATATGTAAAAGTAAAATGAAATATAGGCCAGGTTAAATTTTTAAAAGAAGGCCAAATGCCAAGGTCAATGTCATGATCAAATGTGAGAAGTCTTGGTTGGAGGTGTCCATGTGTGAAATATCAGGGCTGTAGGTGTAAAAGGACATGATATATATGCCTGGTTTAAGTTCTTTTTTAAAGTAGGTCAAACTCCAAGGTCAAGGTTGCAATATTCAAGGTCATGGTCAAATGTGAAAGGTCTTGGTAGGAGGTGTCTATGTGTGAAATATCAAGGCTGTGGGAGTAATAGGACATAAGATAAAGGCTAGGTTAAAGATTTCTAAAAGTATGTGAAAATCAAAGGTCAAGGTCACACAGGCCAAGGTCATGGTCAAATGTGAAAGGTCTTGGTAGGAGGTGTCCATGTGTAAAATATCGAGACTGTATAGGTAACAGGACATGAGAAATAGGCCTAGTTTAAGTTTTTTAAAAGTAGGTCAAACT
The DNA here is from genome assembly GCA_963680895.1 of Fragum sueziense. Classification (NCBI taxonomy): domain Eukaryota; kingdom Metazoa; phylum Mollusca; class Bivalvia; order Cardiida; family Cardiidae; genus Fragum; species Fragum sueziense. The sequence goes on from OY804606.1 coordinate 23,481,808, forward strand.
CCAAGGTCAAGGTCCAAGGTCATGGTCAAAAGTGAAATGTCTTGGTTGGAAGTGACCATGTGTGAAATATCAAGGCTGTATGTGTAAAATGACATAAAATATAGGCCAGGTTAATGTATTATAAAAGTAGGTCAAACACCAATGTCAAGTTCATAAGGTCCAAGGTCATGGTTAAATGTGAAAGGTCTTGGTCCTAGATGTCCATGTGTCAAATATCAAGGCTGTATGTGTAAAAAAAGGACATGATATATTGGCTAGGTTAAAGTTTTTTTAAAAGTAGGTAAAAGTCCAAGGTCAAGGTCACAAGGTCCAAGGTCATGGTCAAATGTGAAAGGTCTTGGTAGGATGTGTCCATGTGTGAAATATCAAGGCTGTATGTGTAATAGCACTTGAGATATATGCCGGGTTTAATTTTTTTTAAAGTAGGTCAAACTCCAAGGTCAGGGTCACAAGGTCCAAGGTCAGGGTCAAATGTGAAAGGTCTTGGTAGGAGGTGTCCATGTGTGAAATATCAAGGCTGTATGCGTAATAGGTCATGAAATATATGCCTGGTTTAATTTCTTTTAAAGTAGGTCAAACTCCAAGGTTAAGGTCACAAGGTTCAAGGTCATGGTCAAATGTGAAAGGTCTTGGTCGTATGTGTCCATGTGTCAAATATCAAGGCTGAATGTGTAAACGGACACGATATATCGGCTAGGTTAAAGTTTTAATAAAAGTAGGTAAAAGTCCAAGGTCAAGGTCACAAGGTCCAAGGTCATGGTCAATTGGGAAAGGTCTTGGTAGGAGGTGTCCATGTGTGAAATATCAAGGCTGTATGTGTAATAGGTCATGAGATATATGCCCAGTTTGTTTTTTTTTAAAGTAGGTCAAACTCCAAGGTCAAGGTCACAAGGTCCAAGGTCATGGTCATTTGTGAACGATGTTGATAGGAGGTATAGATGTGTGAGATATCAAGGCTGTATGTGTAAAAAGACATGAGATATAGGCAAAGTTAAGAATTAAGTGTAACAAGAATTGTCCGCGGACAATAAAGCTCGCCCAAACGAGAGCTTGTCACAAAGAAAAGTCATTTCCTAGGTCAAGGTAAAAAGGTCATGGCCCAAAATGAAATTTTGTAAAAGTAGGTCAAGCTCCATGGTCAAGGTCACAAGGTCACAGGTCATGGTCAAATGTGAACTGTGTTGGAATGAGGTGTCCGTGTGTGAAATATCAAGGCTGTAGGTGTAAAAGGACATGAGTTATAGGCCAAGTTAAAGTTTTTTGAAAGTAGGTCAAACTCCAAGGTCAAGGTACAAGGTCACCGTCAAATGTGAACCGTGTTGGTAGGTGTCCATGTGTGAAATATCAAGGCTGTAGGTGTAAAAGGACATGAGATAAAGGCCAGGTTAAAGTTTTTTTAAAAGTAGGTCAAACTTCAAGGTCAAGGTCACCAGGTTCAAGGTCATGGTCAAATATGAAAGGTCTTGGTGGGAGGTGTCCATATGTGAAATATGTAGGCTGTAGGTGTAAAAGGACATGAGCTATAGGAAAGGTTAAAGTCTTTTAAAAGTAGGTCAAACTCCAAGGTCAAGGTCACAAGGTCCATGGTCAAATGTGAATCATGTTGGTAGGAGGTGTTCATGTGTGGATATCAAGGCTGTAGGTGTAAAAGGACATGAAATATAGGCCAGGTTAAAGTTTTTTAAAAGTAGGTCAAACTCCAAGGTCAAGGTCACAAGGTACAAGGCCATGGTCAAATGTGAATGGTGTTGGTAGGAGGTGTCCATATGTGAAATATCAAGGCTGTAGGTGTAAAAAGACATGAGATATAGGCCAGGTTAAAGTTTTTTAAAAGTAGGTCAAACTCCAAGGTCAAGGTCATGAGGTCAAAGGTCATGGTCAAATGTGAATGGTGTTGGTAGAAGGTGTCCATATGTGAAATATCAAGGCTGTATGTGCAATAGGGCATAAGATATAGGCCAGGTTAAAGTTTTTTAGGCCAGGTTAAAGTTTTTAAAAGTAGGTCAAACTCCAAGGTCAAGGTCACAATGTCAAAGGTCATGGTCTCAAATGAAAGGTCTTGGTGAGAGGTATCAACATGTGAGATATGAAGGCTGTAGGTGTAATATGGCATGAGATATAGGCTAGGTTAAAGTTTTTTAAAACGGTCAAAAAGTGGGTCAAACTCCAAGGTCAAGGTCACAAGGTCAAAGGTCATGGTCTCAAATTAAAGGTCTTGGTTAGAGGTACCCACAGGTGAAATATGAAGGCTGTATCTCTAACAGGGCATGAGATATGGGCCAGGTTAAAGTTTTTGAGGACGCTGACGCCGACGCCGACATCCGGGGGTATGACAATAGCTCTTCCGAGACTATCGTCCCGGGCGAGCTAAAAATCACTAAAGGGCAATAACTCCAAGAAGTTGATAGGCAAGGTTAAGGTTCTGGTGCACTGCACCTCTCCATAATAAAATCTATCCACCTGTAAAGTTTCATGATTCTACCTTACATACTTTTTAAGTTGTGCTCCAGACAAGAATCAATATATAAAATCAACAAAGGGCAATAACTCAAAAAATTTGGTTGGCAGAGTTACTGTTCTTGTGCACTACACCTCTCCATAATGAGATCTATCCAACTGTAAAGTTTCATGTTTCTACCTTACATACTTTTTGAGTTATGCTCTAGACAAGAATAAAGTTATAAAATTACCAAAGGGCAATAACTCAAAAAATTTGATCGGCAGAGTTACGGTTCTTGTGCACTGCACCTCTCCATAATGAGATCTATCCACCTGTGAAGTTTCATGATTCTACCTAACATACTTTTTGAGTTATGCTCCGGACAAGAATCAAGTTTGAAAATCAACAAAGGACAATAACTCCAAAAATTTGATCGGCAGAGTTACGGTTCTTGTGCACTGCACCTCTCCATAATGAGATCTATCCAACTGTAAAGTTTCATGTTTCTACCTTACATACTTTTTGAGTTATGCTCCGGACAAGAATCAAGTTATAAAATCACAAAAGGGCAATAACTCAAAAAATTTGATCGGCAGAGTTACGGTTCTTGTGCACTGCACCTCTCCATAATGAGATCTATCCACCTGTGAAGTTTCATGATTCTACCTTACATACTTTTCGAGTTATGCTCCGGACAAGGTTTGGACTACGGACAGACTGACCGACCAACCTACCGACCGACACCAAGTCTTGCAAAACAATATACCCCCATTTTCTTTGAAGCATAATCTTGAAACTTGTGTGAAATATCCTCGAATAACCTACCTCCGCCATGCTAAGCTTTATTTCGAAATTGCATAAAAGTAACTAAAGCTATAGCGAAGATAATGTCCTTACCTTACAAGAATAATTATTTTGCAGCACATAAATCGAATATCTTCCTAAAAGATGAATTACAGATTGATAAATCAAGTCCTAAAGTCAGCGATTTTATGTCGGCCATTTTGGTTTGTATACATGTACCTTCGTTGGCTTTATCGTAAACAAACAGTTAATCTTGCCCTGCTTTACAAATTTTTATGACCAACACATGTATGACTTCCATTCATTGGATAGTAAACAATGCACACAAACTGTCAAACAACTTCGGCATTGATTTTAGAGGTGAAAAAATTTTGAATGTACACTGTATCAGGAATTGAAAATAACCGCAAAATCAGCTAATTTCAATTGTTTTTCTCATTACTTACTTGTTTTCGACGTATTTTCGGCCGTATTTCAGTCAGTGTAGAGGAGTGTCAACTACTCGAAACTATTCCCATGCCCAGACATAATTCTCGCCTATTTTGAACCATATTTTCTTGGGGAATCCCACAATGGCTCGTATGTCGGTGTAGCCTTTAGTTTCCCGAATTCGAGCAGGCTCCCTTATTCGATAATTCGTATTTCCGCATGTTGTTGTTGTTGTTTTCTTTCAATGGCTGAATTTTGGTAATGTTTTGAGATTGTTAGATGTTCAATGAAAACTAAAATTAAAAATATCGGAAATAGATATTGTGAAAACGTGTCACCCTTTTGTCAGAACTCGGCTGATTTCCTTGAGCTCGACAACACCCGAGTATGTCAAACAATCCACCATTTTGGCATGTGTCACATGCACATACTATCATCATGTGATTTTCGTTGTGGCAGGGATTACTTACCTCTGACGTAATCACTGTTTGGAGGTTGAAAGCGTGTTTGACCTTGACCCCAGAGAGTAAATAATACCCTTGCTCGATAAGAGGAAACTTTTTCTGGTGAAATTGATCACCTCATGTACAAAGAGCAAGTGACTTATTTCTTTCTAATTATGCTGAAAAGGAGTTATTTTGCTGTACTGGGATTTTGCAATTAAACTTGTAAAGTTGTATTACTTTCATTTTGGTAATTGACACCGGATGTTGATTATTTTAGTGCGCATGCGCAAAAGTAATGCTTAAGGTGCTCGAATACGGGATACTACAGGCTATGGCTAGAAAGTGGTGTTTTTAACAAGAGGCCCAAGAGGGCCTGAATCGCTCCACTGGTTAAAGTGGAAGAATTATCCCATGATTTCTTGTAAGCCTTACACAGCGGCAGCCAAATATTGATATTTGTGAATAAATTTTGAAGAGAGACTCAAAGAACATTCTTGCAAAGTCTGGTTCAAATTGGTCTTATGGTTGATTTTTAAAGAATTTTCTTATGATTTCTCTAAGTCTGATAAGCCCCTTTCTCCCTGCCACGGCCACATTTTTTTGACAAATATAAAAATTTGAGAACAAATTTTAAAAAGAACAACTAAAGGCACATTCCTGCAAAGTTTGGTTCAATTGGGCACACTGGTTGATTTTTTAAGAATTCTCTTATGATTTCTTTAAGTCTGATAAGCCCCTTCCTCGCTGCCACGGCCACATTTTTTGACAAATGTAAAAAATTGTGAATAAATTTTGAAAAGAGAGACTCAAAGAACATTCCTGCAAAGTCTAGTTCAAATTGGCCCTATGGTTGATTTTTAAAGAATTTTCTTATGATTTCTTTAAGTCTGATAAGCCCCTTCCTCCCCGCCACGGCCACATTTTTTGACAAATGTAAAAATTTGTGAGCAAATTTTGAAAAGAATGACTCAAGGCACATTCCTGCCAGGTTTGGCTCAAATAGGCCCTATGGTTGATTTTTAAAGAATTTTCTTATGATTTCTTTAAGTCTGATAAGCCCCTTTCTCCCTGCCATGGCCACATTTTTTGACAAATGTAAAAATTTGTGAACAAATATTGAAAAGAATGACTCAAGACACATTCCTGTAAGGTTTGGCTCAAATTGGCCCAATGGTTGATTTTTAAAGAATTTTCTTATGATTTCTTTAAGTCTGATAAGCCCCTTCCTCCCTGCCACGGCCACATTTTTTGACAAATGTAAAAATTTGTGAACAAATTTTGAAAAGAATGACTCAAGGCACATTCCTGCCAGGTTTGGTTCAAATTGGCCCAATGGTTGATTTTTAAAGAATTTTCTTATGATTTCTTTAAGTCTGATAAGCCCCTTTCTCCCTGCCACGGCCACATTTTTTGACAAATGTAAAAATTTGTAAACAAATTTTGAAAAGAATGACTCAAGGCACATTCCTGCCAGGTTTGGTTCAAATTGGCCCAATGGTTGATTTTTAAAGAATTTTCTTATGATTTCTCTAAGTCTGATAAGCCCCGCCCTGCCACGCCCACATTTTTTGACGAATCAAAAATTCGCGAACAAGTTTTGAAAAGGGTCACCCAAGGAACATTCCTGCCAAGTTTGGTCAAAATTGGCCCACTGGTATAAGAGGAGAAGATGTTTAAAGAAAAAGTTAACGGACGCACGGACGCACGGACGCACGACGGACACAACGCCATGACAATAGCCCGCTGGCCTTCGGCCAGTGGAGCTAAAAATAAATTAGACCCTTCCTACCGATTCTCACGTTTCGTTCGTCTGTACTTACTATCGATTTGACTAAATGTCTCAATCAAACATTTGAATGCATCAAGCCATTCTTGAGAGAAACTGCCGTCATCCCCTTTCACCAGGTAATCCACCAGCCTCACCATTCCGATTTGGAAGACTTCCAGAAACTCAAATGACACAGGGGCTTCGTCGTATTTACAATAGGCTTTGGTAAACGGGCACGCATCATCACCGTTGGTAAATTTGAAATTCAAAAGAGTTAATACAGCATTAGGAACTCTTTTAAATTCTTCAATGCAAATACTAAGCCTTCTTTTTGCTTCTGTAGTGCTGTCACGGGGCCTACTGTCAAGATCCGCCGCCATTTTGTCGTCTTAATGTGGTGTCACTCCGGCTTACTTAAAATTGCATAGGGCGTCACTCCTGCTATATTTTAAACACTGTCCAATCTCAGGTCACCTTGATCGTAATTATTCATCGGACCTTCCCTGTACAAAATGTCAAAGATTGGGCAAACACATTTACTTCCTTTAGACCTAAATGTGACGCCTAATTTAGGTGGTGTAGAGATAGTATAGTCGACTGACCAGTTTCGGTGACCTTAAGAACTTTTCCTTACTCCTTTACTAACTTTAATGAATATGAGTTAAAAATGCAATGCATATTTAGTTTGTCTTATCTTCTTTTAATCCTAAGAATGTCGCTTTTAAAGATTACCAAATTTGCGAAAGAGAAATAATTTTATTGACCCATATATTTTTAGCACGTGAAATTAGTATGACCAGAATCAGTGACCCTTTACTTTCAACCTCATGAGTATCTACTGTACACATTTTATGTCGAAATTAATTCCAAAAATGAAGACTGTGATCAAATTAGTTTCAAACTTGAAAATGTGACATTTGCAGTTCACTTTCTGTGCTATAATATACACAACTTGAAATATATCTTTAACAACATCTCTTTGTAGTCTACAGCAGCTTTTCAATCAGACAACATGAAAATTTTGTTGTTTGGGAAAGAGTTATAGTGGTACCATCAACATTGAGACTCAAATGTACTTTTAACTATTGACTTTCCTACGTGAGAGGGGTGTTGTGATTACATCTAACGGTAAACGCCTTCTTAAAACCACGACTTTTACATACCTGGTTTACCTGTTCAGTTTGACTCGTCTGTCCAGAGGTCATGGTTTATTTATAACAAGTCAGTAGGGAACGATTTTATCCAGTTAGTCGTGACGTAAATTAGGACAAATAGATAGTATTTCGTTGGTGTTGTTATATAAAATCTCGTAACTACGACTTGATTCAAGCCGTAGTTACGAGATTTTATAACGACACCGACGGTTTATCAAAACATAACGGTGCACCCAGTCTGTTTTAGCACAAAATTCTTTGCTGGCGAATACTCGCCCAAAGTAAAGGCCTGGTATAGTCCTCCAACGATAATCAGGTTCCCGCCAAAAATATAGACCATACCCATTTGATAATGAAAGGTTAGACAGATCAAAACACAATTATCGCAATTATCACAATGAAAACAATGGTTATATTGTAAGTATGACTCTCTTCAAGTACCTGTGTCTGTGGTCTAATGGTTACACAGTTGGCGCTTGACCGTAGGAAAATAGTTCTGTTTTATTTGTGTGAGTTCGATTCCACACGTATCCGTGTACTTTTATTTTAAAAAAATCACTTATTTGCGTTTTCCTTTTTTTTTTTTTTGTTCCTTTCAATTTTGTAAATACATATATACTGTATTCTTTATTTTCAATGTAAACCATTGTCAAACGTAAAAATAGGCTGAATAAAATTTGAAAATGCTGCAAATGCAAGTAGATCTTAAAGTGACATTTCACAATAATTTTTACATAAATTTTACTTATATTTTATCTGAAAGAGCATATTTTCTTATGAAAATTCTGAAAATCTAAAGCCAAAATATTGAACCGTTTCCGAGAAATATATATTTTTTGTTAAAATTAAACAAATTGTTGTGGACAACAGTTCAGATTTATATAGAATTTATCATTTCTGTCTCAACTTTAAAGGCGTATTTTTCGCTTATAAATAACAACTTCAAAAAACTGATAGCATTTCTACCCATTAGAATAAACAATCTTTGCATCAAGACATACTTTTAAAAAATGAATTAAATGTGAAATGTCACTTTAAATGAGCTTCACACTGTTTTATGCTTTTCTATGTAGAAAACAGTTTGTGAAATGAAAACATGCTTATGACAAGCAGTTTCATTTTTCCAATAAATAAATGAAAAAAATCATGATCCTTTATTTTGCGGGCTGTCTAAAAGTCTCATTATGTTGAAATGGATTAAATGTTTTTTATTCACAATATATAAACTTTAAAGATGCAATACATTACAAAACATAAATTAATTAATAAAGGTGTGGAACTCTTACTGTCGCCAAACGGCAAACATTTAGACTGCTCAATTTTTAAAGTGTTCTAGAATGAATTTGGCGATTTTCCGAAATTATCTTATAACTCTATATAAAAATCATTAAGAGTCTGCTTTCTTCTCATCTTTTTTTTTCTAAAATGATAAAACAAAATATATTTGTAAAACAAAATATGTAATTACCCATCGGTCTATGAGACTCGAACCCGCGTTTGGTAAAAGAAAATGGACGAAGCGCCAATGTTCTATCCACTGCGCTATCGAGTATGTCTATACATTATAGCGTAAAATATAACATTTTAATCGTATATAACAAGTCCTTCTTACCTGTTGGCCGAGTTCATTCTATTTATAGCTTTGTTTGTAAATAGCACATTATCGTTGGAATGCTATTGTCCAGCAAGATTAACCCGGGACATCTGCATATGTAATGACCCCACTTCGGCTTTGTTTTGTTAAGGTTTACGAACTGAGAATGAAAACACCACTTTCTAGCCATACGAAATGCACCAAATTACATACACTTGTAAATACACTTCACAGAAGTTGATTCACCAGGCCGGATTTCAAGATTATGCTTCAAGAAGAAAATAATTTACAAATATCATTTTACTCTTTGTTCATATGAAAGGGAGGTAATTTTGAACATTTTTGTCAAAAATTTCCATAAGTATGCATTAATTCAAAATTCTAAACCATACAAAATGCTTATGTTTGTATTTGGAATGGAAATTTAACACAGTTTTGGAATTACGGGCCCTTTTCAAATTTCGCCTCGGACTCTGCATTTCATTCTCAGTTCGTAAACCTTAAGACGCTCAACCAACGGACTTTGCGCACGAAAATTAAGCTGTCCCGGGTTAACCTTGCTGGACAATATAACATACACCATTTCGCTTCCAAATCACGACCATGGCACGTCTAAAACAAGGGATCTGTGTCGTATAATTTTGGACGTGATGTGGACGCGAAGTCGTATGTGACCGGGCCTTAAGCATTTGAAGACAACTGTATAAGACCTTTGAGCCTTATTTATCATCCAACACTACCAGGGAATTGCGAAAAGAATATCAACCACAAAGGATGCAATCGTTAGTGTATGATTTTGAAGTTTTTTAAATAAATTGTTAAAATGGCTTGTTGCTGTCGGTATTCAAATAACAAAATTATATTTAACCCCATCCCAAAGACCAAAATGTGTAGGTGTACAACTTGAAAGCTACTCCAGACAACAACATTGATGCAAATAAAAATTTGAAATTATGCTCATTTTAGCATAGAAAATATTGAGACAAAAGCAGGAATTGCCTCAATGGTTTCGTAAGCAGTACTTAGCTTTTAGGGACCTAAAACCATTTCGTACTTGGGATAGGGTTAAGACTGGGCCAATTGCGTGAAATTTTGCAATAAGGTTAGTATTTAAGGGGGTATGCTCCAGTTTTCGGAACACTCGGTTATTACCTGTTTCGTACCATACACGTTTCGCCACCATATTTTCGTAAATATGAAACGTCATTACAATTTACTATTTTCGACTGTAAGAGCGTATTTGAAATAAAAAAAAAACGATTTCCTCAAGATGGAAATCGATGATTTAGAGCAAGAAAGCTGTACGAGTAAGTATGTATGTACTTACCACTGTTTTGTGTCATTTTATTCATGTGTAGCTGACAAAATTGCTGTAATTCACTAATAAGTGCGGCGACCTATATAGATACATTTTCTTTTTGAATTATTACCAGGACACATTGCTTAATACAATGAGGGAGTTTGGTCAAATTCTATCATGTAGAACTTGAAATATTTCCAAAACTATGCATTTGACATAAAATGCTTTGGCTTCGTGGACCTAATTGAATAAGTGAATATGCTGTTTTATACATTATCACATTTATAACTACACATGTTTTGGACTTTCTTTGTCTTATGTATACATAGTATATCATTACTTTAAAGCAATTTCGGAAAAAAATCAATGATATGATTACACAGTATTTTTTAGCATTTAATTGGCCTTCGACAGGTGCAAGAAAATGGGCATTTTTTGCCTGTAGGGGTATGTGGTACGAATGCTTGTAAGAGTCAATTTCAAAATTCGCAGGTTTTTTTACCAGTAAATCATGAAAAATAATCGTCAAATATTTTAATGTTTGTGTTCTTAATTTGTTGTTATTTGTTGTTAATATATTCCTAATGACATGTTTCAAATTATTTTCCACCCTGGATTGTGGGTGTGTAGCTTCTTAATCGATTATTAATAATGTGTTACGGACAAAATGTCTTTGGTGTTCCGCTTAAATAAAGGTATGAAAATTATATAAATTAAAAGATATTTTACATTTTTTCACCCAATTACATCTTTAAAGGTCAACGGCTGATAAATGATAGAAAAAATCATTTTGGATGAATAATTACATTATCATTTACATTAAAGTACATGTATCTCTGGCTGATAAAGTTGGGAAAAATCAAACATTTTAGTCTCAAAATTTCTTATTTGAGTCCAAATGTCCAGAAAAGTTTCAATCGTCAAAATTGATACGTCTAATTTGCTTTATATAACTGGCACTTTTGATGCAATTGCTTGATCAGTTTTCTTAGAAAATGAATTTAACATTGCCGGAACACCAAAGACATTAACATAACCCCAAAGGAAAGAATCTATTTTCTTTGCTTTTACATGTTTATTTTGCATTGATTTTGGTGGAAACTGGCAGCTGATATTTCTTCCATTTGATTCCGCTTCCCGGAACGTACATACGAACTCTTGCCAAATTAAAATACTACTGAAAAGTCCAATCTTAACCCCCAGTTTGTAGTGAAATCTAACCTCCTTTAAGACATGAATTTAGTAACACAGCATGAGTCGAAAGATATAGGAACGCAGAGATATAGTTAATGTGTAATAATTTAGGATTTTAATGCACCTATATAAAACATTTAGGGCAATATTGTTCTAGCATTTACCGCCTGTCAGCCTGTCCGTCAATTCGAAACTTTAAATTGGCATTTCTAATAAAATGGACAAAGAAAGCTCACATTTGGTATGTTATGTTTCTGCAATGATATCTATCTGCTCCATTCATTCAGACATTCCCCAAAGTCATTTTCAACCCTTAACATGCAACTCCACTTTAAACATCGAGTGAAACCTAAATTTGGCATTTTCTCTAAGATTATTACACGGACAAAGCTGAAATTTCGTATGTTAGCTTATTTTAATAATATGTATCTGATCTATGCAATATGACATATCCTAATGCCATTTTATTTTTTTCTTTGGCGTTCTAGTACTTAGACCGGAACACCAAGGACTGGGACACCAAGGACAATTTCACACTAATTTGCAAAAATATACGTGTAAATATGGTATTGCTAAATCTACCGTTGAAAGCATTTATTGTACTCTAAGTCAGATATAACGGACAAATATATCTAATAAAAAGGTGCTTTGCAAAGTATAATAAAGTGCGTCATCCCAAAGACAAAGAAAAAAAAATGTACAAATTAATCGCCTTCTTTTTCAATTTATTAACAAGACACAAAATAGATTCTTCCCCTTTCAATTGTAATGTATGAACCAAAGGCAGATTTTCAAAAGGAGGTAGATGATTTGGGTCTGCATCTAATAAGAAATGCATTTCTTTGACCTTTTAGACACTGGAACACCAAAGACAAAAATATGTGGGACAAGGATTATGATGATTTTTATACCATTTACATAATATCATTTGGGTAACTGGTATATTTAAAGTGTAATCGTACATAGTTATTACCAAGCAAACCAACACAAAAAACTGTTTCAATTACGGTTAAAAGTAGTTATCTTTGCTGGTCAACACCAATGATGGTAGCCGTGTGACAAAGCAAATTTACACATTTCAGGCCATATAACATATAAAATATCTCACTAAAGCATGTAACATGCTATATTTTTTATGGTTAATCAACACTATTGCATTGGTAATGACTCATTTTAAACATTGATGTTTATTTGATTACTTAAATGTACAATTTATCACACGTGGACAAGAAAACCTGCGAATTTTGAAAGCGACTCATAAAATTCAAACAACATCGGTGACCACCCATTTTATATTATTTTTCAATTGGCAATAACATGTAATTTCAACATACAAAATATGAATAAATTCTACTATTGGGGAAAAATAGGAAACTGGAGCATTCCCCCTTAAAGGTACTCTCTTTCACGCCGCTCAAACTTTTATAGTACACTTGTCAAATGATACCGAATCATGTCCTCTGCTCGGAGGGTACCTTAAAGGCAACCTGAATGGGAAAAGGTTATGGGCATGAATCATGGGCGTAGCTTGAGGGGGTCGGGGGTCCGGTCCCCATGGCATTGGCCGAAAATTGAATTTTGGCTTTATAAAATTAGTGTACATAACGTTACATATTTACTACATTTTAAGCCATAATTTGGGCTTGGACCCCACCTCCGGAAAAAATTGGTATTGGACCCCCCCTTCCTGAAAAAAAAAAACCCTGGATCCGCCCCTGTGAATAATGTAGTAAGTCGCAGTGCTGGGTCGGGGTTGGAAATGGGGTAAAAATAGAGTGGCGGACTAATGGTGACGGTGGGGGTAATAATCATTTGAATTGATAACCCACCGTCTTCGGTCCTGCCGTGCCATTTTGTAAATGAAAAGTTTAATATATTTACTTACAAATTTGTAATATTTTGTTTACAGTGAAACTCATTTATGTTTAACCTTTCATGATTCACTATCTCGCAAAACAAATTTTAAGTGTATTCAAGTCATAACATATATTATATAATGTGGCATATATCTATTTCATACAGAATTGGTATTGTTATGTAGATTAATTGCTTAATACAATTATTATTTATGATTAATAAGGCAAGCTTATCAACATTTTCTACATATTTTTAGTATACATAACCAAACTATAAATAACCAAACTATAAATAACCAAACTATAAATAACTAAACTATAAATAACCAAACTATAAATAACCAAACTATAAATAACCATATAATCATTATTATCGAAAACGAAAGTAGAATTTCCACAACCAATCTTTTTAAAAACCGGCATGCACTCTATTAAAATTAAATTATGGGTGATTTCAAAAATAAAGAGGATTTTTTTTCAAAGTGAGCTACAGAAAATATTTTAAAAGCTTTTGGTGAACTTTTTGTTCTTAAATAAGTGTTGCCTTAGTGTTAAGATATCTACAAAATTTCATGAACATATCTTGATAAATAAAAATTTTATGACAAAAAATGATGCTAAAATTGTCCCTAGTGAAACGATTTTTGTGTGCCATTTTCTGATAACATCATTATTAGGACTGTTATTACATAAAGTGTAGGTATTTGGTGATGGAATCTTAGTATTTAAACGAAACTTTGACTTATAATCTTTATCTTCTTGAAGGTTTCAGATGCATATTACCTTATTTAGACAATACATTGTGGGTTTATAACAAACAACATGCTGACGAAAATTAAGTCAAAATTTACTTGATTCTCAATTTATTTTGGTCTCATTTGATTTCTGTAGAATTGCAACCTGTTAATTAAGTTAATTTGATGAATTTGGTATTATAAGATTAAAATAAGCATAACACTATTGTTGCATGTCTTTACACTTTGATCTCCTAGAGGTATATCTGTAGGTACCCCAAATTGTCCCCAGTGAAACATTTTGTGTTTGGATGCTAATAATTTTTCCCCATCTTTTTCAAATGTGCAGTCTCATATATTTTCCAAGAGAGTTTGTGCCAAAAAGATCACCAGCAATAGAATAAATGAGAGAAGGATGTGCATTTGGTATCTGTCATCCGAAAACAAATGTCCCCAGTGAAACGCAATTTTGCTGCATGACACTATATCAGTCTAAATGTTAAAATATCTTAAGTTTAGGATGTTGCCTGGTTACTTCTGATTACTTGTTGTAAAGATAGGTAATTTTCTAATATTTCACAAGAAATTTTTCTTGATATCCCCATTGTGTAGGTAAAATATCAAAGACATCATTTTCTAAATTTCTGACAGCAAAATTGTACTAATATATTGATATTAAATCTAAAAAGTAATTGCCATGTTTGCAATTATAGAAAAAATGAACTATGAACAATAACAAACTAGTCTTATTTATCCTGAGCCTAACAATTTTATGTCCCCAGTGAAACGGTTTCAGCTGCATTCATATCTGGTGACTTTTTTTCAGAATGTTTTTCTATTTCTTTTTGTATACACCTTAACCCTTTCCCAAACGACAACATTTTAGGGTGATTTTATTTGAAAACTGCTGCTCACGACAAAACAGATGTTGTTAAAGATAGATTTAGTGTATTATACAGTATGGAAAATATTGAGACAAAAGGAGAAACTGCTGGTTATCAGCAGTTCCTTCTTTTGTCTCAATGTTTTTCCCAAAGCAACAGCTAGAAGGGACGTCAAAACCAGGTCTTGTTTGGGAAAGGGTTAAATTGAGTCTTTGGACAATATTCTTTACATTCAACAGTGATTTTGTTACAAATTTATGCGTAAGAGTCCTGGGACCCACTGGTTCCCAAAACAATGAGTCCAAAATTGAAATATCGAATTCTTTGTAAGACAATGTCAATTACACATTGAAAATGTTAGCATCCTGGGACTCACTAAATAATTAATCAGTGAGTCCTGAGAAAAAAGTATGAGTCAGGGACTCGGGACTCGGAGGTAACAAAATCCCTGATTCAAACTAAACAAGAATCAAATTGAATTCTTCTACCATTTATTTCGGTATCTTAACTTTGAAAATGTAGGTGTAGCTTAGAAATATGTGCCAGTTGGTTGTTTCAGACCATGGATATACCAGAATTTATTAATCTAGAAGGCCTTGTCAATGATACATACAAAATTTGTGTACATTATATCAGCTTCTAAAAAGAAGAAGGCTTAAGACAATTTTGTTCATATTTTTGTCCCCAGTGAAACGGACTTTCCAGTTTCTTTGATGCCATGTAAACTACTTGTGGCTACTTGTAGAAAAATGTCTTTTGGCTTATCTATAGCTATGTGTTCATTGTCACATCAGATAGAACTACAGCTATTTTCCTAACATATTGCATCTTTTACAGAAACTTTTATTAGTGATAAATGAAAAACCAGAGCAAAATTCTACTTCAAATTGTCATAAAATTTGACACATCTCGCAGAAGTAGCAAATTTTTGTATCGGATTGTAGCTTTATGTATGCTTTAAACTTAAAAGACAAATAATTTTTCAACTATATAACTTTTCCAAGCTTTAAGATGTCTAGAAAAAATCAGATATCGTTAAAAAATGAGTCAATGGATTTGAACAAATTCAAAATTAAAAAGGAAATAGTCTTTGTCCTTCATCTTCCCATGTATATTTTCTGGAATTTTGACATATTAGCAAAACATTTCTAGAGAAAACATCAGCAAATAATAATTCTAATTTTTGACACCCAATGTCACACTTTATCCTCTTTTTTTTTTGAAATCACCCTTATCCCTCATAATTGACCCTTAAGTTTTTCCCTCACCAGTAAAATTTTACAAAATGTAGTTAGGCCTACTATTGTCCAGCAACTTTAACCCGGGACATCTGCATGCAGATGAAATGACCCCACATCGGCAATGTTTTGTTAAGAAGCTTAACTAACGGATTTTGTACACGAAAATTAAGTTGTCCCGGGTAAACTTTGTTGGACAATAATAGTTTTCACTGCGGCACATAAATTGATCATTCTATGGTTTAAACAAACAAACAAATACTGAATAAATAAACAAATCGCCTAAGTAGGCCTAAATAATAGATAAAAAAACTGCAAAGTTTGATTAAATGAAACAATACAGAAGAAAATGGGGAAAAAATTAATGTGCAAGAACTTACTGGATTTTTTACAGAAAGAATTATTATTTAACTGATTCTAAGAATCGATAAATCTGTGTTTTATTCCGTGTTTAGGCTGAAGGCCTTATATTAACTTGACGTTTGCGTTTGATTGAAAAAAACAAAAAAACAAAAACAAAAAAAAAAAAAAAAAAAAAAAAACAAAAAAAAAAACAAAAAAAAAAAAAAAAAAAAAAAACGACCCAGACATGCCAGCTTTAAAACGAACGCGAAATGTTCGGGAACTCTTTAGCATTTGATCCAGATTAGAAATCTGAGTGTTTACCCATTACCACACAAAGACGCCCTACAAAATGATGGCTTTGGAAAACATTTTGGAAAAAGAAGACATTGCTTGTCACAAGCAATGTCTTCATTTCCCACAATGTTTTTTACCCAAAAACACCACAAAAGTTTAAATTTCATTCACTTGAAATTGTAGTCTGCAACATCTTTCAATTTGGACCACCCAAAAATTTGTCGTTTGGTAGTGGGTGTTCTAGGCCTGTGACTTGTCAGGCTGTACTGCCATGTCGAATAAATGGGCGGAGTTTCGTAGTATGGTTCCCTGCTTTCTATACTGCGGAAAGTGAAGGGGGAGGGAACCAAGACTATGAGTTTCGTTCTTACCGTGATCGACAACGGAACAACCTAAAAGTCGCCATTTTGCCCGCCTGTCTGTCTGTCTGTTTCCATTGCAATCTTTTGGCCTTCAAGTTAACCCTTTCCCAAATGACTAAATTTTAGGGTGGCCCAATTTAATAGTTGCTGCAGACGACAAAACAAATGCTGTGGAAGATGAAATTTATGTGCAATATAGAAAGGAAAATAATGAGACAAAAGGAGAAACTGCTGATTGTCAACAGTTTCTTCTTTTGTCTCAATGTTTTTCCAAGTCTATTCTAACAGGGACTTGTTTGTGAAAGGGTTAATATATTCATCGTTACTGTTATGTGAGCAAATTTAAAGGAGATCTTTTATAAAAACAAGTTTCTGAGAAAAGTCAGCACATGGTCTTTTTTTTTCGCTCTGGCCAAACTTTTTCATCAGCTGATTTTCCGTCTAATTCCTAATGCTTTCCACCTCTTGTTTAATCCTTTACCAAACGACAAAATTTTAGGGTGGTCCAATTTGAGAGAAGTTGCAGACGACATTTCAATGGGATGAAACTTTTTATTTTATAGCTTTTTGGGTAGAAAACATTGTGGGAAATGAAGAAATTGCTTGTCACGAGCAATTTCATAATTTTTGACAATGTTTTCCAAAGCCATTATATTTTGGGGATTCAAAAGGAGTCACTGTGTGGTAATGGTTTAACTGAATTCAAATAGGTACCGTATTAATAGAATAATTGAATAAAGTAATTTCACGGTTAGGAAACTACAGAGACAGAGCCAATGGCTCTGCCGTTCAAATCCTCTGGGGCGCTTCCGGCCATGTGTGGCTCTGTCTCTGGGAGCAGGATTTTTAGACAAAAACAGGTGAATGTTCAACTTTGGTGCTCAATTATTTTCTTTTGGTGCTTAAAAGCGAAAAAAACGGGAATGCCATGCTCCCCTAAGACCATTTATCTGTCGGTGCTACTTGTGTGGGCTCCAAAGTCGGCATGGTTTTCACAGGATCATTGTCGTCGTGAGTAGACCCTATGTGATTTTTTCTTGTTTACATCTCAGAGACATCTATGCTCCAAGAGACAGAGCCACTCATGGCCGGAAGCGCCCCAGAGGATTTGAACGACAGAGCCATTGGCTCTGTCTCTGTAGTTTCCTAACCGTGAATTTGCACGGTCCAGTCGTGATTCATTCGTAATTAGGTTATTTCAAATAAGACCCCCCGCACACAACATCCTCCTGAAGTCGTCCTTGGAGTCTTAAAACGCCGCTCAAACGATTGGTATTTGTTATTTTTAGTAACAATACTCTCAATCCCAAAGCGTTTTGGTAACAATACTCTCGAACCCAAAACGTTTTAGTAACGAGGCTCTCGAACCCAAAGCATGACGTGCATACGAAATCAACAATGAAACGGGGAACGATTGACTGTAAATCCAATAAAATAACCATCTTACCGGCTAACAATGGACATAAATGATCTACCCCCTCAGGTTGGTAATTTCATACGTTATTTCTGGTTTGTAAATATTGTGCCATTTGCATTTTCGACAGCCTAGCATGTCCCCTTTAACCCTTTCCAAAACGGCAAAATTTTAGGGTGATCCTCTTCAAAAAATGCTACAAATGACAAAATGGAAGTTATTAAAGGGACATTTCATTCCAATTTCAATTTTCGTAAGTATGTCTTGATGCCAAGATTGGTTATTCTAATGAGTATAAATACTATTAGTTTTTTTAAGTTGTTGCCAATAAGCGAGAAACACGCATTTAAAGTTGAGACATAATCGATAAATTGCATATAAATCCGAACTGTTGTCCACAACAATTTGTTCAATTTTAACACAAAAATATAAATTTCTCGTAAACGGCGCAATATTTTGACTTGAAATTTTCAGAATTTTCATAAGGAAATATGCTCTTTCAGATAAAAAATGAAAATAAATTTATGACAAAAAAATCTGAAATGTCACTTTAAAGATAGACTTTGTGTAAACTATGGCATAGAAAATATTGAGACAAAAGGAGAAACTGCTGGTTATCAGCAGTTTCTTCTTTTGTTTCAATGTTTTCCCAAGCCTTTTCTATAACATTTGTATAAGGGACGTCGAACCCAGGTCTTGTTTGGGAAAGGGTGAATTAACCCATCCCCTCAACCCGATCTTTTGACAGACAAGGACGCCCAAACCGAACATGTGAGAGATTTTAAGTGAGTCGTGCGTTTTCGGTTGGTCGAATGAGCCTTAATAAAACAGCAACAGTACATACCAGCGGTTAAAATAGTTTTGATTAAGTCAAAGATGAAACGTGCCATTGCATAAAAATGTTTATAATAGCTGCTGAAGTTAATATATAAGCAATGATGAGTTTCAAAATTGCTACTTAAGTTAGAATACCCTTTATAGAAGTTTTTAGAGAGGTACTTTTTCGGGTGATGTCGTAATCATTGGGCAACAGAATGTGTTGAATTTCAGCTTTCGTCACCTGAGGTGCATTCTTTAGAGCGAGATTTTCTTAGAATATTTTACATAAAGCGTTTTTAAGAACTAGATTCTGATCGAAGTATTCCTAATACCCCATACTTCATACAAATGACGTCATGATGACGTTATTGGTTTTGTATGAAGTATTAATAATGCACCGTTCCGCTACTGATAGTTTCATCCAATCAGAGCGCGTCATTTATTCACCGCCGATAAGCTTGTTGCTCCGCTTCCCAAACCACTACCTAGCAACGTATACGCTCTAGTTAAGGCCGCCGGTTAAATACGAAATTTGTACACATTTCTAGCATTTTGATGCAAAAATGCGATTTGGGAAACTTTTGCATGGATTTAGGTATCCAAAACGAATGAAAGGGGCAAGGTTCATTACATTTCACAAGCCCCAAACAAAGAAAAAGAGCTGTTTACGCTTGATTGTAACGCATTTGACCCCTTTCATTTAGCAAATTTAAAGGCTTTGAAGACAGCAGATTAGATTTTGATAGAAAACACAGCATAGAAACTATTGGGACAAAAGGAAGAATTGTGGATTTTCAACGTGGATTTCTTCTTTTTACTCAATATTTAGCAAAACTTGTTTTATTGGGGACGTCAAAACGGGGCTTGTTTGGGAAAAGGTGAAACACTTTCTCTGTTACGATGCTGCAACTGGTTAACTCAAAATCATTCTCCTTGCATTTTCCATACAGGTACGAACATAACATCCAATCCAAGCCTCCAGCTGCTCATCCCGAGTAGAAATCAAGTTGAATGTTAGTTGTAAATCAGTGGCGGATCCAGAGGGGGTTCGGGGGGGGGGTGTCAAACGAACCCCCCTCTGAAGCCTAATTCTTTCATTTTCATGCAGAAATTCAGTCAAAATTGTATATTAATAGGAAAACGAACCCCCCTAAATGTAAATTCGACCCCCCCCCTTTTTTAGAAATCCTGGATCCGCCACTGTAAATGGACGCGGGGCATAAAATTACTGAGAGTGTTGGATCTAGGCCTACTAAGTGTAGAAAATTGGATGTAGATCTAGATCTAAATCTACTAACATGAATAGCCTTCAAAGAAAAGTAGAAAACAGGTTGGGTATCAGCATGTTCTTCTTTTCTCTCTATGCCTTTCAAAATGACATTTATTCAGAATCAGGTATTATTTGGGAAAGGATTACCAAAATAGGTTGAAGCCAAGGGCGGATCCAGATTTTTTTCCAGGGGGGTCAAAGCCCAAATAATGGCTTAAATATGTGTTAAATATGTTTAATATAGTCAAAATTCAATTTTTGACCAATTCCAGGGGGGTCATGGCCCCCTGACCCCATCCCTAGATCCGCCCTTGGTTTAAGCTGTGTGATAATTTTGCCATTGATTCAAGTACCACCACCATTGCTTTTTCATACACTTGTTTTATTTTTTGAAATAAAAATGCACAAAACAATTCAAGTCAATGTGCTTCATTTCACTGTTTGATCTACTTGATAAATTGGTTAAACCTTCATTCAACTCCTTTTGATAGAAGATCAATCTGGAAAAAAAAAACCACAAAACAGTTAGTATGAGTGTTAATTCATTAAAAAGTCACTAAACTTTCTAACTTTTGACCCTTTTCAGAATAATACTTGCAAATAAACATACTCACAAAGTATATTTATTTGTAAACAAGAAGTTCTGCTTTGAACACACTGGGGCCATTTAATCCCAAATTTTGATGATAAAACAACTGATACATGTGGCAAACACAGCAATGCATATGATGAACAGCAAAAATACATTTGTAATTATAAAAATCTTTTGTTATTTCAAATCCTAAGTCATATGATTTGGGGTCAGGAGCATGGGGTTTAATGTTTTGTGTGTGCTTTCAACATCAAAATAAATTGACAAAGCACCACAAACTCCTTTGCAGCTTCATGGGTAATTTGGTCACCTACCTTAATAGAATATTTTGGGAAAAGGATTAAAATCAGGTTATATCAAAGGTCATTAAGGTACTACATCCCTAATGAGATTCATACATATCCAAACTTATTTGGTCCAGGTTGTAAACATTCGGGGGAACGTTCACCGCTGAAAATTTACGTTGACCGAATAAGTTTGGATATGTAATGAATGTGTCGCGCGAAAAAATCCGATGTCACATATTTATCTTATTCGGGGTGTACTACCTTAAATTAATATTTAGCTCACAAATAGCATTTTTCCTTCAACTGTAATTTTGTTCATGCTTTTATGCACTGACACCAAAATGTAGAACCATATGTTGGCCATATCTTGCTTCCTACAAAGAGACTTTCATCAAGATAATATTAATATTAATGTTTACAACTTACCAATGAAACAATAGATTCTCAGGAAGAACTGGAAATCCATAAATATGTTTCCGAGAAGTGAGCATGAGAGTGTCTTGAATTCTTCAGCACGGATTCACCTGTTATTTGAAAGATAATTCTCAATATACATGTACATGGTATTTGTGCAAGCAAATGCTTTCCACATTATACTATCAAAAAATACTATTAATATTTATCTAGTCACAATATCCTAACTTATTATGACAATGGCAATAAATATCATTGAAAAAAGATAAATCCTGACCTCAAATAACAAGGAATTGAAAAATACTCCTAGAATTGCATAAAGATTGAATATTATAACATATAATTCTAATCACTTATCCCTATCCCAAACAACAATCAAACTAACTGAGCCAGGTTGAAAGACCAGAGTGCATTCACATTTAAAACTATTGAATTAAAGAAATCTCTTCTTTTCACTAAACAATTTTTAAAGGCAGTGGCTATTTGTCTGGTTCAGACTATAAGTCATTTACATTATCTGTCTGGAACCGGATAACTAGCCATATAGAGCTGTTAACATTATTTGTACGGAACCATACAAGCCGCTATAAATGATGCATTGGAGTTATTTGTGCATTCTTACTGGTGGATGTGTTGTAAATCCATTTATCCATAAAAATATCTTCATTGAATATAAATGAGGTTACTAAACTGTCTGAACAGAATATCATTTAACCTGTAGATATAGCTTTTTGTCATTTGGAAATAAATGACAATTTTGTGCTGAGCTGTTAAACTAAGTATTTTTTATTTTGTTACCTTTCGACTAAGAGGGACCTTCTGGTGAGTCCATAAAACCAGAAATGGATCTGATTTAGTAGATGACAACCAGATGTCCATTTTTTTGGGACCAAAGACAAAGCAGGCAAGGGATTTTCTATGTTTTAACTTGTTTTCTCATTAACCCCATGGAAGGAAACCCCTGAATTATAGTATTAATGGCTAATTGTTTGGTTCTGAACAAACAAAACTCAGCTGTGTATAACTCCAACGCGATATTGTAAACATTTTTGGGAAAAACCAATACTTACCTATAGGAGGGGCAGACTAATTATCAATTAAATCTGTGTGTTTTTATATCCATTATTTGTATTTTCGTCATTAGAAACGTATATCCGCGATGGCCTATTGGGTAGCATAGTGGATTTCAAAGCTTTGCCTGATAGCGGGGTGGGTCAGACCAGTGGTTCGAAACCAATGTACAGCATGCTGTTAATGGTTCATCATTTCTTATCATTTTTGTGAAAAAAATGTAGGCCCTGATGTATTTTTGCTCCTTTTATGTTTCCCTTATTACTTTTTATAATGATCAATATTCAATCTTTTCAATTTTGTAATACTTATATTTTCTTTATCGCCATTCAAAACTTTTTCATACAAAAAATCTACAAGTCACACAACAATCTAGATACTGTCAGTCTCCGAATGGTCGCTATACTCGGTGGTCGTATCTGTTTCCATCTCATCCGTTACGCCTTAGGCCCGGTCACATACGATTCCACGGCCATTCCGCGTCCATATCACGGCTAAAAAATTGAAAATATTTTGGACGTGGTTGGACGCGGTAACTTTGGGTCAATTTCGTTTTAGCCGTGCTATGGACGCGGAGTGGACGTGGTATGGCCACCGCCGGCCTACAACTTCTAACCGCGTCTAGTATTAAAACGAGCGACAAGATACCGCGTCCACATCGCGTCTGAATCACTGCCAAAGCACGACCATAGCACTGCCATAGCACGACCACAGCACTGCCATTCCACTTCCTAATCGCGGATAAACTGTCCGAAATGCATATAATGCTATTTTCCGACTGCAGATCAGATAAACTTGAACAAAACATATCAATCGATCTTGAACAAATCCACGGGTGGCTCATTTTAGACGTGATATGGATGCGGAATGGCCGCGGAATCATATGTGACCGGGCCTTTAGATAACAAATCGTTCAAGCACTCATTCGATTGTCGAATTTCTTCTCCCTTCCTTTCTTGCATGCATCAACAGCAATTGTGCAAGCTTTCTAAAGTGACATTGGCAAGGGCGCATGTACCCGTGCACGACCTTTTAACACCTTCTCACATTATGTGGCTTTTTGACGCCCTACAAGATGATGGCTTTGATAAATATTGTGGTTAATGAAGAAATTGCTTGTGACAAGCATTGTCTTCATTTCCCACATTTTTATACACAGATATATTGAAAAAAGTAAAATTTAATCCACTTGAAATTGCCGTCTGCAACATTTTTTTTATTTGGACAAGTCTTAAAGTTTGCTGTCTGGTAATGGGTTAAAATGCAAATTTTGCAGAAAAAAATATAGGTACTCGGAGGATTCGAACCCGAGTCGCAAGATCGATGACCGTGTCCTTTCACTTAGTCGATATCTGCAATACTTCTTACCTTCGACGAATTGAAATGCTATATACGTGAAAGTCTGGTCATCTGGTTTACGGTCTATTGAGTTTCGAGGCGAAATCTCTGTTTACAAAAAATAAAGTGAGTCCGATAATCGTCACAATATCGAGTTTTATCTATATAGGTAATCTGTCCGAGACCGGATAAATTTATAGCTTTTAGCAGAGTACAATCAATTAGTCCGGTAACATGTATGTATACAAATAGACACTTTTATTCTTAAAAAAACATCCTGCATACTACTCATGCAAGCTAGGAATTGTTTGGGAAAGGGGTAAATAACTGATTAATCTCATTTGGCAATAAGTGTACACAAACAAAGATCAGCCTCTTTTGTGAAATATGATCTTTATCTTCTTTACATCTCGTAGAATAAAACGCAGAAAATGTTGACAATTTGCTACCTTGGCTTGGATGGAAGGAAAGTTCATTGAAACCTACTTTCACTTTCACTTTATCATTGGCGTTGGAAAGACTTGATTAAAACTGCTTAGATGTAAACTCTATAGTTCTGAGATTTAAAATGAAATCACTTACCATACTTAACAAGTACAACGTGACTGTACGATCTCCTCATCCCTCATTTCACTGGGAAAGGATGCATATCCTACTTTCATTTTGAGCTTCGACCTGCAGCCAGCAACTAGCGACACTTTCACGCCTGGATTTCCGGATTAATCTTGATGTTATGAATATAACCTTGATTGTAGTAATTCTGTCCTGTTTTTAAAATTCGATCAGCATGTTTTTTGTGGTCAGGTAGATAAAATATAGAAATATTCTCCGAAATAGAAGATAAACAATCGCAAACTCCACACAGCGACAATGCCTTACATTATCACTGCAGGCATATAAATCACGTGACCATGGTAAATGCCACGTGATACAGTAAATTTATTTATATTTCTGAAATCATTTTTTAAATCCAATTATATTTTTTAATTTAGATTCTTATCTGACACCTCATATTCTTAAAACATCACTTAAAGCATATTTACGCTTTTAAATAAAAATCAATATAAAAAATCAATTACCTGAAATCTTGGTAACTCAAGCTGTGCCGGCAGAGATCTCCCCAATCACAATTCAGGGGAGATAACTGCGAAGGAGATTGAAACAATCGGTCGCTTCAGCATCCGCGGCGGCCATATTGGAATTTGTTTGTGAACAATAGCAACAGTCACTAGGGGACTGATTTATCGCGGAACGGTGCATTACCATGGTACCATGGAGCAGTCCGAACAACTCGGTCAATTCTCTCTTATATTGTTTCTACAGAGTTAACAGAGGGGTTCCGCACGAAGTGTAGGGTAATGACGCATCCCATTGAGCGGCTCAAAAATCTTGCTGTAAAGAACACTTTATCTCAAAATATCACAAGAAATCTCAAGAAATCTTAAGAAATCTTAAGAAATATCGCTCTAAAGAATGCGCCTCTGAACGTATAGATAGGATACCGACGAACGTTCATGACGTTGTTCAAAAAATTCGGACGTCATACGAATCGAAAAATGGCCACGCTACGGGTAGTCTACTTTACCAAGAGTTTACTTGAACAATCTCTATACAAACAGCACAAAATATGATCCGTCAGGCTAAAAGGGACCGCCTGGGAAGCTGGAAAAGTATTGACCCTAGTCAATCGCGACCCTTGAGACTGTTTGCAACCTTTTGCCGTTTGGAACGTGTTTGCAACATGATCTCGAGCGTAATACAGTGACCGCCATATTGAACGTGAAAGTAGACGCGCGTAAATGACGTCATCAAACCAAATCAATCCTTTTGCTAACGTTATAATTCAAGTGAAATATACTGTCAATAATCGGTAAATCAAATCAATTTTTATCCGATAAAATTTCATCACATTTATGAGGATGTAATCGACTTTTGAACGCTCTTTGTTTCAAATATTTTTTTGCGTAGGCCCTAGATTCAAAAAGTTGTTTGGTCTGCTTCCGTTGTTATGCTTGCGGAGTGATGTGGGAGGAATCCTCCCATGCCGGCAACTGTAATACGTTCGAACCGATCTTGAGAAACGATAAGATTCGAGAATATTCGAATGTGACCCTAGTCAGTTTATGCGGACTACACAGACTGACTAGGATCGTTATATGTTCATTTTCCAAACGCGACATCTGATTAGCGTCTGCAAGGTCTGATTCAATTCTCGAAATTGGTTCATATCTCTTTTAGCGTGACGGGGAAACAAATGTGTAGAATAGAAAGAGGCCTTTAAGGATTACAACCAATTATTAGATAACAAACACTTCATGCATCTTTGGGCATCATCACCGAAAAACGGAAATATATGAGATATAGGCCTACCCTCGTCAATTTTCGGGAGTCATCCGTGGCAACAGACTTTGACGAGGGATATCCTCGTCATTTTACGTTAATACCGATGACACCCGAAGATGCATGAAGTGATTTGTAGTTAATCATGGGTTGAAACCCTTAATCAAGTAAATTGTATAACGTTGATGTTATTGCAAAACCTCGTAACCCCAGCTTTAAGGGAGTTGTAGCGTTTGGATCAAAAATTTTTTTGGCCTTGAAACTTCTCATGCAGAAAGGTAATTATATTGCAAAACTGAAAATGATGAAAAAAATTGGGGTAACGGTGGAAGTTTTTTTGATAAATGCAGTTTTTCTAATGTAACCATAACAACAATATCTCTGGATTTGGAAATTTTGCAAAATGGGCTAGGTATCATTATTTCGTATTAAAATAAATAAACTATTATAAAAGAAATGAATGAATATTTATTTTAAAGCTTAACACATTGTTTGTGACTGATAATACATTAAAACTAACTTTGAATGAACAATAACCGTCTATTTTGATCATTTTATTCAGATTAGTATTTTTGTTCGTGAACTTTACATTGTACTTGTTAAAAACATGGGTTACATTCTTTGATTTATTTTTTTTTTTTCATTGTTAAAGTATTTTTTTCTACACTATCTTCTACTATGATCTTGATAATAATAGTAACAACAAAATAAAGCGAAGAAATTGAAAGGTCACGGTGGAAAATTTTTCACAATATGGTCAGAAAGGTACGACATTTCGCTCAAAACAAAGAGAAAAACCACAAATATCAAGCAAGACTATATAACCTTTGATATTTTAGTAGGTATTCTTTTTATTGTGTGTAATTTGGCAGATTTACTCAAAACTTCATAATAATGCTACCCTCTTTGGGTTGGTCTCTACCAAAACAGCAAACATAAGTGAAATTCATTCAGAACCCTGGTTGCTATGGCAACAAATAGTGGGGAAAAGCCAGGGCTTTAAATGTGAACTCCTCCTTAACTATAACATTGATCTTTTTCAAACTTCAGCAGACTGTTGCACTGATTAATGTCTATTTAATAAACTTTAAAATGAAATTGATTGAGAATTCTGGTTGCCATGGCAACAAATAGTGAAAAGAAGCCAGAACTTTAAATGAGAACTTCTCCTAAACCATAAGGTTGATCCGTACACGGAATGTCATTTATGCCATTTTATGTCATAAATGTAACTGTACCATTTACGTTGGTGAGACAGAAAGGGAACTAAGGGAAAGAATGGTGGAACACCTCCGAGATGTACGGTTAGGGAAGGATAAGCCTATTAATGGGCACTTTGGGAAAAATCACACACATGAAGATCTGCTGTTTGTATGCTTAGAAAGGCTATACGGTGCGGAAAAGATTGAGAGACAATTACGGGAAAGTATTTAGATCAATAAACTTGCAACGGGACATCCACAGGGCTGTAACGTCAAAGATACGTATAACGCTTTGACGTAAGTATTGATTAACGCGGGAATGACGTCATGTTGGTTTGGCGGCAACGTCGTGACGTCAACGTTATACGCCGCCATTACTGTAAGCGTTAACGTAAACAATTGTATAATATTATAATGTAGCGTTAAATTTTTTACATTTTTTCTCTAGAAAAAGGAAATATTGCGATAGAGCAACCTTTTAATATTTGTTATATTCATTCCCTTAGGAATACCATTTAAAAATATTTTAAAATATATAAAAAATCTACTTTACGACATGCCGTAATTACTACCGATTTTCCAAACGCTACAACATCCTTAATCAAGCTGGGGTTACGAGGTTTTGCAATAACACCGACAATATTGATGTTGAGTTATCATCCCATAATGGCCTGCGATTCAGGCTGAACTTCGATCACTCTAGTAAAACAGCAACAGTACAAGCAAGCACTCAAACTCGCCATTATTAAGTTTATAATGCCAGCAGACAGGCTGAGATAGAACGAGGAGGCTGACTGATCCGAACCGTCGTGTTTAAAATCTATCACTGCACAAGCCATAACCACCAATACACCTGTGGAAGCAAGAAAATGATTGAACAGTAACATGCAAAAATCGTAATATACGAACACGAGCTTATCGGCTGTGTTATTGCAAAAGCCCGTGACTCCAGTTTGTTTAAAGACGGAGTTATGAAATTTTGCAATAACACCGTCATTATACAACCATTATAAACTATAAGTATGAATATCGAATGGCTTATAAAATTGATTAAGATTCAAACGGATGGGCATCCATAGAACGATAGAAATACAATAGAAAACATGTGGAAAATGAAGAAATTGCTTGTCACAAGCAAAGTCAGTGTGTGGCCATGGGTTAAATAGGCCTAATTAATCCAATACTTTCTTCATGAACAATAGCAGATGTAAATTTTCTTACCAGATAAGAGATAGAGAAGAGCTAAACCTCCAACAATGCGGTCTGTATGTTCTTTTTTCGTCCAAAATCTTTTATTATCTAAGCAAGCCACAATGCCTAGGCCGACAATGGAGATAATCATTAGTACTAGCGCAAATATCTGCATTATGTAGATTCCCAGAGATCGATCTGAAAAAAAAGAGAGAAAAAAAGAACATTAATGGGCCAGGATCTGGAAAAACGTCCCTTAAAGCTTTTGAACCCTACATAGATCCAGATCAGCCTGTGCATACGCACAGTCTGACCAGGATCCATGTTGTTCTCAAATAGCTTCTTCGTGACCTGTAGTAACTTCAAAAGGGCAGCATGTATGCATATTGGACTGCATTTGAGAACAGGCTGATCTTGAAACTCAATTTGTAAAAATGCTATAAGGGACGTTTTTCCAGATCCCGGCTCATTTGAATAATCATTGCCTCCTTATTACAATTTCAAAATAAATTGTTTGAAAATGTGAGATATGAATCACCGAATTACACATTGTACTAATAATTTCGGTACAACGGCCAGACGGTCTTACCAACAGGACTTATTAAGTACAGCTCCGGCTAAGGACCATGCAATAGGCGGTACATCCATAGAAACAGAATTGGTTTATTTGCACCTCAGTGCAACCCTTTTGTGACCAAAAGTCGAAAGCTGAAATATTTCCTGAATCCGTTGATTGTTACCATGGTAACCAAGGATTTTCATTTTCAGCTCCATTCCATGCTTTCCAAAGGCGAAAATACTGATTTTTCAGTACTTTGATATACCAAGAAATACAAGTGGTGCTTATGAATTATTTATTTAATAGTTTAGTTATGTAGATTCATCCTAGATAGACAAAATGCAACAATAAACAACAAAATTTTCAAACTCTTAAACACACAACATGCTAGTGAAGGTGGGTGGGGTAACTGGTATACAGTTTTTTGGCAAAATTCTGAAAAATGGCTATTTTCGAAGTAAATTATCTCTCAAGACCAGAAAGATCTCATGAAATGATGTATTAGGATATGTAAACTGACCTCTATGCTTAAACATGCAAGAAAGAAACCCGTGTGTTTTTTTCTTATTCTCAATATAAATGCATTAAGGTAGTGCATCCGTTCTCAAAATCTAAAAAAATGCGAAATTATGCACTTTTCAACCCAAGTTTTTCTCCCAAGACCAACATAAACTAAGAAAGTGATGTCATTGATCAAATAAACTGAAGTCTAAACTTAAACATAAAAGAAAGAAACCTGCATGTTTTTTTCTTATTATCAATATAAATGCATTAAGGTAGTACAACCGTTCTCAAAATCTAATAAAATGCGAAATTATGCACTATTCAACCAAGTTTTTCTCCCAAGACCAACATAAACTAGGAAAGTGATGTCTTTGATTAAATAAACTGGTGTCTAAACTTAAATATAAAAGAAAGAAACCCGTGTGTTTTTTTCTTATTTTCAATATATATGCATTAAGGTAGTACAACCGTTCTCAAAATCTAAAAAATGTGAAATTATGCACTTTTCAACCAAGTTTTTCTCCCAAGACCAACATAAACTAAGAAAGTGATGTCTTTGATTAAATAAACTGGTGTCTTAACTTAAATATGAAAGAAGAAAACCTTTGTGTTTTTTTCTTATTTTCAATATATATGCATTAAGGTAGTACAACCATTCTCAAAATCTAAAAAAATGTGAAATTATGCACTTTTTAACCAAGTTTTCCTCCCAAGACCAACATAAACTAAGAAAGTGATGTCTTTGATCAAATAAACTGAAGTCTAAACTTAAACATAAAAGAAAGAAACCTGCATGTTTTTTTCTTATTATCAATATAAATGCATTAAGGTAGTACAACCATTCTCAAAATCTAATAAAATGCGAAATTATGCACTTTTCAACCAAGTTTTTCTCCCAAGACCAACATAAACTAAGAAAGTGATGTCTTTGATTAAATAAACTGGTGTCTAAACTTAAATATAAAAGAAAGAAACCCGTGTGTTTTTTTCTTATTTTCAATATATATGCATTAAGGTAGTACAACCGTTCTCAAAATCTAAACAAGAGGCCCAAGAGGGCCTGTATCGCTCCACTGGCTCAGTATTTCAATCAATGAGACGGTTCAAGTATAGATTTTCATAAGGAAATTTGACAGGAAAGCTGATTCCAGAATAGACTTTACCTTGAGAAACCTTATTTCTCAGTGGTAATAAGTATTGTTTGTAAATAGGAAAAGTTATATATCGCTGCTTTTCTGCCAAAAACATGTATCTGCAGCTTAAAACAAGCTGCAGATACAAGGTTTTTGCAGAAAAGCGACAATATGTATATCCCTGTATTTCAACCAAACCTTGTAACCGCAGCTTAACCCTTTTCCAAACTGAAACAAGACCTGGGCTGCGTTCAGTAGACAAAACGTTTTGTCTTACTGGACGCAGGGCTGGTTTTGATGTCCCCGATAGAATAGGCTTGAGAAAACATTTAGGCAATAGAAGAAAATGCTGATAATCAGCACTTTCTCCTTTTGCCTCAATATTTTCTGTGTATTATTGTACTCAGATCCAACCTGCCATATCTTTTTCAGTGAAACTTAGTTAAAGATGAAATTCCAATATATTTTTTGACCCATTACCAAAATGGCAAAATTTGGGGCTTTTCCAAATTCAAAGATATTGCAGACGACAATTTCAAGTGAATGAAATTTAAAATATTTTGGTGTTTTGGCATAGAAAACATTGTGGGAAATGAAGAAATTGCTTGTCACATGCAATTTCTTCATTTTCCGCACTGTTTTTCAAAGCTGTTATCTTTTAGGGAGTCAATGTGTAGTAATGGGTTAAGTCCCGCAACAGATAGATGCTGGACGATGGACGATCATTAAAGCTCATATAATAGCACCTTGTGCTCAGGAGAGCTGAAAACAGGTGTAAATGATACTAATGATGCCAAGGCTTTAGTTTTATGGAAATAAGGCAGAATTTGGCTGGAAATTCTGTATCGTAGGGTTTTCCATCTTAGATTTCCACACAACACAAAATTATCATGGATATGATCTTTTTCATCTCTCTCTTTAAATTGCCGTAAAATGCACAATTTTGATTTATATGACCTTGCCAGATAGTTTTCACTGGTGGTGAACTCGGCCAAAGCGTTGGACATTTTTTCGCGATCATAGTATTTCGTCTGTGTTGTTTTAAATATTGTAACTACGGCTTGGATTAAGCTGTAGTTACGAGATTTTATAACAACACAGACGGTTTGTCTATACAAATTGCTACATCCGGTCTATTTTTAGAACAAATTCATTGTTATTAGAAAAACTATCCAATCAGATCTTTAAACTCACATTTAACTGAAATATCTGTACCTTGTGGTAGCGAAAAATGTCCCTTGCTTTGGCCGAGTTCACCACCAGTGGTTTTTATGTTTAACTTGATTTGGTAGTATAAATAAAACTCAAACACAAGTGTTTCTGTAAATAATGAAGTTTTATTAAAGAATGTTTAAGTAATTGAAATTGTTGTTTACAATAGCATACAATCAATACATATTTTCATTACATAAAAGTTGTTAAATAAACAACTTGCAGAATTCATATTATGCATGTACATGTATTACTTAAAATTTTCAATTAACCCTTTCCCAAATGGCATTGTTTTAGACTTCCAATTTAAAAGCTGCACCAGAAGACAAAATGGAAGGTGATGAAAACAGGTTTTGCACAATATAGCAAAATAAAAATAAATGAATAAATTTATGAAAAAAATGAAGCAAAAGAAGAAAATGCTGATTATCAGCACTCAATGTTTACAGAAGCCTCTTAAATTAGGGACGTCATGAACAAGCTCTTATTTGGGAAAGCGTTAAGTTTCATTACAGCTTATTCATGTTTTTGACAAAAGTAAAATGTTAATTCATCTCAACATTATCTGTTATTCAAACCTTTGTATAACATCTAAATTCAAAAAGCATATTGCTACTATCTGCTGATATTAACCCAGGACAACTTAATTTTTGTCAACAATGTTCTCTATAACTAGGCTGGGGCTCTGAAATGACTTGCCAAAGGCCATACCCACATGGATGGCAGCTTGAATGTAATCCAATCACATCACCCGCAACTTCTCACAAGAAATGAGTTTGGCATTCAAGCTACCATGTCAAGCAGGACCCCATTGTTTAAAATAGAATATGATCATATTTCATGTGTTTTGATCATCATTCTACCCTTTACAGACCGACAAGCCTTTCTGGATTGTCTTGATCTGTTATGAGTGACATCTTCACTATAAATGTACATATATGAGTTTTAGACCTGTAAGCTTTTATTCCAATGATAAAACAAAGTTTTGCAGATTGTACAGCTATATATTAAAATGCCTTTCCATCTATTATATGAAAGAATTGTTCTATGCCATACAAAAACATACTTAATTGATTATTTCTAAACTATTATAATTAAATTTAAATACATACACATTTACAATGATGTTGCATTAATCCCTTTATATGAATATTTGACTGTCATAATGATATCAGTCCTCTTGTTATTTGAGTAACATATAATAAATAGTTTGTTTTTCTCTCTTTCCCTTGCTATCATCTGTCATGACTTTCATATGATTTATATATAAATGTGGTTATTGTGATATTCTTTGTGCAAAGCACCATTTCCACTTCTAACAAAGTCTATTTGTTAATCTATGACATTGCTATATATATTCATTAAGTATCTTTGAAATATATTCTCCTTTTGGATCAGTACTAGTCTTTGTTTTGATTTTCTAATCATTTCAGAGATTTATTCTAAAACTCGCATAAAACACTAAACTAATATTTTGAATCAAACAATGAATGGTACATGAACTTTTTCAGTAGATCAGCAGTTTTAACAAAAGTAAGACAGTGCTTTACTGAGCTTAGAACAAGTATAATCAAAATAGGAACAAGAGCTCCGCAGAGTGGCGCATATACACCCGAGAGGGGCTTGTTTGTAAAATTTGCCATTTTTTCAATTCAAGGGCAGATAATTCAAAAACGAAACAGGTTATCTGAATTCCGTAAGCGATGTGCACAAATAGACACAATGGAGAATCATTGTGGCAAGTTTGATTAAATTCCAATCAAAACTGTAGGAGAAGTTGCGCACACAAGAAATTGCTAACGGACAGACTGACGGACAGACAGACGACCGGGGCCATAACAATATGAACCTTCAGGCGTATAAAAATATAAATATTTGCTCTATTTGTCACAATAATCTTACCATTGTGCATAATTTTTCACCCTACAGGTCATTAATTTTTTGATGAGTTTTCTTCTCAATACTGAGGTTGATGTGAAATACAAAATTTGTGTAAGTTAGTGTGAACACATTTCGAAATTTAAAGAACATACTGCAATAAATATATATGAGATGTTAATCTACAAATCTCATTTAACTTGTTTTTATACGTGATGAACCATTTGCTAAGCTCTGCACTGCCTTCAGAAAAATTATGCAGAATGGAATAGTAATGTGAGTAAAAAGGTACAGTTGAATTAATGTAAAGTAGCAAGTTCATGTGTAACAGAAAGTAACAAATAGGAATCAATTCTATTAATTAAACAGTGACATAATTTCCGACAAACAATAGTATTTCCTCAGTGTAAATCTAAAAAATTTAACTTAGTCCAAATTCAAAAATGTTGCAGATGACAATTTAAAATGAATGAATCTTACATGTTTGGTCATCTTATGTAGAAAACATTGTGGGAAATGAAGAATTTGGTTTTCACAAGCAATTTCTTCATTTTCCACATGGTTTTCCATGGACATTATCTTCTGGGGAGTCAAAAGGAATCACTGTATGGTAATGGGTTAAAGGTGTAAAATGATCAGTCAACATGTGACTGCAGGCTGATCGTTATGTTAATCTTCTGCCACACAGTTCAGCATATGACAAGGCTTACAGTAGAAATTTCTCTCTTTCTTATTAGATGCTGAAATATGTGTTGAACATGAAGGAAAAAAAATAAGAAAAGAATGTTATATCGCTTGATCATAATTATGTGACCCGCCAAGCTTAACAGTACCTTATGGAAAGTGTGAAAAATATCAAACCTAGCCAGTCTGTGCAAACTAACTAGGATCAATTTTTTTCATTCTAAGGCAATTTCTTGGATATATATATATTTCGTTTCCTTGTTTGTTTTACATGTTCAATAAAATTCCAAATATGACATCTGGTTGATATCTGCTGAATCTCATGTATCTCAAGATTTGGTTAAATGGAAAAACCAGAAGGTCCCTTTCAGTGTGACAGGTCACATATCTTTGTGTCCACCTTTCTGCACCTATAGTGGCCACCCATACCTATATGAACCACCAGCTTTGTCTGCTGAAATAGCAGACAAAGCAAAAAACAATGACGGGTGAGATTTCAAACTGACCTCTTTCATTCAAAATAATATGTAAACTTGTCATTAGCTTCACACAACTCAATATTAATGATTTTTTTTAAACTTTATGAAAGATTGACACTGTGATTTGGCACAGCAGAATACACCATCGAATGATCAGACCAGACACATTCTATGACATCAGTGAGAATCAGTGGTATATTACTGTAAATATGATCAATTAAGGAGCCAGAATAATGGGTTGTTTTTGACACTTGTTGACTGCAGTTGAAGAAATCCTGCATAAACCTCTGGATAGTTGTATTCATATCCAATAAATCAATGTTGATATCACCTTGAATAATGAGGTGCTTCCCTTTGAAATGCTTTAAATTTTCAGTTAGAAATTTCTTCAGGTCAGTCACCGAAGATTTAGGAGAGTTGTACAATGTTGCAATGACTATTTCTTTATCTTGCACCAAGAGTTCTACAACAATCATTTCTATGTTTTTCTTTACCACAGAAAAGCTATGAGAAATATGAATGTTGTCCCGCACATAAACGATAATTCCTCTGTGAGGACGAGCATTGCTTACTTGTTTCCCATCTGCTCTAACAATTTGATATCCAGTTCTCTGCACTAAATCGATGGAATCATCTGCAGTTAACCATGTTTCTAATAAGCATAAACAATCTGCAGCTTTGACATTGGGATCTGAAAACAATTCATCCTTATGGCTTCTGTAAGACTGCATATTGTTGAAAAGGCATGTGAAATGAGTGTCACTAGTCATGTAAACTGGAGTGTAACATAGTTTCAATTTCTGTGATTCTCTTAAACGTATCATTTCTTCTTGAACTTTAGTTGACACAGAAATCTTGCTTTCATTCAAGTTTAGAATGTAAAGGCCTTTCAGGGATCTTGATCTACTTATTGCGACATAATGGGCATGGGAAAATACACGTTTTCCATCCATATCTATTACAACCTGACTCAACGTGTCTCCTTGAGATTTATGTACAGTTTTTGCTGTTGACTGGCGCAGAGGGATTTGTATTCTCACAAAAGTTTTTCTCAAATACACAAAGTTCCTCTTTGAATCAAAGATAGGTGTCCATAATGGATTAATAGCACTATGATACAAATGTCTGTACTTTGAACGCCATGATGTTCCGATTTTATCATCATTGAAAGAAACCCACACAATACTTGGTCTAGTAGTATTTTTCTGTCTGTATTCAATTTTATTTATCATACAAGAAGACCCATTTACTAATCCATCATCTACATCAAGGTTAAGACATAGGTCATAAATCATTCCAATAGCTATTCCTACCATCTGACTAAGCCCTGCAGTGTGTGTGGAATCATGTGGCAACTTTGATATTAGTTGTTGTTTAACTGTCACATTGTCATCTCCTAATACATGATCAAGAGCAGGAATGTTTACTTTTTCATTAGTATTATTAAGAAAGCTCCTGACATTGAAATTGTTCACTTTCTCATTGGTATTGAATAAATGTGTTGTATTTTGTGGATAGTCTGTACTAGCAGTATCAGTCAATCTCTTTTTTAGATTTTCAATGTCAACTTGTGTATGATTTCCTTCTCGTAATCTGTTCAAAAGTTCAGCAAATTGCTTGTCTTCCTTTTGCCTCATGATCTCATCCAATTCATGCATTACAATAAAATCCTGCCATAAGTTTGTAGCTAAAGGTCCAAAATTTGTTTTCAAATTCTCAAATATCCAACCATCCATCACTGGTTTCAACTGGAAAAGGTCTCCAATGAATATCATATGCAAGCCACCAAATGGAACATTACTGCCCTTTATTTGTTTTAATCTTTCATTTATGAGTTTAAGCATGTTATTTCCAACCATGGACACTTCATCAATCATAACAACAGACAAGTCTTTATATTTTGTTCGAAGGGTGTTTAAAGTGTCACTATTAAGTGGAGTACAATCATAACCCTGGCTTGCTGGAATGCGGAAAGCTGAATGTAATGTTACCCCATTTATATGAAAAGCAGCTTTACCTGTTGGTGCACAGAGAAGAACTCTACAGTTCTCAGGATTATCACCAGGATTAGATGTCAAGTAACGCTGCAAAGCTTCAAACAATGCACTTACAAGAACAGATTTTCCAACGCCTGCACCACCAGTTAAAAAAACTTTCAACTTTTGTTCA
Source organism: Fragum sueziense (assembly GCA_963680895.1). Taxonomy (NCBI): domain Eukaryota; kingdom Metazoa; phylum Mollusca; class Bivalvia; order Cardiida; family Cardiidae; genus Fragum; species Fragum sueziense. The sequence goes on from OY804606.1 coordinate 23,519,206, forward strand.
TCACGCTTAACAGATTGGAAAACATGAATAAAAAATTCTCTCTGTTTCGTATTCAATGATTTTATCAATTGCCTGTAATCTATGTCTGACATTGTTTTCCTGCGTACACTAATATCTACAGAAGCAACACTTAAACCAACATCTCCAGCAATATCACCTTGTCTCTGATTTTCAGGTCTATCAGGATCAAAGAATATGAAACTTTCACTTTCTTTTGCACCAATATTTGAGTCATCCTGCTCAGACTGCTCTGTGCCTGGGGCAACATCATCAAAATCTTCCTCATTGTGAGCACGCTCCATTGCATCATCTAGTTCATCAGCATTCTTTTCATACTGCAAGGCTTTGTGCTCTATGAAATTTTTAATGGATCTGTACCTTGATAGGTAAGAGTCATGACCTTGTTTCAAATCAATACTTTCATCTCTCCATGAAGTAAATAGAAGCAATCTTTCTCTACAGAACTGTTCGATGTCAATTTTTTTCGAAAATCTTACATATCTTATGACTTTTCTTTGTTTCCTTTCACTTATAACAATTCCATTTTTGAGAACAATTCGACCCCCAGGAATAGAATATTGTCTATCCTCACTTGAATTATAGTCATTTGTGTCTGAGTCAAGCACCTCATCCTCGTTACAATATGTATCCATGTTTTCATTGTTTTCACCTTCATTGGTTTCTTCATTTAATGTTTCAGAAATGTTTTCACCTGAATTTCTTGCAGTGCCTTTGTCAGTGTTGTATTTGATATCAAGCTGGGACACATAGTCTGCTAAACACCAATTTTCAAGTTGTTTTGGTCTTTTAGAATATCTTTTAATGGTATTATCTGCTTCAATATCTGTAGAATTTGAAGATAATTTTTCAAGAGATTCCTTAGACTTAAGTAGGAATGTTCTCTCTTCAGGCAAAGAAGTGTTAATGAAAACAACATCCCTTGAGGCTTTTGTCAATGGCTGTTGTAAAAGTAAGTAGCAGGCTTCCTGGGCACTAACCTCAACACTATTCAAGAATTTATTTCCAATATGTCTAACCTGTTGTCGGAGATCCATATTTCCTCTTCTAGCTTCTTTACATGCCTCATTCATAAGAATACTCATTCCTCTCTGTGCTTTACTAATATATGAAACTATATATACAGCACATGCATATGGATCCAATACAAATTGTAAGTCATGGTTTGCACCCCAAGCGTTTAGAATAGGTTTCATGTATGCATTAATTCTAACCTCACTTAATTTTCTTTTCAGAAAAACCTTTGGACCACTCAATGAGCTTTGGACTGCTTTGATGTAATCATCCTTGCTTACTTTGATCTCAGTAAGGAAATCATCTACCGTAATATTTGTTTCCTTCAACTCATCCAATTTCTTTTGTATTTTGACAAATAAATCTTTGTAATTTTGCTTTTCTTTACAGTCATTTAACGGTTCCAATATAGTTGTGCTTTTCATTGGAGGAATGGGAAAACCAAATCTACAAATAGATTTCTGTTTCTTTCTACAAGACTTGGAATGTTTATGTATCTGTAGTTCTACAAGTTGTTGATCTGGATTTTTCTCACAAGATACATACTTATCTATGAAGGATGTTACTTCATCTAATGAACTTTCATGATATCTAGGAGCCTTTTCAATCCATATTAACATGTGGATGTGAGGTGAACCTCTTTGTTGGAATTCAACACGATAAAAGTAATCTATTATTTTTCCTAATGGGTCATGGGGACTTTTAAGTACAGTGTTTATGAATTCTTGTACTCGGTTGTCAAAATACCTTACACATGTAACTGGATCTTTTTGCACAAGTTTTGTTTTATCAATCCAAGTCAAGTTATCCAATTCTTCCACAGACATTGTTTTTCCATCATTTATCTGAGAGAGCATATTTAGTAGATCATGCCATCTGGTATCTGCCGACGAAAGAGATGTAAACCAAGTAGGTAATCCTAGTTGTCTAATCATTGCAAAAACATCTTTTTTACGGGCTTCAAAATATGGTGGTGAATTCCTTAAACTTCTGAAAATATAAAATCCCTCATCCAATCTCACAACACCTGTTAGATGATTTGTATCAAGCATTTGTGAGGCAGTAAATGTTTTACCTTCTGTTTTACATCTACGCAAAGCAAGATGGACTTTATCAGAAATTTGTTTCAGTTGAACTTTCTTTAACTTAAAGAAGATATTGGGAATATTTGATGCTACTCTGCGATCAATATGCCTCAGTTCTAGCTTGCATGTATCACTATAGTGAATGTGAACATGTTTTTTATCATTTGGACTTCTTCTCTGTCCACAGAAAATTGTAGGAAAAGACAAATATTCTGCATCAGGATCTTGATAAAGGCTGAGTGGTGTTTGACCCTCACCTGGAGCAAAAGTATAAGCGTTGTCTTTATTTGGGTCTGCAGCATCCAGCATAGTGTCACTATTACCAATAACCTTTTCTGTCTCGTCAACTTCACTAAAGTGATCAGAGTCATAATTCACATCATCATTACAATCTAATTCTTCACTTACGCTTTCACCTGTCATTCCAAAGAACTCTTTTACTGTATCACTACAATCTGAAGTAATTGATTGCATCCAGTCATCATCTACTTTAACACCAGATTCTTTATACAGTACACTATGGTTCACTAACCAATGAAGAGCACTTAAAACATGCAGAGGTCTAATATTTTCAGTGAAATCACATTTATTATATGAAAGTTTCTTCTTAAGTTTAACAGGTATTGTATAGTGACTATCTAATGTTCTTGGTAAACTGTGTATAACAGGCTGAATGTCAACCGGGACATTGACAACATTCCCTTTGATGGACAACTGACCTCCTCTTGGTAATTCTCTAATCTGCATAAATGGGATTCTCAAAGAAACTAATCTTTCCTCTAGCTGATGTAAATTCAGTTCCTTTGGCAGTACAGGAAATGCATTTTGATTGAAAACAGACATTGGAGGGACTTTGTTAAGTTTAATTTTTTCATAGCATGTTTTACACAGCCATTCACAATCATCAACAGAGATGTAATTTGTAGAAAATTTTTTAACTGCATCAGAAGAGCATTTAGAATTTAGTTTGTTGAATAACACAACAGAATGTTTAAACCATGTTTGGTTACAGCATGAACAAACATAAACAGGGCCTTTTGAAACATTCTTCTTAAATTTTTCAATGCAGTCGTCTAAGCTGGAACCATATCGCTTTGAACTTTTGTAGCTCTTTTCCTTAATTTTATAATCTAAATTAGACCTTAGACTCTGGCGCTTAGTCTTATTTCTTTCATTTTCTACTATCATATTGAATCTTGATGAACGTTTATTCTGTTTTTTCATCCTTTCTGAATCTTTATACAATTTACTAGAGCGGCACTTGTGCATTGATTTAAGAGTTAACATTCTTTCTTTCTTCTTTCTTTCCTCATTTTGTCTAACTTTTTGCATAGAACCCTTTGTCATTGACCTTTCTTTGACTTGCCTTTCTGGATTTTCTCTTGCTTTTTTCTTTGAAATATTTGTCATTGTCCGTTCCTTGACTTGCCTTTCAGGATTTTTTCTTGCTTTTTTCATTGAAGTATTAGTCATAGTCCGTTCCTTGACTTGCCTCTCTGAATCTTGTCTTGCCTTTTTCTTTGAAATACTAGTCATAGTCCGTTCCTTGACTTGCCTTTCTGGATTTTGTCTTGCTTTTTTCATTGAAATACTAGTCATAGTCTGTTCCTTGACTTGCCTTTCTGGATTTTTTCTTGCCTTTCTCTTTGAAATACTAGCCACTAATCTTTCCTTAGATTGTCTTTCAGGATCCTGCCTAATTTTCCTCATATAACTTTTCATATATTCATTTCTTTTTAATCTTTTACGTTCGTGTACAATTTCATAATCTGACCTAACTTCTTGTTTGCGCTTTTGTCTCTCTGCTTGATCCTTGAAATATATGTCAATCAAAGATAATTTCTCAGGTGGACAATTTGTAAATTCAATTTCATTTTTCTTGGATTCAGATTCATGGATTTTTTCTCCTATAACAAATCTAATTGGCATCATGTCAAATTGTTCATTTAGATCGATGTTCATACTTTGATACATTGCATACATGAACATTACCAAATCATCTATTGAAAGAAAAGAAGCTAATAATGATCTTCCATCATCATCTACCAATCCATCAACACCATGTGAATGAGAATCAAATAAACAATATCTACCATCCTGCCTGAAAATTGCAGAACAAACTGAACCAATGATAAATAAAAGATAAGAAGTTGTGTGAAATGCTTCCTTCAAACAACTGTGAAGTGATGACATATGAGTGTTGATAGAACTTTGAATAAATACACCAGATAAAATATTTCCTCTCACAATAGAAACATGTCTATCAAATGCAGTTACAGAACCTGGGATCTCTTCCAAATTCAAAAGCAAGCTTTGAAAGTCATTCCTCGCTTTCAGTCCAATCACTATTTCTCTATGTAATCTATCTCCTTCTATTAGAATTTCATCTAGATTTTGTGAAGATGGCAGATGTCTAAGCTCTGTGTATATCATCGAGCATAAGGCATTGGCTGTACATTGTAGATTTCGAGAGGATGGGTCAAACATTTGATTACCTTGATGAAAAGTTCCGAAAATCATTGTGTTGGATTCTGTATCTTCAGCAACAACTTCAGTAGCAAGAACAGTATTACCATCAGCACTAGCATCAATAACAGTGTCAGTAAGTATATCATCTGCAGTATTTGGTAAAGTATCATGAACAGTATCAAGAACAGTATCAAGAACAGTATCAAGAACAGTATCAAGAACAGTATCAAGAACAGTATCAAGAACAGTATCAAGAACAGTTTCAGAACAAATTCCAGACACAGATGGTTTTTGTGGGTGGGCAAGTCCCCCATCTGATATTCCAAAGACGCCCTCCATAGACACAGATGGTTTTTGTGGGTGGGCAAGTCCCCCATCTGATATTCCAAAGACGCCCTCCATAGACACAGATGGCCTTACATCTGTTTCATCCAAAACAGATGAAGGTAAAGGGTGGGATAGGCCCCCATCTGATAGTTCAAAGACACCCGTTAAATCAGCTGTGGTTTTCGTGAGTACATCTCTTCTGGCTCTACTCATTCGCCAATTCTTCTTGCGAGGCATTTTCCTTCTGCAATTAGAAAATATAAACTAAAATGGCAAATTTTCCAGACATTCAAAGACAACTTTTGACATTGTCTGATGACCAGGACCCTGTTTTACAAATGAATTGAAATGTTCATAAAATCATAAGAAAAACAGGGCCCTGGACCATAAAAGCTGCTACATGTGTATGAAGTGTAAATTTGCAAGCATGTATCGTTTTGACCTTGATAAGTCACTTTAACAATGTTATTAAGGGATTCATACCAATGAATTATGAACTGTTTTAATATCAAATTTGAGCACTACATCTTAATTTCTAACTTACAAGGAAAAAACAGACAAACTAATGGACAGACCAGATTTTATATTGATCCCTTTCTGATCTTTAGGTGCAGATAGTGTAAAAATTCAAGAGAAAGTAATAAAAAGCCAGTTCTTACATTAAACGGATAAATCAATGGTAAATCCAAGTCCCTTTTTCCTCTGTATCTCTTTTCTTTAACTTCGTCACACTGTACTCTATATCTTTCAGCAATCAACACAAAGTGATCTATATTAAGGTACACAACCTTAAGTCACATAGGGTAGAACTTATGTTCACAATAATTCCAATATATACTCCAATTCACTGTCACAATGAACTCACAGCTACATAAAAATCACAAAACTGTATTTAGAATTAAATCAGTGTTGCACAAAAATCATAAAAAAATGTTCACTATTAAAGTGTTCACAATTCACTGTTCCACACAAGAATCATAAAAATGTGTATAACATTTCCAATTTTGGAAATAATAATAAAAGTTCACAAATGTTCCAAGTGATATTACGGTAAGTCTTTTTGTAATATTGATAAATTTGTCTGAAATAAATAAGAACAGTTGTTGAAATCATGATTGATAGAATAGTTGAGTGACAAAATGTAAGTTTCTTGAAAGACAAGATGTGTTTGTGAAACATGAATGCCCGAAATGGCTATTTTTCTACAATGTTAAGTTTTTTAATTAAGAGTTGATAAGGGTTACATGGAACATATAGATATCATTGAAAGGAAGTTAGATACCAAATTTCAGCTTTGTTTGTCAAACACTTTTGGAGAAAATGCAAAGTGTTAAGTTTTCTGACAGACAGACAGGAGTAAAACAATAGAAATCATGTTATTTTGCTAACCTATGTAAAAGATCTGGAAGTAATTGCGATTAGCAATTCTAAATTATTCACTGTGTGTTTAGTTTTGAGATTTAAATCTAAATTTGTTCAAAACGTTATAATAATTTAAATATTGGCATGACACTGTACATTACTAAAGACTAGAAAATCAAATTCAGTTTATTGTTGAAATATCATTTCCAAAACTTAAATAAATGTGTATCTCTGTTAAATTGATAGAAAATAATTTCCACTTTCTATGAAAGTGGTAAACTATTTTTTGTGATAAACAAGGCGGTTATCCCAAAAAGAGGCCCTCTTCATAACTGGTGATAATCATGTATGCAATTCAAAGAAAGCAAATAACAACTGTCTTTGAAATACACAATCCTACATACTCAAAAGATTCCTGCAGCATGTTTTGGTCACCAGCACACTTACCTGGTATAGGTTAACGTCTGCAATAGCCCCTAAAGAACAAAGTCTATCTAAACTTTTGATTTAAATAGAATTTAACAAAGTATGGGTTACAAATTATCAATCATTCTTCATAATAATCATAAACTGTTGTTTTTTTTTCTTCATTAACACAAACACTTGTCACGGGTCAAGAGGGTCTGAAATGAGAAAAAGAGTATATCACATTTTGGCATCAAACTTAACCATTTTCCAAACTCTTCCAATTTGAAAGGTGTTGCAGACCGCAATATCAAGTGCATGGAATTTTAAATTTTTTGGTGTTTTTTTGTTCAGAAAATATTGTGGAAAATGAAAAAAATTGCTTATCACAAGCAATTTCTTCATTTTCCACAATGTTTTCAAAAGCCTTTATCTTGCAGGGTGTTGAAAGGCGTCACTGTGTGGTAATGGGTTAAACAGTGGACTCTTAATAATTATATAATCCTGTTATAAGACATTCATTGCAAATTAGCAATTTCCTGTCTGCAAAAACTTAAAATTTTGAGAACAATATACTCCCTTTTTAGCTTTTTTCTGTTAATTGCAATAATTATCTTGACAAATAGACATTGCAGTTAAAAAGAATCCACTGTTTAGTGCATTTTCTCTTTTCTCAAACGATAAAAATTCAGACTGTCAAGATTTGACAGCTACTGCAGGTGATGAATTGGGTTACAAAACTATATGGAATTTGTGAACATTACAGAACAGAAAATACTGAAGGAAAAGGAGCAAGTGCTAATAATCAGCATTTTGTTTTTTCTTTCAAAGTTTTCTGACACTAAATTCCTTCAGAGACATGAAAACATGGTCTTGTTAGGGAAAGGGTTAATGAACGTTGAATTGATTTTCATGTGACTAAAATTCAACACAAAAGTTCTAAGAAGGGTGTCTCAAATAAAAAATGGTCTTGGAGATGTTTTGAAAATTCAAAGTAAAAATAAAAAAATTGCAAAAAGTCACCTAAGGAACATTCTGGCAAAGTACACTCATAATATGTCCAGTGATTACAGAAGCGGCAATCAATGAAAAATTTTCTAATGATTTCTGATAAGCCCCATCCTGCCATGCACCCATTTTTGGACAAAAAACAGTTTTTTTCTAACATTTGACCGCTTGACCTAGTTTTCAACCCCAGTGACCCAATTTCAATCCTTCAATGATTTCATCAAAACAATCACTCTGACCTCTTTTCAGATTGACTGGGCAGAAAATATGACCTCTGAAGGGCATACAAGGTTTTTCTAAGATTTGACCTAATAAAGATTTATGTTTAATTAAAGAACTTTTTCATGGTTTGTCATATTCTGATAAGCCCTACCCTGCCGCACCCAAATTTATAGACCAATTAAAATTTTACTAACAAAGTATTATTGAATAACAAAGTATGGTCGAAAGTAACAAAGTATGGTTGATTTTAAGAATTTCTCGTGATTTCTCCCATTCTGATAAGCCACGCCCTGCAATGCCCACATTTATGGACCAATCAAAATTTCATGAACAAGTTAAGTATAGGGTCACTTAAGGTGCATTTCTACCAAGTTTAATTGAAATTGGCCCAATCGTTGATTTTTAAAGAATTTAACAATTATTTTGTGATTTTTCTAAGTCAGATAAGCCCGGCCCTGCCACACTCAAATTTATGGACTAATAAAAATTTCACGAACAAGTTAAGTAAAGACTCACCCGATGTACATTTCTGCCAATTTTGGTCAAAATTGGCCGAATGGTAGATTTTTAAAGAATTATTTTGTGATTTCTCTAAGTCTGATAAGCCCAGCCTGGCCACGCCCACATTTATGGAGCAATCAAAGTTCTTTAAACAATTTAAGTATAGGGTCACCTAAGGAACATTCCTTCAAAGTTTGGTCAAAATTGACCAACTGGTTTGAGAGGAGAAGATTTTCAAAGAATTATTTTGTGATTTCTCGAAATTTGATAAGCCCCGCCCTGCCACACCCACATTTATAGACCAATCAAAATTTCGCTGACAAGTTAAGTAAAGAGTCACCCAAGGTACATTTCTGCCAAGTTTGGTCAAAGTTGGCCAAATGGTTGATTTTTAAAGAATTATTTTGTGATTTCTCTAAGTCTGATAAGCCCCTCCCTGCCACGCCCACATTTATGGACCAATCAAAATTCTTTGAACAATCTAAGTAAAGGGTCACCCGATGTACATTTCTGCCAAGTTTGGTCAAAATTGGCCGAATGGTTGATTTTTAAAGAATTATTTTGTGATTTCTCTAAGTCTGATAAGCCCCGCCCTGCCACGCCCACATTTATGGACCAATCAAAGTTCTTTAAACAATTTTAGTATAGGGTCACCTAAGGAACATTCCTTCAAAGTTTGGTCAAAATTGACCAACTGGTTTGAGAGGAGAAGATTTTCAAAGAATTATTTTGTGATTTCTCAAAATTTGATAAGCTCCGCCCTGCCACGCCCACATTTATAGGCCAATCAAAATTTCACTGACAAGTTAAGTAAAGAGTCACCCAAGGTACATTTCTGCCAAGTTTGGTCAAAGTTGGCCAAATGGTTGATTTTTAAAGAATTATTTTGTGATTTCTCTAAGTCTGATAAGCCCCGCCCTGCCACGCCCACATTTATGGACCAATCAAAATTCTTTGAACAATTTAAGTAAAGGGTCACCCAAGGAACATTCCTGCAAAGTTTGGTCAAAATTGGCCCACTGGTTTGAGAGGAGAAGATTTTTAAAGAAAAAGTTAACGGACGCACGGACGCACGGACGCACGCACGACGGACACACCGCCATGACAATAGCTCGCTGGCCTTCGGCCAGTGGAGCTAAAAATGTGAAATTATGCACTTTTCAACCAAGTTTTTCTTCCAAGACCAACATAAACTAAGAAAGTGATGTCTTTGATTAAATAAACTGGTGTCTAAACTTAAATATGAAAGAAGAAAACCTTTGTGTTTTTTTCTTATTTTCAATATATATGCATTAAGGTAGTACAACCATTCTCAAAATCTAAAAAAATGTGAAATTATGCACTTTTCAACCAAGTTTTCCTCCCAAGACCAACATAAACTAAGAAAGTGATGTCTTTAATCAAATTAACTGATGTTTAAACTTAAACATGAAAGAAAGAAACCTGTGTGTTTTTTTCTTATTTTCAATATATATGGATTAAGGTAGTACATCCGTTCTCAAAATCTAAATAAATGCGAAATTATGCACTTTTCAACCAAGTTTTTCTCCCAAGACCAACTGTACATAAACTAAGAAAGTGATGTCTTTGATCAAATAAACTGATGTCTAAACTTAAACATAAAAGAAAGAAACTTGTGTGTTTTTTTCTTATTTTCAATATATATGCATTAAGGTAGTACAACGGTTCTCAAAATCTAATAAAATGCGAAATTATGCACTTTTCAACCAAGTTATTCTCCAAAGACCAACATAAACTAAGAAAGTGATGTCTTTCCATAAATAAACTGATGTCATTTATTTAGCATGAAAGAAGAAAAATCCATTTTTTTTATATATATACATTAAGGTAGTACAGCCGGTCTCAAAATAAAAAAAAATGTAATATTATGCACTTTTCAACCAATTTTTTCTCCCAAGACCAACATTTACTACGAAAAGTGATGTCTTTTCACAAATAAATTGATGTCTTTACTTAAACATGAAAGAAAGAAACCTGTGTGTGTGTTTTATTTTTATTTTTTACTTTTTAATCTATAAATGCAAAATGAAGGTAGTTCAACCATTCTCAGAATCGATTAAAATATAGAAATTATACACTTTTCAACTTAAAGTTTTTGTCCCAGGACCAGTATAACCCTTTTCCAAACAAGACTGAGTTTTGACGTCTCTGATAGAAAAGCATTGATACAAAAGAAGAAAATGCTGATGATCAGCATTCTCTCTCTTTGCCTCAATATTTTCTAAGCTCTAAAATACACATTTTCTACCTTTTATATAAACTATTTTGTGGACTGCAACCCATTTCAAATTGGGCTGGTCCAAAATTTTGTTGTTCGGGAAAGGGATAAACAACGAAAATGATGTCTTTGAACAAATATACCGATATCTATTCTTAAACATGAAAGAAACATGTGGGTTTTTTTTTCTACATCTTGTCTTTATAAATGAATTAAGGTAGTGCAACTATACTCAGAATTTAAGTAATTGTACAATTTTGCTCCTTTCAACCAAATTGTGTTCCCAAGACCAACATAAAATAAGGAAGTGAAGTCTTTTAGCAAGTAAATTGGTGTCTTTGCTTAAAAATGAAAGACAGAAACCAGTTCTGTTATTGTTTTCTTATTTTGATTAAAAATACATTAAGGTAGTGCAGCCATTTTTAACATCTAAATATTTTAGCTACATTTCAACCAATTTTTTCTCAATACCAAATTAATGTAAGAAATTTGATGTACAGAGAGATGAAAATGATGCCTATGCTTAAAGTTAAAGCAAAAATCAATGTCATATTTCTTCTTTTGAGTACATGTATATTAAGGTAGTCCACCCCTTATGAGATTCATGCAACGACGGAATATTTCGTGCTAAGTCTTAAACATTCGTAATGCACTATATCTGGACGGAAACATTACGAATTATAAAAAATAATAGATACCTTCTACAGCTTAATTTTCACAGTGTTGCCCGCAAAAATTCTAAGTCTGATGAATCTAATTTGAGGTGGACTACCTTAACCCATTTCCACATAATGACAAATTTTAATAACCTATGAGATAAAGGCTAAAAGTTTCATCTTGAAAATGAAGAAACAATCCATTTCTTCATTTTTCAGAATGTTTTTTACCCACAATTAAAATTGCAAAATTTCATTCACTTGAAATTGTCGTTTGCAACATAATTGACTCTGGACAACTTTAAAATTTTGCCATCTGGAAATGGGTTAATATAGTGAATATAATGCATATAAGAGGACACCAATCCATGATACTTCTTCACATTTTTAGGTCTTGTATCCACAATGACAAATACTAAATTCATTAATTAACATTCATGAATATAAAAGTCTTGCATTAACCCTTTTCCAAACAAACCATCATTTTGATGTATCTTGTATCTTGGAAAAAAATTGTGACAAAAGAATATAATGCAGATAGCCAGATAACAAGCGATTTTCTTTTTTATCTCAACAGTTTCATTTCTTATTATAGCCAAAGATCATATTGAACACACATGTATTGTAATCTTTAGCAACATATCTACGATAACTGAGAACATGTTAAAAATGCTTTCCTACATTCCATTCGATCATTTATACCATATGAGATAGCATTGTTATTATTCCCCCCACAACTGAAGCTTAGGGGGTATACTAGAATAAGCCTTTTGGTCGGTCTGTTGGTAAGTTCCACAAAAATCTTATTCATACAAGAGCCGTCAGAGACGGACAATGCTCCCCGATTAAGGCATTGTCACAATAAATGTATGCCATGCAGAGCTAAGATTAAGCTAACAAACGTTAAGGCCCCCTTTTTCCATGACATACTTTTTATACCCAAATTTAAAGTAGTTTATTGTCAAGGGCATCTGATTTGCTACTCAAATATGAAATTTCATCAAATTCTGACCATTAGACTATGAGAAATTAGAGAAAAAGTGTATTTGACCTTAAGTCCCCTTTTCCCATGACGAGGCCTCAAATCCAAAAACTGGGAAAAGTACATCGGCATTATGTCATAGGGAGTTCACATGGTAAGTTTCATTTGATTTGGCCCAAGGGTTATAGAGAAATCACTTCGGACAGACGGACGGACGGACGGACGGAATGACGGACGGACGGACGGACGGATGGACGGACGGACGGACAGACAAAGCGGCGACTATATGCCCTCCCTTCGGGGAGCATAAAAAATCTTACAACAGTTTCTGTCAGGTTTGCTTCATACTAAGCAAAAGCATTTGTTCATAGGGACCTGTAGATGTGAAACACACATTTTCATGAATATTCCATCACAAATTATTGAGTTAAGAACCCTAATTTGGCTAAAAGACTCTTGTCCACACAACTCTTGTAGTGTATGTCTAATTTGTTTTATACTAGGCAGAAGTGTTCGTTGGGGTGTAGGGGGCAGAGGTGGTGCAGTGGTAACGCGCTGGACTTGAAACACAGGGGTCGCTGGTTCGATCCCCCGCCTCTCCGGTCTTTCGGATGAGACTTTAAACCGAGGTCCCGTCTCCATATGACCTTAGCTGTTGAGTGGGACGTAAAACTCCATTAAATCCAAATCGTTGGGGTGTAGATGAGAAAGACAATCTCTTTCTTTTCACCATTTAGTAGTTGAAATAAGCTTTGACCTTGAAAACCTAACCATTCAGATCTTCAGCGCCCACGCTTGCTGACAGCACAATGTTATAACTTTTCCCCCCAAATTCACTGTAAGGTGTGAAACTTTTATGGGACAACTGAATTATTATTGTGTTCCAAATCTAGAGACTTCATGGTATGTACTTCTTTACACGGCCATTTCCCCGAACAGTTCAGTCTGTTGTGTACAACTACAATCTCCAGAATCTGTTACGTACAATCATGTTTCATTTTGTGGTATTTCATGATCTTGTCAGCAAGTGGATAAAAGATGGAAATTGTGTCAAATATTTAGATGATCTTGGCAGGCAGGCTGTTTGACTTTAATAATGTCTGTCTTCTTCTGCTGTGCAGATTAATTCTTCACCTGAAGAAAAACACAAAGATAAATCATTTTTAATCATCTCTTTCATGCAAATATTTTTTCAAGAATAGAAGGTCGAGGACTTGATACAATTAAATCTTAACAGATAGACATCAGGTCAAAAAAGAACAATATATGAAACAATTCAAACAGCAAGTATGAAGAGCAATATGGCTAGATCATTCTCAATGAGATAGCCATCCAGGCTAGCAATAACTAGAGGTAGCAGTCTGGTGTTGCAATCAACTTAAAATATAAATGATCAGTAAAATAGACAGCAATATTATGAAATCAAAGCATATAAAGCAAATTTTGTTGCACACATACCTGGCTGGTATTCAATTTTAGGACAGTTACATAATTTCAAGAAGAGATTCTACATCATAAAGGGCCACCGGTACAGAGCCATCTGAAAGTAAATAAAGAACAGACTCATTATCTCAAAGCAAGAGGAATGTCACTCATATGACATTGAGATACATGACAGTTTGAAATTATGGAACTTTGTTAAATTGCATCAAGAATTAATCTTAATTTTAAAAAAAGTTTTGCTCATTTTATACTTCACAATATTTCTGAAATATCCTATTATTATTTATATTTTCTCTTGACAAGAGGGGATCTAGATTTTCAATTTAAAAAAAGCAGTAATACATGATAACCAGTGCCGAGACAAAATGATTATATGCATAAATCAACTTCAATGGGGGTGAAGGGCGTTTTGCTTAAAACTATAAAAGAGCCAGAATATGGAATAAACGGGCCCATAAGGCTTTTGATACTAACAATAAAATGGATGCAGATGTCAATGCATATGACGTCAAAATTGGAGAAATGACCTCCAGCTTTGAAGACTAGGGGTCACAATGACCAGACCCTGCCGCGGATCCAGGATTTCTGTGAGGGGGGTTCGTATATACTGTTAAGGGGGGTTCGTTTTCCTAGTATTACACAATTTTGACTGAATTTCTGCATGAAAATGAAAGAATTAGGCAGCAGAGGGGGGTTCGTTTGAACCCCCCGAACCCCCCCTGGATCCGCCACTGAGACCCCAAAATTCTTAAGCACAGGGAACACCCTGACTTTCATTAATTAGTAGTTTGGGGCACTTTTGGCTAAAAGCTTAAAGACATAGGTATGCATGACTGTCATATTGTTGGCTACCAGTATCTTTCCCCTAAAAGTTTTCCTTAGCCTTTTCTATCAGGGACATCAAAACCTGGTCTTGTTTGGGAAAGGGTTAAAATAAACCAGCCCATACTCTCAGAAAAAAGGTAAAACCGGCCCCAGAATTGTCAAACCGGCCCCATAAATATAATCATTACTGATAATCATGATAATTGTCATAGAAAATTTGGGGCCAGTTTCACTGATAGAAAATCAAGTATGAGGCCAGTTTTATCGTTTTGGGCTGGTTTAACCAGGGACCTCTTTTACCATTTTGGGGCAGGTTTAACCATGGGCTGGTTTAACAAGGGGCCGGTTTGACAGTTTTTATTATAAAAAAAAAAAAAATAAAAAAATTACCGGTACGTGTAATTATCAGTTTTCTCCAAATTTCAAAGACTTTTGGCAAAATTGTTTAGATACATGTGGAATGATATTCAGATTGTAAACTTTTTTGAAAATAACAAAGCTATCAAAACCATAGGGCCTATCGAATGCATGGGAGGAAAGGATATTTCTGTTTTTCTACTTTCACTTTGAAAAACCCTTTTCCATCATATGCATTTGACTGAATTACACAATCATGAGTTACCAAACAAACTATGATGTATTTCAAGTGGTGTGAGACTAAAATAATTCGAGCTAGAAAGACGTCTACACTGCACACTTTCCTCCTTTAGCCTGCTGCAAAGGCTTTTTAAAAAAATCAATTGTAAACAGCGAACAATGTTGGTTTTCTCATAAAAACTGTCAACCTCATTGATACAGCACACAATGCCAGACTTGTATTACTAACCTCTTGTGTCTTTCCTTGTGTATAAATACATAATCATCTTGTGAAAACCAAAATAATCAGATTCTTCCTGGTAAGACCATACAAAGCCGCCACTTTGGTCAGGGGTTAATCAAAGTATTCATGGTAATTAATCAAAGTACCTAAAGTACTATACAAATATCACACATATTTTTGCCCTTTACCGTATTTTACCTAAAAAACACACGGGTTTGACTTTTGATATATGAACATAAAGTCATTTCTCACATAATAGGCATAACACTTTTGTAATAACGTTCTGGTCTTGAGAGAAAAAAAAACTTCAAATTTTACTATGTAAAGCAATGGGATTTGAGTAAAACATGTAAAATTTAAAATCGCTCTGGCGATCATAAACCAATGTGCAGACCAAAAAAAATGGTCATTTGCTTTGTTTCATGACTAAATCAGTTGGGAAAAATAGAAAACATGCATTTTCTTGACATGCGATGTACCGCCTTTTGCAGGTTTTGCATGGTTCTTAGCCGGAGCTGTACTTAAAACTTATAGATAATTACTGACCGTCAAATGCAAATTAGTCCTGATGTTTGAGTGAATGAGGACACTAGCATTTTAGCCCGAACGGGACGAAATTCTCAGGAGAGCAATTTCCATACCATCGAATGTGGCCATCGGAGTCAGCGTCCGTAGAAAATATAACAGGGTCCATACCCTATGTCCTATTAGAGATGGCAACCGTGATATTTCTCACATGGATATCTCTAATCAAGACCTTTCATTTTGGGACCAATCACTATGACCGTTGACCTCTTGATTTTGGAGTTCGACTTACTTTTGACTGTTTTAAAAACTTTAACCAGGCACTTATCTTCTGCCATATTACAGATACAGCCGGCATAGTTCATATTTGATACCTCTAACAAAAACCTTCCAATTTGGACCATGGGCCCGTGAACTTTGCCCTTTTGACCTTAGAGTTTGACCTACTTTTTAAAAACACATAATAGAGATTCTAGCCTATTTTATTTCAACCTAACCTATATTCCGAGCCCTTTTAGAGATACAGTCATGATATTTCAAACAAGGATAATTCCACCCATCCACCCAAAACCTTACATTTTTTACACTACATGTGACCATGTGACCTTCAAATTTTGCCCACCTTTTAAAAACCTAAAACGGCATATATATTATGTTCTTTTACACATACAGCCTTTAAATTTCACACATAGATACCTCCCACAAAGACCTTTTGTTAGAGATCATGACCTTTGACATCATGACCTTGGAGTTTAACTTGCTCTTAATCGTTTTCCTGGACCATATCTTAAGCCCTCATGGGCCAAACCTCTTCATTTGACATCATGGCAGTTGACCTGATGACGTTGACCTTTGGGTTTGACATACTATTTAGCTATATTGATGTCAAAACCTATAATCCGGTCACTAAATTAGGGCGTATGTTTACAAAGTTTTCCTATGTAAACAACATAAAACCGAACTCAAAACCGTTATAATTATGCAAGAGATGGTTCGAATCGTGCAGACCTGCAAGATTTCAACCAACGCATGCAAAATTGTATTGTTAATTAAGAATATTCATTCCTTGATGACATAGGTAAACATGTGTAAAGATGTGCCACAACATAAAGACCGCACTATACCTTTCAATGAGAATGAACACTGATCGCCATCGTTACATGGTTTGTCAACGACCCATTTGCTGCCAGGGATGGCTACTGTCTGAAGAACACACGGTACAATCAAACATACAACGTAGAAACCGAGCGCTGCCCGCTTCGTGCTAAATGCCATTGGTTACCCTGAAAAAGTTAGTATAGGCCTAAACGTTAATGGACTTTGAGCATAAAATAAAGCTAAACGAGCAGTTTGTAGAACTTAACGGTACAACCAACCATACAACGTAAACACCAAGCGCCGTCCGCTTCGTGCTCAATGCCATGGCTACTCTTAAAAAGCTGGTAAAATATTTTAAGGGACTTTGAGAACAAAATACAGCCAAATTAGCAGTTTGTAGTATATCGTCGGTGGGAAGTCAAAACCTCGTAACTCCAGCTTTTTCAAGCTGTAGTTACTAGGTTTTGACTCCCCACCAACGATATATGGTATAATCAAAAACATAACGTGGACCCCGAGCGCCGCCCACTTTGTGATTTTAAAATGTCATTGTCTACTCTGGAATAGTTAGCGTAAAGGTTATAGGGTCTTTGACAACAACATGGATCCCGACCAGCTGGCGTATACATTAAACACGCAATCTGATCAAGATCCGTGTTGTTTTCAGATAGCTTCTTCCACGGTGTATAATTACGTGACCCCGAATTTCCGATAATCTTCAATATCTTTTTTAATATTTGACCAATTTGAATTCTGTTTGAAGCAGAGAAGTTGGGAAGATGCCAGGAATAAGTTGGACGTGTTGGATTTTTGGAAAATAAACTGATAAAAAAAGTTATTGAAGATAAACCAAACTTTTGGTTTATCTTCAATAACTTTTTTATCAGTTTCTTTTTCAAAAATCAACCACGTCCATCTAATGCGTGACGTCTGTCCACCTTCTCTGCTTCAAACCGAATTCAAATCGGTCGCATATTAACAAGATTATTTAAGATTTTCAGAAATTTTTGTATCACGTGATTATCCACCGTGTCTTCGTTAACTGTAGTTTATAGTAGGCCAGCCATTCTCCAGAAATTGAAGCCATTTTGATTTGAGAAAAAATGATTTTTCGACCATTTGCAATTCAAATGGTTTTGCGTTAATTTCTAAAGAAGAATACTTCAGGCGCTATTTCTGAAAGTTTAACCCACACCACTTTTACCAAACGATTTTTATGATCCATCAAAGTAAGTATAAAAATAGGCATGTTACGGAGCATAGATTATGTACTGACGGTTAGTTTTTAAAACGTTAGAGCACAATCAATGATCAAGCTGATATGGTCCATTTTGATGGTGAAGCATAACTGGGGGTATACAAATGTACGTTTCAGTGACATTGACCTTTGACAACGTGTATCATTAAATTGGAAAACATTTGAGCCGGGATCTGGAAAAACGTCCCTTATAGCATTTTTGAAAATTGAGTTTGAAGATCAGTCGGTTGTCAAATGCAGTCCAATATGCATCCATGGTGCTCTCTTTAGGTTACTACAGGTCACGAAAAATCTATTAGAGAACAACATTGGTCCTGATCATACTGTGCGTATGCACAGGCTGATCTGGATCTATGTTGGGCTCAAAAGCCTTAAGGGACGTTTTTCCAGATCCTGGCTCATTTATATTCTACAGTTCTTTTGATTGTTTATACGGGGGATTGTGAAGTTTGTTGTTACTTAATAGTGGTTTGAAATAGTAAATTAAATGTTGTAACTAATTATTGTCGTACTAAGGAGCTTGAGAAAAAAACACAAGTTTGTCCGGTGGAGCATTCCGTATAAAACGTAAACACACATTCAAAAAGACCACCCCTTCGTTACGGCATATGCATTGTTTCTTGATTTGGAAAAGAGTTCTGATACCTCCAAATTATTCGCTTAATGATATCTCAATTGTAATAAATATCTTATTTAATACTAATAAAAAGTTACAATACATTTTAAGAAAAATGACAAAAAGAATTCTATGAAATTACCCCAAAACCTGGGTAAATTCATAAATTTGAAATATCCGATTAAAACATCAGAATCGAGAGAAGATCCATTCCGAACGCACCAGTAAGGATACCTGCATACGCATATTAAATTCACAATACTTCTTTATAGAAATTAATACATTAATAAAGCTTTCTTGTAAAATATATTAGTTACGGAGGATATGTTACGGAAAATGATTTTTGTTGTGTGGAATATATGGCATAGTTTTACAAATCGCCAACACAATTGTGAATGATTGTTACTTAAAGATTTCAAGTATTTGTAAATCGTTTGGTTGTATGATTTTTGGGGCTATATAATTGTTCATCAATTCTCTTTAAGCTTTTCTATTGCAGTCTCTTAACTGGCATATACCGGTATTTAGTAAATCTTGAAAAGTCTTCGGGATTTCTCCATTTTCCGCCCCCTTTTAAATTCTGCAAATTTCCTGCACTTTGTAACATCGACTTTTGTCGTTTGCATGCCCCATAAACTCTAACCTGTCTGAAATTTCGTTCTTGGGAGATAGTTGATAAAAATGTCAGGGATCGCGTTGAATCGTTGCAGACATTCTCTCCACACAGTTTGTATTGCAAGGACACACTATTGATGACATGTGCAAGCTAAAGATGACATGAACGAAAAATACTGTCATTAAAGTTTATTATGCCTTCATTTACTTAAGATCTCCTAGACAGTTTGCTTGTTAGATTTTAAAGGATATGTCTTCAAAAAAGAGTGTGCAGATAATCATAATAGGTGTGTGCCTTTGTGTTGGTACCTTTTTAGTTACTGTTACGTTGCATTTATGATTAGTTAAATCTGTGTTGTTGTCTTCTTTTCACGAAACTCACCCTGTCTAATCGCAATAAGCTTTCGTGGTTCTGCTGGGTGAAGGATGATGCATACTTTTAAATAGGCCTACCTGTTTCTTGTACACCAGTACTTACATCACGTCACCTGTCACACAAGACCAGAGGCCGTGTGTACAACACCTGTGTAAGAAGCGCCATGCTCCATGCCAGTGAAACCTGGGCTTTGACAAAGCAAAACCTCCAGCGCCTACAACGAAATGACAGAGCTATGATCCGACAGATGTGTAATATAAAACCCCAAGACATAGCCTCTGTCAAGTCAAATGAGTTACTGGTGCGTCTCGGCCTTGAGGACCTGTCGTTCCTTTTACGAGAGAGGAGACTACGTTGGTATGGACATGTCAACAGATCCAACGGTGCAATCCAAACGGCATACCAACTAGAAGTCACGGGAAAGCGAGCTGCTGGGAGACCGAAGGCATCCTGGAAAGATCTAACAGAAAGAGATGCGAGAGAATGGGGACTGTCAATCACCAACATCCATGACAGGAAGAAATGGAGAGGGGATGTGAAATCTGTCATGCGTGCAGCTAGCCAGGCATCTGGACGGGATCCCACTGACGTAGGAACAATCCCACACCCTGCACGATAATCAAAAGACCGATAGTGAGTGGGTGAGTGTGTAAGCCATATCAGTGAGTACCTTTCTCGTACAGCTATACTGTAAATGAGACATTGTTACTTGGTCAAAATGGTGTTAATTTTCACAGTCTTGTTACTTTCACCATTTGTTTTAATTCCGACTGAACTTCTCTCCAGTGTATTATGCCCTATGGATCGTTAAACACTGTATCCAGTTTTATAACAAAAGCTTTATATTAGTTGTTAAATTCAAAGGAGAGAAACATAATAAAGCTTTTTAATGGTCTTGCAAATGGTTTCAGTAAAAAAATCTTTTTGTTTCTTGGTTCTTGACTTTTATAAATCATTCCAGAGAAAGCAATAGACATACCTTTTTCATTGATGCTCTACAATATCTCATATTCAGCATATTACCCCTTGCCATACGTTAAAAAAGAAATATCCACATTCAGGGTATGGAATCATGTGACACAACAATTTAAGAAGGTTGTAGTTTTGTACTCATTATATACTAGTCAAAACTTCTAACCGGCCACTTAAAAAACAATGATATTTTTTTCTGTAGCGACTGGATTTTCATGAAATTTGCTATGTGAATTTTTAAGCAACTTTCCTGATGAAAAGTTATCGTTTTTTCATTGAATAAAAAGCGCAACGTGAGAAAAGCTCAAAAAGCTCTAAATTAACACCGAGCTCACAATATTGTCAATGTAGTGTTTTGAGTCTCATGGATCGTTAGGTACAACATAGACTGAGAAAAAAATTGAAAACGTTTGATAATTGTTCGCGGCATATGGCCGTAAAAGAACATGAAAGAGGTCATGTATGCAGAAAAACGGTTCTTAAAGACAACCTCTAAAACACGTTTTTCTTCGAAAATGCTTCAAATATAGACGGATGATTCGCGGCGAGCTACAAAATGTGGGATATGTCTAAATAATCAGTTTGTTGCATCGTTTTTTTCCACATCAGACCATATTTGAGCATATTCGCTTGATAAAATGTTTTGCCGGCTGAATTTAAAACACCATTTTACGATGCCTCCCATTCTTTCTGCTTCTTTTGTAGTCAAAAGTCACACAAAATTGACAAAGTTTCCCATTTTTTTTTCTTGGCCTAGGTTGCAGCTATCGATTTGTGTACTTTGAATTGTTGAAAGTGTATTATCTCGAGCTCTATTAAGATTTAGAGCTTTTTGAGCCTTTTCTTTATTACACATCAAAATTTGACAATTATTGGTGAATCATCATGGAAATCAACGGTCATTATGCTTAACCCATTACCAAACGACAAATTTTGGACTGTTCCAAATTCAAAGATGCTGCAGACGACAATTTCAAATGAATGAAATTTTGATTTTTTTGTCTTTTTACGTAGAAAACATTGTGGTAAATGAAGAAATTGCTTGTTACAAGCGATTTCTTTATTTTCCACGATGTTTTCCGAAGCCATTATATTGTGGGGAGTCAAAAGGAGTCACTGTGTGGTAATGGGTTAAAAATGTACATATCAAAATTGATTAAAATGTAATGATTTTTAAAAAAAGTTATAGTCATTTTTAAAGTGGCCGGTTAGGACTTTTGGCCAGTATATATTTAACTTTTCATTTTTTGAACTTTTTTCTATAGTTTTCCCCATATTTTTTCCATTTTCGGATTAAAAAGTCAGTTGGTATATACGTCTTTTTTCATGAATCAGCTCACTGTTAATTAATTTTAGTAGTCATTACCACTACAATTCTTTTTTCTAAGTTTATCTGCATTATTAAGGACAAATAAACATTTTTTTCTGTTTTGGTATCACATTGAGAACTATTTGAAATGGTAGCATCAATAATTATATCTATTCCGATAGTTTAGTGTGCAATACTTATGTAGAATAAGAAAAACTTTTTGAATTTGGTAGCGTTGGATAGCCATAAAAGAAGCATTCAAAATAATGTTCCATAACGCTAAGTTCCGTAACAAAGAAATCTATTAAATAATGCTATTTTTATTTAAAATTCGAAAGTCAAGCGACTACAATGGTTTTAGCCTGGGTAGTGTGTCTAGACAGCGTACAGAAAAAATCATTTTAAGATTACAGTTCATAGTTTTAAGAATTACGAAGTCACTATGCTATATCAACCGATGTAGCCATATGTTTCACGGTATCCTCAGCCGGAAATCCTCATAATATGTAAGAGCAAATTGATCCCGTTGTCATATACAGAGACATTCCATGTTAATACTAAATGTTTCTTATAAATTTGTGTGATGCTGTTGACGCAAATTCAGATTATAAATACGTTATGGAAACTAACAGTTAAGGAAGCATGGTGACCAACGAACAAAAACAGTGACCACATTCTGAATATAACTGATATTCATAATGTTATAGTTTTGAAAATGTCCCCTATTATTTCTTCATCGCCTACTATATTCATTTTCACCAAGAGCATTCTGGTTCTGTAGATATGAGCGTTATGGAAGCATAGCGTTTGGAATGCGACATTTCAATTTTCGTTTTTATTTGTCTGTACAGTATAAATCAACAACACATTTGTTAAAAATATGTTTTCCTGATAAGTTTAATACCTTGCACATTTGATAAGGCATACATTGTATGTTCTTAATACTTTTCTTTAGCAATTTAAGAACAAAGAAAAGTCGTTACGGGAAAATAGGCTCTTGTGGCGACACATGCATTTGGATGTAAAAAGTAGTGAAAATATGAAGAAGATGCATAATTAGCTTTAAAACTTCAAGTCCCTATATATTCCACACATATTGATAACATTTTCTCAGTATGTAAGCTTTGTTTGAAGAAAAGAATGAGAAAGATATACAGAAAATTGCGTTGGCGACATGGGAATTTTAAGGCCCCCATGTTAATAAATGACACATAATTTTCTTAGTTATGAGGTTTTCGTATCCGAGTGTGCATTATATCATCTCGAAAATGGTTAGGTAATAATCATATAATGATCTCAATGAACTGCAAAGCACCGAGTATTATCTTTCAGCGCATATAAGCTGGCGACAGCTTTTTTTCAAAATGGCTTCAATTTCTGGAGAATGGCTGAGGCGTGGCCTATACATGGTAAAGCAGACATGTAACATAGAACCGACCCCTGCCCTCTCCGTGCACTGTGTCATTTTACTACATTTTAACCCTTTACCAAACAAGACCTGGGGCCCGTATTACTAACGATCGTACGTTTGATTTTTGCATAATTACTTGTAACAACAGCCCTGATTGGCTCAGTCGGATTTCTCGTGCAATCAGCTGTCTTGTTACACTGTTTACACAAAAACTTGATCGTAAGATGTTTAAAAGTAATACGGGGCCCTGGTTTTGACGTCCCTGATAGAAAAAAAAACATGGGAAAATATTGAGATAAAAGAAGAAACTGCTGATAACCAGCAGTTTACTTTTGCCTCAATATTTTCTATGATTTATTGTACACAAATCTTTACTTTAATAACATAAATTATGTTGTCTACAGCAACTCCCAAAGTGGAACTGTATCAATTTTTGTCATTTGGGAAATGCTTCAACAAGGATATTGGCTGTAAGTAACTGATAAATCAACAATCCAACCCTTTCCCATTTAAGACGTCTGCTTTTGACCTCCTCGATAGAAGAGGCGTCGGAAAACGCCGAGGCTTTCTCATTTGTCCTCAATATTTCCTGAATTATCTTTTGTACATATTTCCAACAACAATACCTGTTTAACAATACCTGTTTTGTCAACCCAAGCAATAACGGGTATGTATAACTTTGAAGAAAAATGCAGAAAAAAAGAAAATGATGGAAACCATACATGGTACATAAATATTGTCTTTATTAAACTACATTTGTCGTCTGCAACTACTTTCTAATTGGAGCAACCTAAAGTTTGTTTGGGAATTGGTTAGGTTATCATTGTGTGATAACTAACTTCAACTCCTTTCCCAACACGGCAATATTTTAGGTAAGCCAATTCAAAAGCTGTTGTAGACAACAAATTGGATGTCAATACCATTAGATTTTGTGTACCATATCACTCGGATACTATTGTTGCAGAAAGAAAAAGTTGACCATAAAAGTTTTCTTCTTTTGTCTCAATATGTCCCCAGTCTTTCCTAAATATGGACGTTAAACAATGTCTTTTCGGGAGAAGTTAAGGTTTACAAAATTGAGAATTGTCAATTTTGGTAACCCATTACCAAACAAAACAATTTTGGGTTGGTCCAAATTCAAAGATGTGGCAGACGACAATTTCAAATGAATCAAATTTAAACATTTTTTGGTACAGAAAACATTGTGTGAAATGAAGAAATTGCTTGTCACAAGCAATTTCTTCATTTTCCACAATTTTTTCTAAAGCCATTATCTTGTAGGGAGTCAAGAAGAGTCATTGTGTGTAAATGGGTTAAAACGACTGAAAAATATCCTTTCTTTAATAATGTCCCGTATAAAGACACATCTCCACGCTTACAACGGATGAAACTTTGAAAACATTCATCGTTGATCTAGGGCAAAAAATGGAATTTTAGCGCTGGTATAACGATAGCCAGTTTCCCCCCAAAACATTACTTGAGTACTAGTGTAGAAATGGCATTTATGCTGAAATAGACTGTTGTAAAATCTCGTAACTACGGCTTGAATCATGCCGTAGTTACGAGATTTCATGCCGACACATACGAAATATAATTGTTTGTTCGAAATTACGTCTCGCTTTAATTGATAAAAAAATCCCTATCCGAGTAGGTATAAAGGTATTGATTTTTTTTTACTCTAGACAGAATAAAAAAAGTTGCTTCAAATTTTAATCGGAAAGAAACGGTCTACCCATCTAGGTTGACAAATTCATAAGATACTCTTTTAAAATCTATTTTCAGCCATTTGCATGCTCGACAAAGTCACATATATACAAGCATACGTCCCACATAAATGAATAGTTAAAATCTAATTTGCAACCATTTGCATGTTCGACAAATTAACTTGGAAACAAGTATACACTTAAAGACACTTCTAACGCAACACTTACATTTTCATCAAAATTGAATAAATGGTGCTGTTACATTTTATGAAATTTTCAGCAAATATAAATCAACTACGTTTACATGTTTTCTGTAAACTTCATCAAAATCGATTGATCCGAACATAAAAAATATGTTTTTCACTAAGACTCAAATATGAAAAGACACAAACCCCAGGCAATTACAGAATTCAATAGCATCAAAGCAGCGTCAACAAATCATGCTCATATCTCGAGCCACTGCTTCATAACAAGCTTTCACGTGCGAAGCAATAATAGAATCAGTTGCACATATTTTGTTTAAGAAATACTTTTTGTACGTGTTAGCATTGCACAAAATTATCGAATTTGTTACCAGATACCGGTATTAGGTTTTCGCCTTTTTGAGACAAGAAATTTTCAACAACTGGAACAGGAACTTACTCGTAAAAGGGACGAGTTAAGAATTCTCACGCACAGATTCATCATCAATTATGCCTTATCAATAAGAAGGGGGTGTCCTCGTGTCATTTAGGTCCATGACGGACACACAAAATGTTACCAGAATGTCATAAACTTTACTGCTGTTACATGAACAACATGAATTTACGTTATCACCTTGCACGGCTTTATTGCGACTTTTTGTTTTCTAGTCATATTATATGAACGGGAAATGTAACCATTTCTACTCAATGTTTCTTTATGAAAATTACAGATATTATGCAATTGTGAATGAATTAAATTTGTTGAACATTTGATGAAAAATTGTTTATTAAATTTCTAGTTTTTACCAAAAAGGTAAGTGTTGCGTTAGAAGTGTCTTTAAGTATATGTCCCACATAAATGAATAATTACGAATATTATATCTTCAGTTTCATGCAACGTGCGCTATTTAAAGAATTTGATTACCTTTTGACTCAATTAATCCAGATATAATTTATATAGTATAGGCCTACATCACTTTATCTAGTTTTATCTTAATAATAACAACAAATGCTTAATAGAAAGTGGGTAAAAACCGATTATAATTGTTATCATCAATAACTCATTATCATAGTTCATGCATATCAGGGATATATGTCTTCGCTTTTCAGCAAAAACATCGTAACTGCAGCTTAAAAGAAGCTGCAGTTACGAGGTTTTCGTTGAAAAGCAGCGATGTAGTGTTATTTGGTGCAATGATAATGCACTGTACATGTTATCCAGGGGCCGTTGACGATATTCTTCCTTCTTTTCGCAAATTATTTTTAAATTAAAGTCCCCATACCAATAATGTACATAACCCTTTCTCAAAACGACAGATTTTTGAACTGGTCAAAATTGGAATATGTTGTAAACGATGCAATACATGCAACTAAAACTTAACTGTTTTGAGTAAGAATCAGAAAACTTTGAACGAAGAGGGTGAAAGACATACTCAATATTCGGCCATAAAATGTGAAAAATGTCTGTATGTGATTACTTTTCTACTTGTCTGCCATGACTAACTCAAGTTGTAGTTAAACAATGAGAACTATCAACTTACGTTCAAACGTATCGCTGCTTTCCAACGAAAACCTCGTCACTGCATCTTAAAAACAAGCTGCAATTACTAGTCTTTCGTTGAAAAGCGACGGAATGGAAAAATAGTGTTCGTAGATAAGTTAACACTTTCCCAAACGGCAAAAAATAGGGGTTTCAAATTCGAAAGCTACTGCAGATGACAACATGGATGCTGACAAGGATAGGATTTGTGTACAATGTAGTCCAGAAAATATTTAGGCAAAAGGAGATATTGCTGATTATCAGCAATTTCTTCTTTTGCCTCAATGTTTTCTCAATCCTTTTCTATTAGGAACGTCAAAACTAGATCTTGTTTGGGAGAGGGTTAAACAGAGCCAATATGATTTTTTTGCGCCTCTCATGAAGTCAATCTTCGAGAATGTAACACACTTTGCTTATTGATAGAGTATTGTTTAACCCTTTCCCAAACAAGACCTGGTTTTGACGTCCCTTTCAGAAAATGCCTGGGAAACATTAAGACAAAAGAAGAATTTCTGATAATAATGATTTTTTCCGTATGTCTCAATATTTTCCGTACTATGTTTTACACAAATCCTGCCTTTATCGACATACATATTGACGTCAACAGCGGCATTCTAAGTGGAAATATCCAAATGAATCAGTAGTCTAACTATTTCTTACAATCCATATGCGGTTTTGTTCTTGACATGTACCCCCCCCCCCCCCCCCCACTACCACCACCACCACCAGAAAAACGATCAGATTTTTTTTCTGGTCGGTTGGGATTAATTATTGCAAAAAGTACAAAAAGGTTTCATGTAAATCATACATCTGAGGAAAGAGCTCATTAAGACGGGGTACATGCAACAAACTGTTTGAAAACTGACACAGAAATAAGAAAATTACTTTAAAATGTCTTACCTGGAGCGAAACAAATTTGTTCGTAGGTTTACCCATCCTACCGTGCACAATCTCCACCGTGATATAAAGGCTTTGGAAAATTCATGCATTCACACATGAGATATTTTAAAGGACAGGTTTAGGATTTATAAACACAAACTAAGTCTGTTTTGTTGAATAAAATCCCTTGAGAAAATACTTTCATATTCTGGAAAGTTTAGCAAACGTACATGAAGGCTTTGACCCTTTCCCACACAAGACACTTTTTTCTTTTGTCTCAATATTCCATTGGCTACATTTTTTACAAATCCTCTCTCTATCAACATCTTTTTTATTGTCTGCAGCAGCTTTTGAATTGGACCACCCAAAAATTGTGTTGTTTGGGAAATGGTTAAATCAATAATGTTTTTAGAGGCGACTATCGTCAAGCCATACGTGTCACCCCTTGAAGCTATGACTACTAAAGTTAAAGTCTACGGACTATAATTCGCACGGGCTCTAGAGAAAGGTTTTGATGGCATTCTTTGTTAATGCTCGGCATCCATGCTAGTAATAATCTTTGGGTATGATAAAACCTCCCAGGGTGGATGCCCAGTCTGAAACTTCGATTTAAGGTCACAGCAAGGTCAAAGGTCAAATGGGTGCAATTTCATATTAAAAAAGTCATTGTGGTCTTTTTAATTGCTATACATGCTGTATTATTAATTCTAATTGTACTATATTTGCTGAAAACTGAACCAGAGACATTTTTTTTATTGTAAATATTACTTTTTGTGAGTATTTGACTATTATTGGATAGAAAAAATGTACTTTCTAAAGCTAAAAACGGTTTATCTCTGAATATTTCTGACGTTTTCAGTCTTTTTTCAATGGTATTTTCCACGATGCCTCAGTCATAAACATTTCAAAATTTGTGATTGTGTCCTCTACATTGTGTAAGATTCTGTGTTTTCTTGTTCTGTATATCTAAGAAATAATCCGAGTTCTACTGTGGTCTATCTTTATTTAACCATGGTTCTGAGTAATGCAGCGAAATCTGTCACAGGGTCCGTTGTCGGTGTAACAAAATTCCATTCAATTTAGAAGATCGATATGTGTCCCAAAATGCTATCTAGTCAGTCAGATACTCTTAACATGCTATGCTTATCCTATTTCATAACGTCTGCTGTAAGTATTTATAAGCTAGACAACAGTTGAACCTGAAATGGCAATATGTTCCTGTGCAGGAATGGCCGCAGAAGTTGTATCTCGTCCAAAACTATTATATTTGTCACTTTGAACACCGACTAGTATAGCCTGTGACTCTGACTCAGCCTTGACACCTCTAGTAAAACAACGACGGTATAAACAAGCACTCAAACTCGACAGGACCAAATTAAATGAACCAGCGGATAGGCTGAGATGAAACGATGAAGCTGATTTATCCATACCACCATTCTTCCAGCCTATCACTCTACATCCAATAACTATCAGCAACCCTGTAGAATAAAACATAATTGAAAAAATGTGCCTTAAGTATGGAACGCCGGTGTAACGTAGTAAAGTGACCCCCATAGTAAACTGACCCCCCGGTCACTATTCTATATAGAATACTGACCCCCGGTCATAATATTATGACCGGGGGGGTCATAGTATTATGACCTCCCCACACGTAGAAAAGTGACCCCTTACGTAGAATTGTGACCCCCCATAAAATATTGACCCCCTTCCCCACATGCACACCAAACGTCCTACTCTAATATAAACCAAACTATAGTACACGTACAACATCATTATTTCCATCGATAGGCATCGGAGAGGTGCAATGGCACTCGTCCGTGCATGTGTCTGTCCGCACATACAGAGTGCTTTGGCCACAACTTTTTATTCATTATTGGGCGAACCCGATTCAAACTGACTGGTTAGACGCTTCCACCGCATCTGAAGTGATTTGATTTATTGGAGTTTTCAACTGCAATGGTCATATTGCAGCGGCTGGAGCACCTAATATGGATTCTTGGTATTTCTCGCATCCGTACTGCCACCAAATACAAACAGAGCCTCCGTCTGCTCTCTCATAGACGATTTACACACATTGGTGAGGGACAAATGACTTTTGTCAAATGTCAATATAGATACATGCCGAGTCAGGTTCGAACTGACGACCCATTGATTGGCAAACCCCCGAAAATGAAAAAAATGCATATTTTTGGAAATGTTTTAAGTTCTACATAATAGAATTTGATAGAACTCCCTTATTGTATTAAGCAACATGTCCTGGTGGTAATGCAAAAAGAAAATGTCATTGCACTTATTAGTGATTTACATCAATTTTGATCCGGTACACATGCATAAAACGACGCAAAACAGTTGTACCTGCAAACACACTTACAACTGTCTTGCTCTAATAAATAGATTTCCATCTTGAGGAAATCAGTTTCGCATAATAAATACGCTTTTACCTTCGAAAATGATAAATTGTAATGACGTGTTATAGACCCTATTATCGGAAATATGGTAGCGAAACATATATGGTACGAAATATTTAATTTTCTACAGCAATGACCGAGTGTTCCGAAAAACTGGAGCATTGCCCCTTAAAAAGTTAATCATAAAGACTGTTTCCGGAAATGATGCAGACACCACCAAGTTTCATCATTTTGACTACTAAGAGTTACCCAAAGTCTGGTTTTTTAGGACAATGTCGCCGAGGTATGAATAAAGGCTATCAAACGTCAGACACAGAAGAAAATAAATGATGCAATCAAGTAAAAAAAAAAAAAAAAAAAAAAAAAAAAAAAAAAAAAAAAAAAAAACAACCGATGATAATAACAACAACAGCAACAGCAACAAACAAAAGCCGTTAATAGTGTGTGGTGTAAATAATCTGAAGAATTACTCAAATATAAAATGTCATTTAATTCTATCTAGATTAAAAGAAAAATGAGAAAACACTTCTACAATAAAGCCCCTTTTCCCATAACACGTACAGCATCAAACTGAGAAACCGAGAGAAAAGGTTCTTGACAGAATTTCATGAAGTTCAAATTTAAGTTTCGTTCAATTTGGTGCAAGAATTTAGAAGATTTTGCTTCGGGCAGACTCTAGACGCAATGTTATACATTTAGTCCCCTTTTCACATGACAGGATTTTTGTACATGAATTGTTAGTAGAATAAGCTACAGAACATCGCATTGATCACTGAAGAACAAAATTTCACTGAATTCTGGTCATCGAATGAAGAGAAATTAGAGAAACACTAATTTATACATTAAGGCCCCTATTTATGAGACGCAGCCTCAAACGGAAACAACAACAACAACAAAAAAAAGAAAGAAAAAGAAAGAAAAAAAAACACGGGAAAACAGACTCAAAAAGTATTTCAGGGATAACACTTGTGAAGCTTCATTGATTTTGGCCTAAAGGTTGTCGAGATGTGACTGTAAACGGACGGACGGACAGACAGACAGACAGAAGGACGGATGGATGGATGGACGGAGAGATAGCATGGCGACTAAATGCTCCGCGAAACTCTTTTCGGGGAGCATAATAACACGGATGTGATTTGAATCGATATACATTTATAATTGGACATCGAGTCGTGAGCCTCGACGAAAGGTTACGGTATATTCCAATACATGTAAATAGGGGGGAGTGCCTATTTTCCACTGAATTAAAGCGAACAATGACAGGTATTGCGTGCAGTAGATGATGCCGTGTGAGTTCAGTAGCTGTATCCAGATAGTACTTCGTCGATTTATTACAGGGATACGGGTTCGAGTCACCTATTTTTATAATTCGAAATCCCTCTTTCCCCGACAATTTAGGCTCGCTCATATTTGATCATTCACATGTCGTTGTCTATCTATAGTGTATGTTAAACAAGCATTCTGAAGTATTGCACAACAATACCAAGTCCCCTACCGGCTTTATATATGTGTGTAGAAAAAGGAGCCCAACACAGTTCAAAGTCCAGCATCCCAACACAGTTCAAAGTCCAGCATCCGTATCTTCCTCAAAAATCACTGGACCGGAACGAAACTCAACCTTGTTCTGTAACTCATCAGTGCGGGTCTACAAACCAAAAATCAGCTCAATAGCTGCAAGCATTAAGAAAAACAGTCTGGAAAACTGTGATTTCCCAGAAACTTTCTAAGTCCAGCATCTGTATCTTCCCCAAAAATCACTGGACCGGAACGAAACACAAGCTCCTCCTGTATCTCATCAATATGTGTTCATATACCGAAAATCAGCTCAATACCTGCAAGCGTTTAGAAAAAAGTCTGGAAAACTGTAATTTCACAGAAATGTTCTAAGTCCAGCATCCATATCTTCCCCAAAAATCACTGGACCGGAACGAAACTCAAACTTGTTCTGTAACTCATCAATGCAGGTCTACATACCAAAAAAACAGCTCAATAGCTGTCAGCATTGAGGAAAAAAAGTCTGGAAAATTGTAATTTCCCAGAAATTGTCTAAGTCCAGCATCCATATCTTCCCCAAAAATCACTGGACCGGAACGAAACTAAAACTTGTTCTGTAACTCATCAATGCGGGTCTACATGTATACCAAAAATCAGCTCAATAGCTGCCAGCATTAAGAAAAAAGTCTGGAAAACTGTAATTTCCCAGTAATTTTCTAAGTCCAGCATCCATATCTTCCTAAAAAATCACTGGACCGGAACGAAACTAAAACTTGTTCTGTAACTCATCAATGCGGGTCTACATACCAAAAATCAGCTCAATAGCTACCCCCGTTTAGAAAAAAAGTCTGGAAAACTAATTCACCGGACTGACGGACGGACGGACAGACGGACGGACTGACTGACTGACTGACTGACGGACGGACGGACGGACAGACAGACGGACGGACTGACTGACGGACAGAGTGCAAACCTTCGCCGGTAGGGGACTAATAAGCAATAAGCTAGGTGGGGGGTCAGTATTTTATAGATGAAATCAGGGGGGTCGTTATTTTACATGGGGGTCAGTATTTTATAGAAAGGGGTCAGTATTCTATATAGAAAAGTGACCGGGGGGTCAGTTTACTATGGGGGTCACTTTACTACGTTACACCGGCACTGTCTTATGATGACTTCCATACGCATTCATAGGACTATTTGTCTTTATATGTAATGCAAACAACTTTATATGTAGTGCAAACACATTTATATGCAGTGCAACTTACTTTATATGTAGTGCAGACACAATTATATGTGGTGGAAACACCTTTATATGATATGCATTTTTCTTTATATGTAGTACAAACACATTTATATGTAGTGGAAACATCTTTATATGTAGTGGAAATATCTTGTAGTGGAAACTTCTTTATATGTAATGGAAGCGCCTTTATATGTAGTGCAAACACTATTATATGTAGTGCCAATATATTCATATGTGGTGTAAACTACTTTATATGTAGTGTACATTTCTTTACGTTATGATGATAATTTTTCGGGGATACCATTTATCTCTACACCGTATCAGCTAGCCGGAATCTTTCTCCAACCAGTTCTTATCCCAAATGAGGAATCAATACAGTTTATTTTTGAGCAGCTG
Organism: Fragum sueziense; assembly: GCA_963680895.1. NCBI lineage: Eukaryota > Metazoa > Mollusca > Bivalvia > Cardiida > Cardiidae > Fragum > Fragum sueziense. The sequence continues at coordinate 23,552,607 of OY804606.1, forward strand.
ACGATGAGCACAGCCTAATATTACAGACATCGGAAGATATTTTACAGATATTGATACAAAACTTATAAGAATTGACGTGAAAAACATTCGTAAACTTACAAAGAACCAGTATGCTTAAAGATTAGATTGAATTATATGACAAGCGATATTTTCATTTCCAACAATGTTTCCTTCTCAGAAAGACTTAAACTTTGGTACCTCTTCAAATTGACCTTGCTTTGTCAGGAAATCATGTTATGTTTTCAGCAAAATCTTTTGTATACTGAATATTGCTTATGTCGAATTATCATTATAAAAAATCCAATGTAACTTGTCCAGACAAATTTCCAAATAGAGCAATCAGATTTAGAACAAGTGATCAATAATTTACTTTGATGATATTATGTTTTTGCAATTCATATTTATTACTATTTACTATGCAATTTTTTTGTCAATAAATGTTCGTTCCGTTCAGTTTAGTTTAGCTCAGTTCATTAAGGCAGAATAAATCACAAGTGGGTAGGTATATATTTGTACCATTTCTGTTTACAATATACCGGGTGTCCAAAAATATGTGTCCCCATTCTAAACGTTTATGAAATTGGCAAATGTTGTCACTGAGTAAAATCAGTTACATAGGTATGAAGGGGACATGATGAAGTTTTGTTTGATATATAGAACATCTATATTTATTTTGAAATTACATTCCACATAACACTTTAAAAAATATGTCATTTTTAACTGTTTTGCCAAGTGACGTCAACGACGTCATCTTTTTTCATTTGACAAAGTTTCTTTTTCCATGCTGAGATAATCAAATAGATCCTTTTAATTTTGTCTTCCATGGCAATTCTGGCTTAAATAGATGTAGTGAAAGTCTTAACATCATTAAATTTTGAAGGGGTGAAAATAATCACAAGAACTGGAGTTCGAAATGAGGAAAGATGTTGTTTCACTGAAAATGTAGATGATTGTGCAAATGGGGCTTTAAAGAGAGTCTTTTTTCGCAGAGACAAACATTTGTGCAGGGCAATTACATTTTGTGAAAAAGTATTGACAGTATCATTCCTATTTGCACACAAGAGACCCGTTCAAGGGGTGTCGCAAAAGGGTGTGAATTAAAGTATTTTTCCTTGAAAAATCCAAACATTTCATAACATCAATGATGCAATGGAAGACATTTCCAGTAAATTATGAATAAGAAAGAACTAGAGGAAGGGCTACCGTTACCGTTTCTTTTCATTTTCAAACTCAAAATTTTGTCATTAATCTTAAAAGACGTAATACCTTCACTATGTCTGATACAGTCATAGAATACGAAGAAACACAAATTAATTCATCAGTACAGAATGGGAGAAAGAGACATTGCATTTATCAAAAAGATGACGTCGATGACGTCATTTCACAAATAACTTAAACAATGGTAAATTTCTTAAAGCGTGTTGTTGAATATATTGGGAAAGTAACTATGGGTGTTTTATATAACAAACAAAACTTTATCATGTCCCCTTCTTACCCATGTAACCAATTTTACTCGGTGACAACAGTTGTTAATTTAATAGATGTTAAAATGTGTCTCCCATTAAAGCACCACCATCCAAATTTTCAGTGAAACAACATCTTTCCTCATTTCGAACTCCAGTTTTTGTGATTATTTTCACTTCACCCCTACAAAATTTAATGATGTAAAGATTTTCACTGCATCTATTTAAGCCACAATGACCATGACAAAATTTAAAGGATCAGTTTGATTATCTTAGCATGGAAAAAGAAATTTTGTCAAATGAAAAAGATGACGTCGTTGACGTCACTCGGCAAAACAATTAAAAAATGACATTTTTTTCCAAACGTTATGTGGAACGAAATTTCAAGGTAAATATAGATGTTCTATACATCAAACAAAACTTTATCATGTCCCCTTCATACCTATGTAACTGATTTTACTAAGTGACATTATTTGTCAATTTTATGGATGTTTAGAATGGGGACACATATTTTGGGACACCCTGTACAATGCATTTCAACTAAATTGTTGCATTTTACACAACAATGTTTACAGTAAAAAAGAATTTAACATAAATTTAGTACTAGAAGTGAAAACAACTTTGACAATGGAAGAATTTATCAAATACCTGAACGAAAGTTTAATCTCTTTGAAGAAAGCCCATTGAAATGTTTCTTTTTATCATTGCGGAGAATCTAGGGCAAGAGCGTTTGGCTCAAAAACAATTGATTGATTGATCGATTGATTGATTAAATGGGGTTTTACATCCTTCCTAGCAGTTGATATCACATTGATTCGAGGTTAAGGTCTCAACCTCGGGCAAAAATTCTAATACGAAGGTAAAAAGTCTTATCCGAGGGTTTAAAGTCTCATCCGAAGGTTTGAAGTCTCATCCGAATCATTAATACTAGCATTGCCTTCTGGGTAATGTCTGTTCATCGCAAGCTCTTTTTGGACAATGCAGACAAACTGAAGGACACACAGGATTGCGATGATCTATGTACACTTCCGGGTGATGTTTGCAAAGTGTATAAAAACGAGACTGATTATGAGTATTGCCCTTTATTGGCTACGGCTTGTCAATACAAAAATACAAACACTTATTATAATACAAGCAAATTCATATCATGCAAACAAACACAAATGGGCTGCCCAAAATGGCTAGCCCCAAAAAAGCCCCACTTGGGCTACAAATACATATCATACAATCAAACACAAATGGGCTGCCCAAAATGTCAATGGCTAGCCACAAGAGCCCAAATTGGGCTACAAATCAAAACAGACATGTGCAGCCAATCCTGATAAAGGTAGAGGCTTGAGACTAAAATTGATACCATTGCTAGTTGAAGTCATCGTTTAATCAGTATGGTTCATAATTCATATGTCACACTACACTTTGAAACACAAAGAAGCTGGCCGCCGAAGCTGTCGCCTCAGTATTGTTCGTAAGTCATATGACAAACAACACTTTAAAACACAAAGAAACTTGTCACAATGTATAAACAACAGTTCGTTGTAAGCCGTGTCGACTGATTGTGTCCTCATCGATGTCCTTTAAGCGTGCGTCTGAAATGCAGTATCCAGAGAGTCCAAGTTGGGAAGTGATGGCAACGAAGTCCGAGTTTAGAGTGGTGTCAACAAAGTCGATGTTGGGCTGTGGTTGCAACAAAGTCTTCCATGGTGATCTGAAGAAAAGAAGCAAGACAACAACATCTGCGTTCAACGGTTAACTTTCTGTGCCAGGAGGGTGGGTGATTAATAAGTTTTTGATGAAAAAATGGAACTGACATGACTGTGCGCAAAATGTACAGCGGTGATGGGTTCAAGATGCAAGTCATCATGAAAAATACTACAGGGTATGTCCACTCCCCTCTCTGGCACAGGATAAGAAATACATTCCCACAATAACACGTTGCTATCTATAATGGATAGCCGAACTTATATTAAGTAAATATTGGTCTAGACTTTTTTGTTAGGAAAAAAGTGGAAAAATAACTGTAGGCCAAAAGTTATAAAAGTGTTTTACATTTTTTTTTAGAAAATTTCATTAAATTCCGGGCAACAGTAGGAAACTATATTTGTTTTCTATGTTATTTAAGTTTTAAAGAAATACGACCCGATTACTTCTTGTAATCTTCTGATATCTTCCATATTCAATTCCCGGATTTAATCCGAGTCTTCTCTGATGTAAATACGCTCTTTGATATTTTGATTTTTCGCTATTTACGAATAGTAAATAGTGAAAAATCAAAATATCAAAGAGCGTATTTACATCAGAGAGGACTCGGATTATTCCCAGATTATATGACGACAGTATTTATATACAAAATGTACATGAATCCATAACTTTGTCCAAGCTCAGAATAAAGGAGGTTAGTTCATGCATTCTATCAACCCCAGAATTAAATTTATGGCACATGACCTGGTAATATGGTGATAATGTTGGGTCAAGCTGAGTCTGGCAACATGTCAATTTGTTCCACATGATTGAGAATCAGGCCCTGGTTTCTCGAAAAAACTGAAGTATACACCGCGTTGATTGATATTCAATTGAAGTTCATGTGGATTTCGTGCGATTTCAGCACGGTGCTCAGATTTGAGTCTGAGAACGTACTTATGTTTTTTCGAGAAACCGGGGCCTGATCTAATTGCTTCGGCCGTGGTACATTGTAAATGCTTTCAATTTCATAAAAGTTCAGGTGAAATTGAATGTTATCAATGTAAAACGAACAAAAACAACTTTGAAAGTTTTAAAAATGATGTCGAAAGAAAGAAGAGCAGGTTGAAAAGGAAAAGAAGGCTTGATCATGACTTTAGATTCCATTACTTTGCATTTGAACGCAGTTCTGCACCAAAATGTGTCCAAATGCAAAATCTCTATGCATACAGATTAATAGTTTTGTCAGTCCTGACGAAGTAATGCATTTAACCGAATTTGATGAAAGATGATACTTAGAATTTTTTCAGAGATGCTCTTCTCCGTATTGTTTTATATGAAATATTTTATTCAACTTTGTTTTCATCAGGATGATTCCCCTTTTACATATTATACGTGTACTGAGAGACAACGGATAGTATGGCGTTTTTGTTTGTAGATATTTCTTAAATGTCCATTATATCGACTTACCATCTAACAATTTAAATGGGTCTCATGCTAATTCCTGACCGGGAGCATGAGAATGTTTGAGTTGTTTTCATTGTTCACACCGCCCGATGGTAAAATCCCCCGGGCACTCTTTAGACCAGACCATTACATAATGATAGTCGGAAGCAGAGCAACAGATAAGAGGGGTTGAAGACATTCAAATCCAAACCCTATGTTGTGGGTATTCATTTGAATCGTCTAGATGATACGATTCGATTCCAATGAGTACTATTAACTTAGGATTTGATGAACAATGAGTGAAATATCTTATTTTGAAAAGCCATCATCCCCTCTTATCCTCTTATCTGTAGCTCTGGTGTAAAGTTTCCGACTTACTGAAACGGTGTTTGGAAAATATATCCAAGGCAGAATTACCCTCATAACGTAAAGAAAAGTGCACTACATATAAAGTTGTTTGCACCACATATAAAGTTGTTTGCACTACATATAAAGAAGTTTCCACTGCATATAAAGATGTTTCCACTACATATACAAATGGGCAAGTTTAAAAAAAATGTGACCGTTCACTTTTTACATGCCTTGGCTTTTACAGAGAAACATTTTCTACCCAATCAAAGCTAAAAAGATGTGTTATTCTGTGTTTATACTGGGTACCAAGTTTAAAGAAAATTGCTTCAAAAATAAAAAAGATATGTCATTTAAACATGTCAAAAATGTCAGGAGTGAAACGCTTTTTGTGTGACACTTAACACTTTGACCAGATTTCTAAGCTATGGTAAATAAAAGATAGTGACAGGATTCTACAATAAGCAATTGTATTTCATAAAACAACATGTGCATCATCATCTTTAAATTACCTTTTCATCTTATCTTCACTGGTTTAGGATGTGGAGCCTGTTTTATACAACAGCCCTCTAAATTTTATGTCAGGAGTGAAACACTTTTATTTTTTTAAAATGTGTTCTCATTTTTGTCTATTCAGCCAGAAATCTACCACTCAAACTGTTTTACGAAGCCATCAACCTTGTGGACATTCTGCACGCTACTATTTAGTGATTCATGGGTTACAATTTCTCATATTGTGCAATATATATGCTGTCAGGAGTGAAACGCTTTTTTGTTGTCATTTTGCAAGATTGTGTTCACAATTTTAGCAAAAAGTTAGTGAACATGAATTTTAAATATAATTTGGACACTGCTTAACCATTTAGAATAGTTTTTAGGCATCCTAATTAAGAAATATGGATGATATTCTGTAACAATAGCTGATATTCTTAAAATTTAAATGTCACACTTTGGTCACATTTTTTTTCAACCTGCCCATCTACATATAAAGTTGTTTGCATTTCATATGGTCTTATGAATGCATATGGAAGTCATCATAAGACAGTGCCGGCTTTCCATACTTAAGCCTCTCTTACAACCGTGCGTACGCGCTCTTGCGTGCGGTCTGCGTGAGGTTTGCGTCTAAAACGAACGTTTAATCGAGCGATGCACGCACGTGCAACGTACGATTTTGGTGGACGCAACCACGACGCAGACTGCACGCAGCAAAGAATTGACCGCAAAATTCTTTGCTACGACCATTCTGTGCCTTTTTAGAACGTCAGGAGCACGTAAGACAGAAGAACGTACGGAGCACGTACGACAGGCGTGCATGTGACGCAGGGAACCATACACTGAAATTCCAGAAAATCCACAAAGAATGCGTACTTTCTCGAAAGAGATTCATACTTTTGACCTGCTTTGAATGTACATATTTTGAGGCGCTCTAACAACCCGTCGTGCGTCTTTATAAATCGTGCGATTTTGCAGAGTTTTAAAACGTACGATTTAAAAAGACGCACGACGGGTTGTAAGAGAGGCTTTATAGCATTTGAGGCAGCCAAGTTTCAAGATCAGGGTTTGCCTTTCATATGTTTACTGCAGATCATGATAAAGCTATGAGAGAATAACATGGTACCTGGTCAGACTGCGTGTATACGCAGGCTGATCTGGAATCATGTTGGGCTCAAAAGCCTTTTTCCAGACCTTTTCCAGATACTGACTCGTATTTTTGTTGGAATTTGATTTTGCACGCTTTATCAAACAAAAACTTTTCGGGTGGTTCAATATGAAAACTGAATGAACGGAATGATTACTCCCTGATATATATTGACAAGAGAAGCATGTGCAGAATACAAAGTCACAACACTATCGTTTCTGCTTGACAGTATATGACTGCTGGCGAGTAGGCCTCTTGATTTTTTCGTGTCGCAATAACTCATTGCATATTCGTCAGGTCAGGTCAATATTTACAGACTATACATTTTCACACAATTATTTGATTGAGGCGGTGATTCACCAGCTGTGACAGCTGTCTTACCAGATGAGTGGTACAGAAGACCTAAACATATAACAATACGGTCTGTGTGTTCTTTTTTCGTACAAAATCGTTTACCATCTAAACCCGCTACAAGTGCTAGGCTGACAATAGAGATGATCATGAACACCAGGGCAACTACCTCCATGTTGTATATCCCTAGAGATAGATCTGAAAAAAAAAAAAAAAAAAAAAAAAAAAAAAAAAAAAAAAAAACATGTCTAAGACGTGACCGATAAGCCCATCATCGGAGACCCACGTGACTCACTCTGGTTCGTACCCTGGTGGCAATTAGCTAGAAAAGTTTTGAATTAGCTGGCGAAAATCGATGCGAAACATCAATTACGTCATAGCGATCGGTCTTACCAGAATATGGCCAAGTGTAACACAAATGAAATGCAATACATTGTATTATTATTATCATAGGGGTTCAACAAAGCATTCTTATGGGCGTCCCTGGACGCGGAAATACTTTTTCCTCGATGCGGAAATACGTTTTCCTCAAACATTTTTTAACTACATGTATACTTATATAATTAAGTTACAGTCAATCTGTGAAATCAGCAATTTCATGAAATGGCTGAAATTTTTAGCCTTTTCATGAAATGGCTAAAAAATTGCTCTAGCCATTTCATGAAATGGCCGAAATAGGGAAATCAGAATAAGATAACAGAATTTGAAAACTATTTGAAGACTTGTTGAAGTTACAAGGGTTTATATTAACTATATTTTAAATGTGAACAATAATGTGCTTTACTGCTGTATTTCTAAGCACATTTAAACATTTGTTTTCAATAATACGAGGGTTGTTTGATAAATTCGCGGAATTATTCTGTAATTCAAATTCGTGGTTGAATATCAGAATTAAATCTGTTTCGTGATAAATCTTAACTATTCGTTATTAAGTGTGCAAAATATCAAAATGATACGTTCGCAAATAATTTCTACAGAAACCATCAAATAAGGCCATGTCTTGCCGGTTGCCTTCGGCCAGAGCGTCACGTAACGTCACACCGCCGTAATTGACGTCAGGTCTGTGAAGATGATAATTAAGCGACCCGTTGAGTATTTCAATATTGTCTCCAACGACACATTTGAAGTTCCTGTTTATGTGTTGGAACTATTAAATGTTTCTTTAACCCAGTCACTGATGAATGACATGATAAACTAGCGATTTTCTTTAGTTCATCGGAAGTTTAGACATGCTGGCCAAATAACTATGATATTAGATCCGTTCTGTCCAGGTATGGGGCGTGTCTAGCGTTTTACATACATATATTTCTTTCTTTGTTTCGGGATAATGGTAATGAAGCCGCATTTTGCCAGTCGTTAGAATTTTGTCAAATGATTTGTCGCAACCAGAATCATACCGCATCAGAAAATCTCAAGAATAGTTAGAAGACTGAACACGATTCTTCGGGTCGACGTCTCGTAGAAGACGAGAAGCCAAACTACCGAAAACCTTTAACATAATTACTCAACTCCTGTAAAATTATGATAAACGACTTAATCAATTCTAAAGAGACAACTTCACTGCAATATTCTGTACAGTTAAGCACCTATCCGCCCTGACAAGCTGCCCTTCACAAGCACTTGTACCCTGACTGATTGAATGGTTTGGTCTCCTTGGACAGTCATCGCCATGTACCGATGTTTGTCTTTAACCATCCATGCCATGTCAATGCAAATGCTTTTCAACATATCAACACATTTTTCGACTTATCCATTTCTCTTAATTTATCTGTAGGCGATAACTCTAAACAAACACAAAACATCTCGACGGTGCGCAATCAGGTCATCAGATGACGTCAGTTTTCTTCGACGATTTGCTTACGACATGATCTTGAAAACACTGTTTACATGTCAACGTTTGAAATATAAATGGAAATTTTTCAGAAAATGACTAGACAATGTCAAACAAACACAAGCTAAATTCCCATGGTTCTAGCGTACATTGTTATGGTGCTCAGGCACGATTTTCATGAACAAAATTATTTTTAACACTGACCAAAGGCAACGTCGCGATTATCGGTTGCTATGGAGACAGAAAAAAAGTGCATTAGAGTGGGCAAATATTATTGCCATTTTACTCCTAAATGTATGACATGATTTTCTATCGTAGTATGTAATTTCATTATTTTTGAACGAGAAATAAAGAAATGACAAACAATTTCCGCGAATTTATCAAACAACCCTCGTATGTTATCTTTGAAAATATATTTTTTTAGAGCAAAGGAAATGAATTTGAAGCAAAATTAATATTACACAGATTGGTTAAAATTGAATCAGTCACTCTGTGTAGCACCTTGGTGTTAAAATTATCATTATTTTGATTGAAAAATGTCAATTACACTTGCAAATTAAAGCAAAATATGAAATCATTATTTCACAGTTTGGCTGAAATAAAGCCAGGCATGTTTTGTAAAGCTTAAACGTTTTAATTATTATTATGCTTGTAGGAAAAGATTTGAATCGCAAAAATGGTTTAATGAAGAATGTATCATTGCACGAAAGAAATTTAATAAAGCAAGGAATAAATATTACCGAAACAAATCTGATCTAAATCACGAAAACTTTATAAATACAAAACGAATATATAATGATATAAAAAGAAAACAAAAACGTGAATTTAAAATAAGAGAGGGTCAACGCATTTCTCAACTAGCAAAAAGTAAATCAAAAGAATTTTGGCAGGATATAAAAAATCAGCACAAAGAAAATAAACCAGAACCAAGTAACATTACGATAGACGAAATGTACGTACATTTCAATGACCTATATGGATCTGCGGAACAAAGTGAAACAAATCAACAAGCGAATCCAATGACTGATTACGATAAAACCGATGATGATATTGATAATCATTTTACAATTGACGAGCTTAAAACCGCCGTCTTTTCTCAAAATAATTACAAAAGTCCGGGTACAGATAAAGTAATTGCTGAAATATTCAAGGAATCATTCGATATAATATCCCCTTTTCTTATCCAATTTTACAATAAAGTTTATAATGATGGAATATTTCAAGAAAATTGGACTGAAGGAATGCTCATACCTATATTCAAAGGCGGAGCTAGTGAAGCAAAGAATTTCAGAGGAATTACCCTCAATGATATTTTAGCAAAAATATATTCAAAATGCTTACAAATAGACTAACAAAGTGGGCTAATAAAAATGATATATTCATTGATAATCAATTTGGATTCAAAAAAAAAAAAAAAAAAAAAAAAAAAAAAAAAAAAAAAAAACACTGACTGTATATTTATTCTACATGCAATTATAACAAAAACGTTATCAAATAAAAATAAATTATACACTGCATTCTTAGACTGGGAAAAAATGTTTGATAAAATCAACAGAATACTATTATGGCAAAAACTCATGGATGCAAATACAAGCACAAAATTGATAAAATCTATTCAATCTATGTACTCATCAGTCAAATCATCTGTTTATTACAGATCACAAAAATTAGAACCAATATTATCAAAGATAGGAGTAAAGCAAGGAGATCCTTTAAGCAGTATTCTCTGTCTCTTCTATTTAAACGACATTTTAAGAAATATTAACAGTAATTTTGATGGAATTGTAAATATCGAAGATATAGAACTGTTACTTTTACTATTTGCAGACGACGCAGTAGTTTTCGCAACAAACCCCCAATCTCTACAATTAATCTTAAATGATATAGAACGATACTGCTACAGATGGGATCTCAAAATAAACGTCAACTAAACAAAAATTATGATTTTTGAAAATGGAAGACCTACTAAATATGATTTCTTCCTATATAATACAAAACTGGAGATCGTGAACTCTTTTAAATATCTAGGAATCAATTTATTCAAGAATGGAAAATGGAACCAAACACTAAAAATAATGGCTCAAAACGCATCATTATCTTTACACAAACTATTTATCACAATAAATCAAATTGAACTACCGATAAATCAACAACTAAAACTATTTGACTCGCTAGTGTTACCGATACTTAACTATTCCGCTGAAATCTTTGGATATATAGCAAATCCCGAAGTTGAAAATGTCTTCAATAAATTCTGCAGACGAGATCTTTGTTTTAACCGAACAACAAATCTTAATGTTTTGTACGGGGAATTAGGCAGGATACCTATGTCAATACATCGCAAGTTAATTGTAATTAAACATTGGATAAAAATCCTGAAATTAGATAGCCAAACTATTTTGTTTAAAACTTATAAAATGTTGAAACGAGACACTGATAACGGAATGATATACAATGGTAATAATTGGGCTTATTAGGTTAAAACTATTTTAGATGAAGCAGGCTTAACTAATATATGGATAAACCAATTCACTTTTGTAATTGATTACAAATTCACTGGTGGTGAACTCGGACAAAGCGAGGAACATTTTTCATGAACACAAGGTACAGATACTTCATTGCACATCCGGATTTTTGTAAACAATACACGTGACATTTTGTTTTACTTCTCTTTCCGTCTTTTTTTAAAGGATGCACTCAAATGGAAGTTACTAAGGTATGTAGATATGATTTATAATACGCACGAAAATATCAGTTTTATCGATCATTATTTTCAAATGGTATAAACGGATTGCAAGTGCACAAAGCGCATATTGAGATCATGCGGGTTGATCTTAATCGCCCGAACGAAATGGTACGATATCACTGTTTATGTTTATCTATTTGCATTGCAAGTAAACAAAAAGACATATAAATGTACAAATAAAGGCTGTAAATGGCAGTTTTCGATGTCATGACATTGAAAATCATTGTGCGGTTTCTTCGTGACAACGTTACAGCATGTTTGCGATGTTATTTTTTCCAGCTACGGTGTTTTATGAGACCATGTTTGATAAATTAATCGATTTCACTAGACTTAACGGCACATTTAAACATTTATTCGGTAATATCGCACTGATATGAGCATCTAACCATAGATTTCCGGCATCAAATTCGAGCACCAGGTACTTTTTTCAATATAATCAATTTGTACCGCCTAACCCCCTTTTCAGATAAATTACTGACAGGTGATGACAATTAGATGACATCATCATCATCATCATCATCATCATCATCATCATCATCATCATCATCATCATCATCATCATCATCATCATCATCATCATCATCATCATCATCATCATCATCATTTTTATCGTTACCTTGGAGTTTCACCGGTAAGATTTTCGTTATGCCTTCTTAAATTTGGTACAGGTGGAGAATAAGCTATTAAATGAGAACAAGATGGATCTTGATGGATCTTGATCAGACAGTGCACATGTTAAGTCTGATCTGGATCCATGTTAGTCGCAAAAGCCTAAATGAACGTTTCCAGATCTATACTGTAATGTTTGTCATTACCATTATCACCATTTATTCTAAGGAGGATCCATTGTTTCACACATCCCAGGCCCGTACGAACAGGGGGACTCTGGAGCCAACCCCCGCCCCCCATAGTTGCCGAATTTTCATCATTTCACATTTAAAACTTATGGCAAATCTAATTTAGCCCCCCCCCCTCCACCCCCAATATTAGACACTGGCCCAGACAGGGCCCATATGGAATTGCTTTCTACGGGCATGCATTCTTAAGTATACTAACGGGAAAAGTTAACTGTGTGCATTTCCTTTTTAATTAACACCTTGACTGCATACGGTACATGAATAAATTTTTACAAATGTACATTTAATCTTTTACTTTCAATAATTGTCAATGTATTACTATACTTGTTATTACCGTAACAATTCCTGAAAGTGGATAAGGATAGGATTCGCGTTTACAAGACGTTTTCGAGTGTGAACACCGTTGGTATTAATACATGCTATGCAACTGTCCTTAGAAAACAATAGATGCAGCCTCTACTGCTGATAGAACTCAACTCAGGAAGCAATCTATTTGTAACGTTTGCATTTTTCTGTCGATTTCACAGGTGGTCGTTTGGATAATGGTTGTCTTGTCGGAATGACGTCACGTGTAGACGTTGGATGTGTTGGAATCGTCTCAAAATTGAAGCATGGCAAGTAAATCGAAAACAGTCTAATTAATGGGGTAATTCGACTGTTTTCGATTTACTTGCCATGCTTCAATATCTTGTATTTATTTCGGTACATTTATGAATAATCCTAAAATTGGCGACCATTTGCATTAGACAAGACTTAGTGACGGGGAGTATATTTGTGCTTCTATAATTAAATCCATTTATTTCAATATTTTAGATTTCTTACAGATAAAATGTTAAAAAACGACGTCTCACTACATTTCTCCTGAAACAAAAGTTTACGTTCATGGTCTGTTTTCATGACTTTATAACATCGCCGTCAAACAATACGACGTCGTTCCCACGTTTTGTGTAATTGACGTTGAAGTGCGTATAGCAAACATTGAATCAAAAGAAGAATAGATCTATACTGAAAATAATTTGGCTCCTTTTTTCTTAATATTTTTCTTTCATATTTTCTTATTTAGAACACACATTTTAACTTCTCAACATATTATAAAATCAATGTATTTTGACATCTAGAGCAGTCAGCTAGACAAATTGGCGGACGGGTAGAAAAACGGACGGACGGGCAAACGAAGCACTATCTATATGGTGGTCATTACTGAAAGTCTTCTAATTGGGGGCTGCAATACCAGATAGGCCTATTGTTTTGGAAATGATTATTGTACACCATTAATTCGTCTTTGAAAAAGAATAAATTTTATCTACTATATATAGACCTAGTGACGTTTTTTCGGACAAACACTAGTGCTTCGTCGGTGTAAATCTAAAACGTCACAAACTCAACTTTATTGAAGCTGTAGTTACGGGATTTTATAACAACACCTACGATTTATCCATATTTAACCGAAAACCCATTCTATTGTTAGGACAAAAGTCATTGCAATTCGAACAGCCGTTGAAAATGTTCACGGTATCATAAATAAACCGTACAAGTCCCCTTCAAAAAACGTTAACTACGATTTTCACATCGGAAAAAAACTTCTACTCCAAGAATTGTAATACCAACTTCAGAATCAGTCAGAGAAATAAAATAACAAAACTGACAATAGCCTCTAAGTGTCTCTCCGATTCGTCCATATTGTTTTGGACGGATAAACACGTGCAAATCGTTGTGTACATGCTCAAACTACTAAAACTGGTTTTTAAACGCGCATTTAAACATGAAGTATCTGTACCTTGTGTTCATGAAAAATGTTCCTCGCTTTGTCCGAGTTCACCACCAGTGAAATTAATAAAACAAAGAATATTGGATATTTATAATCAGACTTGGTATGCGGCAATAAATAATTCGACGCGATTAGAAACATACTCGCTTTTCAAACATTCATTTTGTTTTGAAAAATACATTGACGTAATAAAATATCAAAGATATAGACTAGCCCTCACCAAATTTAGAACATCAACACACGCATTAAATATTGAAACAGGAAGACATAATTATCTTCCACGGAACGAAAGAAAATGCAACAACTGTAATCTAGGACATATCGAAAACGAGTATCATTTTCTTCTTATCTGCCCAAAGTTTAGAGATATTAGATCAAAATACTTAAAAAAATATCATTACACCTGGCCAACTATTCAAAAATTTGTAAATCTCATGTCATCAACGTCAATTCCAGTAATAAGAAATCTGGCTAAATAATATACCTACTTTGCAAATATAGCAAGAAATTAATAAACCCTTTCCCAAATACTGCCCAACTAAAATAATTATATCAAAGTGAAGCATTGGAAAAATACAATGGAAAGATGAAACATTGATGAGAAGCAGTTTCTTCTTTCCAGTTTAAAATGTACGCTCTTATCTCACTTTCATAACAAGTACATAGTTTTGGAAAACATATTTAATTGTAAACCGTTCCAAAATCTTCTTGTCTTGGAAAGGGTTAATATACAATTATGAAGTCTGTGGAAACTGCCCGAATCCTGGGCGCCCACAGTCTGTCATTGATGATGCCACCATAAAGTCAATGCAAGGTTTCAGGCACAATCTACGGTCTTCTACAGAACATGTCTCCAAAATTGCATCAAACAATGACAGAAGTATGTCTCTCTGGCTATAGGCCATGTAGAGAAAGAATAATATTTGTGCCAAGTTTTAATTCTCTACACTTACCACATAAAGTAAGGCAACACTCATTAAATATCAAATATATGAAAACCTGTTAATGAATTTAAGGATAGGTCTGTTTTGACATCAAATTTAACATTTCATCGAACAGTAAACGAAACATCATAAGAATGCTAAGAAATTTACAGACAAAAATTTCAACCCAAAGACACCTGGTGTAAATTCAAAAGTCACAAACAATTTCATGGTTATAATCATCCCTTGTATTCGTAAACAACTGACATGTTCGTCACATTGGCACCATCTTTTAAGCGATTTGATGTTAAAGAAACTTAGTTCACTGATCCCGAAGGATTGTTCGTTCGCAAAACAGGTTTGTTGGAAGATTAAGACTACTACGAACGCGCCTTTTCAGACAATTCCAAAAGTGTTCGATAGCAGACGTGTCCTGGAATAAAGGCAGTAACCTTGTTTTGCTGCACAACCGTCGTGTGAAAGCAGCAGTGTGTGCAGGAGCACCATCCTGTTGCAACATGCCTTTGACTCTTCCTACATGAAATCAGGGACAACAGGGCGCAACACAATGTCAAAGTACTTACGAGTATCGACTTTGACATTTCAATTGTTTGTCCCAGCCCGCATGCCTGGGCGTAAGGGCGAGTTCCTTGACTTTATGCAAACATCCGGAGCACAGACCTGCAGCTCTTAAACTGGATCAGACCGTCTTTGGACGGATAAGTTGTCTTAAATGGCGAAAGTTATCCCAAAATTTAGTCAATAACAGCTATAAAACGGTTTGCTTCAGGTTGAATCATTCATTTGCTATGGCTTATCTATGTCTGCCAATGTTCATTTATGTGGAATCTGCTGCTATTAGGAATTTGTTCCATAGTTCAGGGCCCTTTGGCTAATACCCTACCGACTGATTGTAACTGGCTCAGTCGATGATCTGGATCGATCCTGCACGTTTGCGTTTGCTATCAAATGGTACCGCAACCTTGAAATTTGAAGAAAATTTGGACGTCAAGCTTTTTGGTCCCTGCCAATTGAATATTTCAGAATTCAAATTCAAGTGATACGTTGACGGCTCTTTTCCGGAAGTTATGACATGACGTTTAGTGAGCACAGTGACATTCTTTTGTGTTTTACTGTGTTACTGACAACACACTATCAATAAAACTATCTTTTAGGATTGTTTCTTAACTTGCAAGACGTTAGATCATGTTTAACATAAAATGATAAAGGGACGTAAATCTGGCATGTTCCCGGTTTGTTTAAACAAAAATATTGAAATTTGAAAATGTTGCGTTTCTTTATGTGGTAAGTGTATACTTATTGGAAGTGGGTTGAGGGAAATTTTTAATGAACGCCCCTCGTATGTCAAAATCAATGTTCAAATTATCATTATTTTAGCGACGAATTGAAGCAAAACCATAATTACACAGATTGGATAAAATTAACCACAACTCATTCTGTGTAACACACCTTTATCCTTTCCCAAACCGCAAAATTTTAGGGTGGTCACATTCAAAAGCTGCTGCAGATTAAAAAAAATGTTGAAAAAGATAAGAATTCTGTACAATCACAGGATAGAAAACATTGAGGCAAAAGGAGAAATGCTGATCAGCATTTTCTTCTTTTCCCTCAATGTTTTCATGGAACCATTATGGAGGTCAAAATGAGGACTTGTTTGGGAAAGGGTTAATGATGAAATTATCATTATATTGATAAAAAAAGGTCAATTATATTTGCAAATTAAAGCAGAATATGAAATAAAATCATTATTTCACAGATTGGCTGAAATAAAGCCAGTAATTCTTTGTAAAACTTTAATGTTCAGATTATCAGTATTTTGGTAAGATTTAATTAGCGTTGAACTAAATATATGAGTCAAAATATTATCATCACGCCTATTTTGATAAATAAAATCAATTATGGTTGCAAATTGAAGCAACAATTAGGACAGACAGATAGACAGACAATATCTTTTATTTGTTCAAATTTACAATTAGTAAATACATGAACATTAATAACAAGTAAATTTAAAATTGATCATAACATGCCTTGAGGAGAGGATCGAGCAGGGTAGACACTGTTTTCTTTGTTTTATTCTTTTTTGATTTCTTAATAGTTTTATATTACTGTATGAGTCGGCTGCAATCCGCCAACCCTTCTATGATTAACGGGTTCCAGCCAAGTCATCCAGTCTACATAAGGGAAAAGAGAAAAGAAAAAAGACTATAGGTCAGCTGATAGATCATGTGATAAATTCTGTCACGTGGTTAGTCTAGCCAAACTAGGTCGGGTTTATAATTAGTTTCCCAACAGCACGTGTGGATTTTGTTGAGATCTCAGGTAACGCGGGTTCGACCCGGGTAACTCGAGTTCCATATGAACAGACTCGGGTTCGATGCTAGTGACGTCATTTCAACCTTTTAACCTCGACTCCACTAACCCTGGCCAAGGCTGGGTTACTCGGATTCCTAGATGGCGCCAAAAGGCGAACAATAACAACAAAAGCCAGTCCGAATAAAAAAACTCGTGCATTTACTCAAAATATACCTTTTTGTGCCATGTATGGGTGTTTTAACAAGGACTATCATTTATGTTAACCGATTTCGATTTATATATTGCATTTTGTGGCCTAAATTTCGAATCTACTAAACATGTGTATTTGTTTACATCTGTCAGTGGATAAAGTCGTTCAAATGGATTGTTCTATGCGCATGCGGAAATTATTTTTAGACAGTCTTTCCCGAGTTGAACTCGCGTTCGTCATGAACTCACCCAGGAATGAAAGTTTGGATTATAAGCGATCTGTATATAAATGGTCTGGATATTATTGTTTCAAGTGATGATTCCTTCAGAACTGTACATGTTGTGTCAAATAGTTAAACTTTGTGCCAAGCAGATGACTTGTTGGATTTCGATTTCTTTGACTGCCGTAAGTATCCTCACTCGACCTAATTTCGATCACAACCTTAATTCGATCACTTCAGATTTTATCCAATACCCGGCACAATTTGACCCGAACATCGTCGGTATGCCCATGATTTGTTTACAGTGACAATAGCTGATAAAGAATATCTCAAACCAGGTGAAATTGAGATTAGAAATGTAATAAATCTTCCAATATTTACCCAAACACAAAAAAGCGCCATTTCACTAAGACACTTTTTTCACAAACATAAAATTCCATTTTCTCATGGAAATCAAAAGACATATAAAATTTTATATTCTCGTCTGCAAGTGATGACAGTTTTCTACGCTCCGCCTCCAATTTTCATGACATTACAAGTATACTCATGAAAAAAAGTAACATCAAACGACTGTGCAGTGCTTATCGCTGCTCATAGTGATGTTTATTTTCTAGTTGTGCATTTGGAGCTTCGATATATCCCTTAAGCATAATTCCTATAACTTGTTGTCATTGTGATCGCTGAAAGTGTACATTGGCCATCTGCAGTTTTGTATTTTTGAAAAGGTTTTGAGGTGAGGAGATAGCTATATTTGTCTAAAGTGAGATTCTGAATAACCACACCAGAAATGCATACTTTTTAGACGCCAAATAATTGGAAACAAGTTTCAAGTATGTTCGAGATGGCTAAGAAGTGTTATAAAGTTTTTTTTAACATGCATGAAATTACTTTTCAGTGTTTGCCGATGACTTCCAGCACATTTCCAAAAAGTTGCACCTGTCTTTTTTGATCAGTATACAAGATAACAGGGGAGCCTCATTTTGATCGAATTAAGGTTGTGACCTGAGCGTGTACAGAGAAAGGGGGTCTACCGATCTTTTCATCTCAAACTTCAGATATATCGGTGAGTTTTGTTGAAATAACTTATATTTAGCTCAGAAAATGATTTATCTATATGACTGTAACAATGCAAGTCCTGTAATTTCCTGTTCTTGACAAAATGAATGGAGATTCTGCTTAGGTGATCGAAATTAGGTCGGACGGGGATACATGTATTTCATTTTCAATTGGGTCAATTCAGAAATATCGATAATCAGGCTGCATTTCGATTTTGTACAAAATGTTTTAGGGACTGGCCGTAATATGTGATAGCAATGGACTTGTTTCAAAACATTGTCTATAAAGTGAATGGGGTAACTAAACAGTGAACTGTAATCGACAGGTAATGTCATCTCATTTTAAAAGCCTTTCCCAAACAAGACCTAGTTTTAATTTCCAACGCAGCACTTTAACTTCATAGGAAACATTCAAGCAATTCAAGCAGAATTTCTGATAATCAGACTTCTGCCATAATTGCTTGTATATTTTCTATGTCAAATCTAGTTTATGTCTTCATTTTATGTAAGTCATTTAAGTTTTTAAATATTTGCAAAATAGGAACAGTCTAATTTTCTGATAATTGGGAAAGGATTGATCATTCAGTGAGTTTGATCATGGTTAATATTTCATGAATACTTCTGCCTATCCACCCCTGTCCCTCTTGCCCGAAACAAAATGGTAAGAAAAGGACGGATGGAAGAGTAAAGTTTGGTTATGTCTGCATTACAAGAACATATAAGAACTTATCCCCCAGTCAGTGCAAAGCTTTTGTAAATTCAAATGGAGTTCATTTGCATCTACACCAGTTTTTCACCTTACAAAGCTTACTTAGCTATTTAGATATGTACATAGAATAGAGAACTAAACATTAACATTGTATATAAAGAGTTAATTAACTCTTTCACAATACATTATAAACCTTAAATCCCAGTCAGTGCAAAAATGTTGCAAATTCAAATTGGATTTATTTGCTTTTACTCCAGTTTTGCACTATGTTAAGCTTTCTTAGCATAGATATTGACATGTACACTTAATTAGTTAAACTTTATTCTTTCACGTGTATGCAATAATGCAGCTGCCATAATTATAGTGCTTGTAAAATGTGAAGCTTGGGAAACATTGAGGCAGAAGAAGAAATTGTTGATAACCAGCTTTTTCACCCTCTGTCACAATAAATCCCACATGCCTCATCATATACAAAATTTGTCTATAGACATGGTCATCCATTTTAATAGCTAATGTGATCCGCAGTCCATGTGATTATCATGGTAATTATTGGTAGCCCAGTTGGGCTGGGCTACCTTTGTAACGATTTTAAAATATTAACGTGCAGAGTTAGGGAGGCGATTATTTTACAACATACTCGACATTTTTGTTGAAGATGGTTAAATTGTACGTTGATAATGATTGTTACATAAACAACATGTTTGTTTTATATGATTACACCATTTACGAGGAGATACAATGCATAAAACTTGCATTTGTTTACTATTTTAATTTTCCCCTGATGCGAATTACTAACCGCTTAATCATGTGACCGGATCGGTCCATAGAAATACCGAAACACACGAAGAACTATAACACATCATGTTAACTATTGTTGTTTATGCTTAATAACAACAAGAAGAGAATTTTGTATGAAGCGTTGAATAAATGACGGTAATATATATTCGCTATGAACTGATCGATTCTAAAATCGATACTGTAAATGTGTTTTGGTATTTACTAATGGGTTTCGTTATTTCTATGGACCAACTCAGGGGCGATAACCAATCTAATCTGATAAATACTACTACATTTCAATTTTGTTTAAATATTGTACAATACAAGTGCCGCCGTGGTCTAATGGATAGAGTGCTAGGCTTACCAAAGCTACTCTCCATGCCGAGCTCTATTGATTAAACCATCAAATATGACCTCTGCAGTTTTCGGTACGCCAACAGCCTATTTGGTCGTCATAATCTAATTATAGCACACCATTTGAATTATCGAATCAAAATCATTCAGTTTTATCTTGCATGATCATTACGTATACATTACGTCGCTTCTATTTTTGGCTGAAGCCGGTAACATTTGAATTATCGAATCAAAATCTTTCAGTTTGATCTGGTTTGATTACGTATACATTACGTCGCTTCTATTTTTGGCGGAAGCTGGTAATTTGAAGCGTTAGCCAATCATTTCTTGTATCAGAAATTTTGATTGTTTATGAGTATATTGGCGACGATTGGATACCGAAATCCCGCCAAGGCCCCGAGATTAGACGTGAAACGACCCCGCGAGAACAGAGAGTATTCTATCGAAATGGAATGTAGGGAGAATACGCTCTGTTCGTAAGAGAGTAACCAAAGCCTGAACACATTTGTTCCATAGGTTCGAGACCCACTCACGCTAGTTTTTTTTTTTATTTACTTTTTTTGTATATTTTTAAATCAATAAGAAAGTTTTCATGAATTCTTCAAATACGCTTTACTTTTTATGAGATATGCCCGTGTAGAGTTTGTTAGGCGACCATTGTACAAAATATTCGACCTATTTGTTGAAAATGGTTGAAATGTATGTCGATAAGGATTATTAAAATAAAAGCAGATTTTTTTTTTTTGACATGTTAAGACATTCACGAGGAAATATACTGCATAAAATATGAATTTATTTATTGTTTCATATCCTTCAATTTCGATAGGGACAAATCCAAAGTGTGTAAATAGTTTAAACTTTTATAAGCTTTTTCCTATGTAAAAGGTAGAGTGGTCCAGTGGTTACGACAACGGACTAAGAGTTCATAATAGCTTATAAGTCACGAGTTCAAATCTCGCTAGCGCTCTATTTTTTCATATTATTTTACATAATATTATTTTTTCCATTTGTTTTAGTTCAGCTGCTGATCATGAGCAGTTCATTGAGCATTCAAAACATGATTGGTTCTGTGAACTTTAATTTTGTATTTTATCGAATGCTATGGTATGATTATTTTATACTCATGTCAGTGAATGTAAGCCCTTTAACATTTTTCTAAACAAGCTTTGGATTTTAAGCTTCATAAAGGAAAAGGCTTGGACAACATAGAGGCGAAAGAAAAAAATGCTGGTAACCAGGGGCCCGTATTATCAACGATCTTACGACCACGATTTTGTGTAAATTGTAACAAAACATCTGATTGCACGAGAAATCATATTGGGCCAATCAGGTTTGCTGTTTCAAGTAATTACGCAAGAACAAATCGTACGATCGTTGATCGTTGATAATACGGACCCCTGCATTTTTTTCTGTTTGCCAAAATATTTCCATGGTATGTTGAACCTCTTTATCAATTCAAATTAACTTAAATTTTGCTATTTGGGAAATGATTATATCAGTTTAAACCAAAATGCTTCAAAGGGTCACGCGACAAGATAAAACGCGGAATGACGCCTTTGCAGTCGCGGTAGCGACATGACATGGAAATTGCTTTTGGTCGAGCTTGAAATTCTTGAATTTTTTTTTTCAAAATATTTGCTGCATTTATAAGTATTTGATATTGACGTTAGATAAATGTGAATTCATATTACGACCACCAAGTTATCGTAATAGCAATCTCCATTTCGGCGCCATCAGCTCCATTTCTCCGATATAGCTAAATAAGTCTCATTGTGAACTTTAGGGAAAATGACTCGATTGACCATATGGTTGACATTATTAGTAAGCAAATAGTCAAACATGGATCCTCATCGGCTAGTGCATACATACCGTCTGATCAACACCCATGACTGGCTCTCAAAGCTTCTTCAAAACATGTAGTAGATTCAAACTGACAGAATGTCGTTTTGTATTTTTTCATGTTTTAAAATCATTTGCCACACCAATTTATTTTTCTACCGGGTACATCAAGAATATAACTGATGTAAATATACAGATATAAAATATATAGCAGACAATGTATATAAAACAGTGTTTATGGATGACCTATACTTATTTACTTCGTCTTGCTCAAGCTATGGTTACAGAATGTACCATGTCCAAAACAAGATAGATCGCGTATTGACACCCCTAATAAGTAACATAAGGGATATAATAATAGTGAGAAAATATGTGGGATCTGAGAAATCCAGATATATTCAGTAATGTTTTATTTTCTACTAATATTTCTATACTACACTTACCACATAAAGTAACGCAACATTTTCAAATTTCAATATTTTTGTTTTTAACAAACAAGGATCAAAAATTGTACTTTCTATTGTTCGCAAGGAAGAATTATGAAAGAAATTTTAAATGAAATATTTCAATTTCCAACGAACAAGCCATAATTGCGTCCCTTTATTATTTTACGTTAAACACGTCCTAACGTCTTGCAAGTTAAGAAACAATCCTAAAAGATAGTTTTAGAGTAGCTGACCACTGAGATTTGGTGGTCAATATTTCTATTTAGTCAGCTGACTATTCATTAAATCTCAATGGTCAGCTACTCTAGTCTATATTTCTATTTGGTCAACTGTGATTATTCATTAAATCTCATTGATTAGCTATTCTAGTATATATTTGTTTTTGGTCAGCTGACTATTGAATAAATCTCAGTGGTCAGCTACTCTAGTCAATATTTCTATTTGGTCAGCTGACTATCAAATCTCTGGTCAGCTACTCTCGTCTCTATTTGTATTTGGTCAGGTACTCTAACTTCCGGAAAACAGTCGTCGACATATCACTTGAATTTGAGTTCTGAAAAAGTCAATTGGCAGGGACTTAAAAGCTTGGCGTCCAAATTTTCTTCAATTTCAAGGTTGTGGTATCACTGTATTGCAAACACCAACGTGCAGGATCGATCCAGATCATCGACTGGGCCAGTTACAATCAGTCGGTAGGGTATTAGCCAAAGAGCTCTGAACATTAGAACAAATTCCTAATAGCAGCAGATTCCACATAAATGAACATTGGCAGACATGGATAAGCCAACGAAAATATATTACTCAACCAGAAGCAAACCGTTTTATAGCTGTTATTGACTAAATTTTGGGATAATTTTCGCCATTTAAGACAACTTATCCGTCCAAAGAGGGTCTGATTCAGTTTAAGAGTCGCAGGTCTGTGCTTCGGTTGTTTGCATAAAGTCATGGAATTCACCCAAAAGCCCAGGCAGGCGGGCTGGGACAAACAAATGAAATGCCAAAGGCGATACTCGTAAGTACGTTGACAATGTGTTGCGCCCTGTTGTCCCTGATATTATGTAGGAAGAGTCAATGGCATGTTGCAAAAGGATGGCGCCCCTGCACACACTGTTTGTTTTACACGACGATTGTGCAGCAAAACAAGGTTACTGCCCTTATTCGATAACACGTATGCTATCGAACACTTCTGGGATTGTCTGAAAAGGTGCGTTCGTGGTAGTCTTAATCCTCAAACAAACCTGTTTTGCGAACGAACAATCTTCAGGATGAGTGAACTAAGTTTAACATCAAACCGCTCCAAAAATGGTGTCGATGTGACAAACATGTCAGATTTTTTATGAAAACAAGGGAAGATTATAACAATGAAATTGTTTGTGACTTTTGAATTTACACCGGGTGTCTTTGAATTGGAATTTCTGTCTGTAAATGTCTTAGCATACTTATGATGTTTCGTTTACTGTTTGATGACATGTTACATATGATGTCAAAACAAAAATATCCTTAAATTTATTAACGAGTTTTCAGATATTTGTTATTGAATGAGTGTTGCGTTACTTTATGTACACTTTTGACATGGATTGTTTTTGTCGTGTACATTGAAATTGAAACTGTCGGATTCTTGCCACTTGCTAAATGATTTAGTCCACAAATTTAGTCAAACAAACAAACAAACATTATTACCACTGCCAATTTGATCTGCACCTATCGAAGTCTCAACGTTTGTAATAGCATACTGGTACGCCAAATCGAATGCATATAGCAAGGCCATATATCACGCCGCTGGTTCGATCCCCCGCTTCTCCAGTCTTTCGGATGAGACTTTAAACCGAGGTCCCGTCTCTATATGACCTTAGCTGTTGAGTGGGACGTGAAACTCCATACAATCCATATATCACGACTAAACATTGGTATCACAGACACTTAATTTTAAAGATTTCTTTTAATCATTCTAGACACATAGTTCTTATTCGATCTGACATAAACATCGGTAATTAGTGCCTGTTCCCATCATTTTCAAATAGACACCGTGCAGAAACGTTTTGAATTATTGCTGGCCAAAAGATTCTGGGCTACTTTGGATGCTATGCATCAAAAATTTGTCTTGTTAGAGTTTTGCGTCTTACGTGGACTTCGACAATGGACATCGGACGTGGAGTTTTTATTGGGGGCCGTCTCAGCCTTTTGCATATAACGATACATATAAAAATGTACCGGTCAAAATTAAAAGCGAATGGATGGGTGTTTATTGTTTTAGAACCACTCGATTGGTTTGATTTGTACCGTTTACAAAGTGAGCTTTATCAAACAACAAGTTAATTTCATGAGATCACCCTTGGCGTCCGGTGTCCGGCGTGCGTGTATCAGGGCGGCGTCTAGTTCTTTTTCCGGAGCATAACTCTGTCACCTTATGTCCGATTGACATGAAACTTTGTAGTTATATTCTTCTCATTATTACGGGGTGCAGTGCACAAGCACTCTATCTGCTTCAGTTTTTAAGTATTGCCCTTTGTTGCTTTTCATACTTGTATCTTGTCCGAAGTATGTTTTTAAAAGTGTTATAGCTAGGAAAACGAAACTTCATGGGTGTATAGATCTGATCAAGGGGAAGTGCAGTGTATAAGAACAATAACTAAAATTTTTAGTTATTGCCCTTTGTTGTTTGTCATTCTTCAATTTTGTCCGGAGTACATTTCTCAAAGTATAATAGCTAGGTTAATGAAAATCCATAGGTGGATCAATCTCACCAAGGAGAAGTGCAGCGCATAAGAATCATTACTTTGCCCTGCTTATTTTTTAGTATAAGTTTAGTTATTGTCCTTTCTGGTTTTTCATATATTTCGTTTTATCCGGAGCATAATTGCAAAAAAATCTGCAATAAATCTGTTAAAACGTTCCCGGTTTGAATTTGCTCAATTTCATGCTTTCTTAAGTTACTGAGTAATTTTGGTCATATTTTGCACCCATCGCCTTAACTGGTGAGTTATTCATTTATTTAATGATAGTTATGTAAGTCAATTCTAGCAACATATTATGGCTAAGAAGAAACCTGTTTCAGAAAAAATGATTAGATCTACTTAAACATGTAAACATGATAAATACATGACCCAAAATTCATCATCTTTTCTGTACATGCTGATGTATATGCCCTTTAAAACTGCCGTTTTGCAAACGAAAAGAAAAAAATACGACAAAGGACGAATTTTTAATTCTGCGAGGTTTTTTGGCTCATCCGACGGTCGAATTAGTTAGGTGTGCTTTGTAGGAGTGCGGCAAATTCTAGGCCATTTTCCTTGGAACAGCTCGTGATCACCCTGATCAAGCTGCTTCTGCAGTGGAGACGAACCAATTCCTTGAAGACGCCATTCGAAACAGAATGCCAAGAAAAGGTATAATGAGTGAAAACAATTAAACCATTATAATAGATTTATCACATTCAAAATATCGTCACTGTTTTGAGAGCCAGATTTAGATTCGAGCGAAACGAAATCTAAAATATACAAAGCATTAAACTGAATTTGGCTTTATTTTGCTTTAAATTCCGTACCAGTACATGTACCGTTATATGAAAAGGCTGAGACGACCCCCGATAAAAAGTCCACGTCCGATGTCCATAGTCGAAGTCCACGTAAGACGCAAAACTCTATTAGGATATAGCCTAGTTACATGTTTTCGGAAGTTATTTTTAAAAACATTATTGGAAAAAAAATTGATGATGAGTTTTCCTCATAGAGATACTATGATAGTTCAGCAATGAACTACTTGTGCATAAATATTAGTGCAGAAGTAGGATACAATTACTTTAAGCGCATACCACTGTTTTGCCCCAATCAGATAAAAGGAAGGGACCTATTAAATGTAATGAAAAGAAAAACTCACAACTAATGGTTATTCTTAAAGTAATTTAGGATCAATTTAGTAAACATGGAGAGATTTTTCAGCTCCTTTGGAGATTTCGAGTTCATTAGATTGCTGAATTTTAGGATATTTGGTTTTTTAAAGAAGTATGGTCTTATTAGCTTAGATCTTTGGTCAGAAAAAAAGGAACATTTCAATAAATAATGTAGTTCATCACCAGTATCATTTAATGTGCATAAATTACATTTCCTCCGGTTTATTTCTATATCATTCCATCTTCCTGTTTCGACTGGCAAATAGTGGTTAGCAGTTCTGAATTTAATAAGGTTCAAGTAATCTGACTTTTTTTGAGTTGTGAGATATTTTTCAAAGCAGATTGACTCTTTGAAGAGACAGTAGTTTTTACCCTTATTAGAGTTTTGCAATTGGCTATTCCAGTGCTGTAGGTACTGGTCTTGCAGAGTGTTTTTGACTAAAATCTTTGTATTTGTTGGTACTGATGCATCTTGATTAAGCCAGATATCAGGGCGTCCTATTTCTGAGCATATGCTTTTAATTTTGTTGATCCATTTACTTTTATTTCTGTTTCCATTTAATAACCGTGTCCAATAACCTATCATTCTGGATTTTATGGTAATATCTAGAGGGTAACGGCCCGTTTCTGCATAAATCATATAATTTGGTGTACTTGGTTTCAACTTTAGAACCTTTTTAATGAATGAACAGTGAATTCTTTCTAAAATTTTGTTGTCTTCATATCCCCATGTCTCTGCTGAGAATGTTAATATGGGTAATATGGTGTTATCAAAAAGTTTAAATATTAAATCAACTGGCATGTCCAGATTATTAATTCTTCTATATAGATAAAACATGGCTTTTGTTGCTTGTTGCATGAGATTTTTTCTATTTGTTAGAAAATTGCCTGATGGTGTGAAATGCACACCTAGATAGGCCTATTTATAAGATTTAACAATTTCCAGTTGTTTATTATCTAGATAAAAAGAGTAATTTTTGTTCTGCTTGCCAAAGATCATTACTTTTGTTTTATCAATATTTATGTTTAGTTTCCATTCGTTGCAGTATTGTTGAAATGTATTGAGGGTTGATTGAAGTTTTTTATTGTCTTCAACAAATAATACAGTGTCATCTGCATACAGTAATATTAGAATCTTAAAGTATGTATTTAAGGTTCACGAACTGAGAATGAAAAAAAACACTTTCTAGCCATAAGAAATGCATCAAATTACACACACTTGTAAATACACTTCACATAAGTTGATTCACCAGGCCGGATTTCAAGATTATGCTTCAAGAAGAAAATAATTTACAAATTTTATTTTACTCGATATTCATATGCAAGGGAGGTAATTTTGAACATTTTTGTCAAATATTTCCATAAGTATGCATTAATTCAAAATTCTAAACCATACAAAATGCTTATGTTTGTATTTGGAATAGAAATGTAACACATTTTAGGAATTACTGGCACTTTTCAAATTTCGCCTCTGGCTCTGCATTTCATTCTCAGTTCGTAAACCTTAAGTCATGATGATGCAATGTGACACCTTCAATAGAATTTGATCTCAGAAAGTCTTCTACATCATTGAGGTAAAGCGAGAAAAGTACGGGTGAGAGATTTTCGCCTTGACGGACTCCGCAGTTAATTGAGAAAAATCTGACTTGTCTTTGTTGCTTGAGATGCATGATTTAATATTGTTATACATGTTTTGTAGGCAAAATTATTATTTCACACATTGGCTGAAATAAAACCAGCCATTCTGTGTAAAACTTTTGAATGTCCAAATTATCATTATTTTGATAAAAGAAATAAAATAAAAAAAAAAAAAAATTAGTGGCAAATTGAAGCAAAATTATTATTTCACATCATTATTCTTTATTTCCTCCAATTTGAAGATTTACATAGTTGTACATAATATATAATACACAGAAATGATGAACAGTAATATTTACAAACAATGCATAGTAAAATGGTGAAGATATAAGATTGAGAGAGAGAAAGAGATGGGAGTGGGGGAGATGCAATATTTCCCATTCATAGGAAAACTTAACCGAAACGAAAAGAGAAGTTTTCTCGTAGGGGAATATGCAGATTTGAACTTCGACTTAAGCGAAAATTCGACTTAGCCGATGTCGACATAAGGAGTGTCGAAGTCTGTATGATACAGTTGACAGTCGATAGGTCGAGATCATATTTAAAGTAGATTTTCCGCTTAAGTTGAATAAAAAAAATGTGGTTCCTGTCCTCATCAATGGATATATTTTTTATGAAATAAATTATAAATAGATTTTGCATATTAAATATAGTGGGAAATTTCGAGCAGTTTCTTTCTTTTTCCTATTTTAATATAATTTTTTACCATTAGTGTTGCCAATACAGTAAGTTCATGATTCAAATATTATTATTCCGCTTTTTATATTTATAGTAACATTTATGGGAAGCTGGACCTTGATGGATAGTGAAACATTTCATATCAGCGCTTAAATTCCTTTCTTTTTGGCACTAGAAAATACAATGCACCACACAACAATGCAAACTCTTACTGTTCTCATGTTGTTCTGAACCCAGAAAAAACTAGCATTGGTCTCTATAAGGACAGGCTGTCATTTCCAAATGTTCTAGAGGAAGAACTCGATACTGACAAGGAAAACATTTAAACTTCACCTTAAGCCCAGAAATACAACTAGACATTGACTAGTTATGAACAGTATACTGTATAATAGCGATTGAAATGAATTAAATGGTTGAAATGTAATGTATCAAATCCTGTCATTTACTGATAAGTCTTTTTGGCTCCAAAATGGTGTCTTAAATTCGGCAGCAAAAAGGGCTTATCAGCAAAAGTTGCCAAATATGGCAATAATCATTAACGAAATAACATAATCGAAGGACAAATAATTGGCACATAATTTACATAAAATATCGACATTCAGTAAATGGAACCATTAAAACTGATTTAAAATATAAATGCTCAAATCTTTAACCTGTTTTTCTCAAAACTAGAAAAAGTGCGAATAAGCCCTTTTGGCTATCAATGGACGATATGTCATTTTGTTTGAAACGGAATAAATCTGCCGAACTCTTGTTATGTCGTGGCATTTTGTTTTCCCCTGATTTTCGACACAAAGAGTTTCGACTGTATTCTACTTTCTTTACTTTACAATGAATCGTATTTATACCTCCGACAATATGCATTGCTTTTTCTTCGGCAAATTAATCTGAAGACGCTCAACTCAATGGAATTTGCCTACAAAATTAAGTTATCTCGGGTTTATTTGGCTAGGTGGAGTTTGTGCACTATGGGATGGGTAAATCTACGGACAAAGGATGTGGGCCAATTTCATGAAAATTCATTTAGCAATTGAGACCAAACTAAAGAACAAAGTCAATTATGCAATTATGACCAGTCCAACCCACAATACTTTGGAGCTCTAATACACCCTTTTGGACTATTTCGATTCCTTAAATATTTCGTGTGCATTAAGATCACATATGTAGCATTCATTCATGTAAATTTCATTCGTGGCAATATTCTATAGAAATGAACCAACATCCTTTGCCTCGTTTCATGAAAGACATTTTGAATTAACTCTCTTATTTCTGCGTCAATTGTCAAACGGTTTGTTGCATGTACCCCGCCTTACTGCGCTCTTTCCTCTGATGTATATGACTTAGGCCTACTTGAAACCTACTTGTACTTTTTGCAAAAATTGATCCTAACCGACCAGAAAAACGACAAAACATTCAGATCGTTTTACTGGTCGGTGAGGAACAATTTTTTGGACAGTATGAGGAGTTTTCAAAAAAAAAAAAAAAAAAAAAAAAAAAAAAAGCAGGGTACATGCACAAACCGCTTAAAGGGACATAACATTCCAATTTCATTTTTAAAAGTATGTCTTGGTGCAAAGATTGGGTGTTCTAATGCGTAGAAATGCCATCAGTTTTTGAAGTTGTTTTTTATTAGAGAAAAATATGCCTTTAAAGATAAGATAGAAATGACGAATTCGATATAAATCTGAACTGTTGTCCACAACAATTTGTTTACTTTTAGCACAAAAATATATATTTCTCGTAAACGGTTTAACATTTTAGCTTGAACTTTTCAGAATGTTCATAAGAAATTTGCTCTTTCAGATAAAAATAAAAGTAAAATATGAAAAAAATAAATGTGAAATGTCACTTTAAAGATTGACCCTTAAAGACACATAAAAATAACTAGATCTATACATGTATAAAATATGGTACTAAACTTTTCTTTGTACAAAATTTCAGCTTCGCTTGACCTGTATTAGCTTAGATTACGACGGATATAAAACCCCTTATCACATCATTTTGTCAACACAATCCGCAATCGCGCCGCTGAAAATATTTTACATAGTTTAACACCGCTGCATTATTATCGATTTATGTCATTTACTGCACGGCCACCAATCCCTCTCCTTCATTGCAAAATGCTATGATTGTAATCTCAGAAGAGGGGCTTCCGGCTATGAAGAAAGGGGACCCATTTTAAGAATGTAAACACACCTTGTCACTTTAAATCGGTGATTTTGCCAGTTTTTGGCTGATTCTCAAAAATCGGAGAATGCTATTCGACAGTGAGTTTATTTAAACTTATTTTGGAGTGTGTCTCCTTGGCATGGTCTCACAGATTTTGCTTCAAATTTTGCAAAATTTGCTTCCCAAAAAATATTGGAATAGATCTATCTGTCTTCAATTCTTCCTAACATTCAGTATAATTATGTGAGTGCCACGATATGTGAGTGCCGAGAAAGGATTATGAAGTCTGCGCTTCTTCATAGCGTGGTCCCCTTTATTCATAGCTACTCTCGCTTCTTCATAGCTTACTGCTCTTCTTCATTGCCTACTTGTTTTTGTCATTTAATAAACAAAGGTTTTCAAAATCGTTCGTGCGGAATACTAAAAGAGACCATAAAATAGTAAACTGAATATGTCTCATTCGAAAAATGCATATGATAGTGCCGTAGGAGTCGTTTATGTGTCGTTTGGTTTGCAAACATAAGTGTGCGCACTCAAAAGAATTCCACATATAATTCGTATATATCTAAGAAAAGAGCGCAGTAAGGCGGGGTACACGCAACACAACTTTTAAAATTGACACAGAAATAAGAAAAGTTATTGCACAATATTTGACCAGAAACGAGATTATTGTGTCCTTAGTTATTATCCATTGCATGATGCACAATCTCCATCGTGTTCGGTGGACTACATTTTGTGATATCAACACCCACCTTTTAATGAGGACGAACACATTTCAATAGTGCCGTTACATGGTTTATTAACGACCCATGTACTGCCAAATATACCCATAGACTGTAGAATACACGGAAAAACCAATAATTCAGCATAGGCAGCGGCCGCCATCCCCCTCGTGCTCAGTGCCATTGGACAATCTGGAGTTGGTAGATCTAGAAAAGTTAAGGTAATCTACACATCATTAGATACCAAATATTTCGTGCATTTTCGCATCAAGCCTCACTGTTTGCCTTAAACATGAAAGGGTTGCTTTATAGTATACTATTGTAACCCGCGGGTACATGGGGTAAATGATTGGTTTATCTGCAACAACTGTCAGAGAACAACACAGATCCTGATCATAATTTAGGCTACTAAGAAGCAGATTGACCTTGATCCATTTTAGGTACTGTACGGTAGAATGACCAAAGCCAGAAATTAAACCAGTTCCAAATTGACGTAAATCCTTGGCATAGAAAATAAGTGGATGGGGTATATAATTATTCTCTTTTAGTATATATGGAACGTCAAAATCAGATAATGTTTGAAAATGGTTAAATGTGAATTACCTTTTGTTCGTAATTTTCCAAATAAATAAATGTACCTGGTATCTGAATGATATTATACAACCTTGTGCAGCTTTATTTAGATATCAATCTATGTGAATTCGAAAGAGGGTAAACTGATTAGATAATCTTAAACATTCTGATTATTGACTCATGCATATAAAAAGATAGGGTAAGGTGGGGCAAAACGCCCCCGTCGATTTTTCGGAAATGCTAATATATTTGACAAACTTACGACGTTAATATAATTGTAAAAATGTGTAGATTATGTGACAGAAAAGTTTTAGCTCTGACATTAGTCAATAAAAAATATTTTTGCATAAATCATTTTCCGAGCCATTTCTTGTTATTTCCTGCTGCCATTTATTTCGTGTTACATCTGGCACGGATATATTTGTCTGACATGCAATACATATATCTATATCACATTGCATTGTGGTTTTACAGATTGGAGACTAGGCTCCCCAACTAGCACCTTCACGGTGTTCTGTGTTTTCAGTCCCACATCTCAGTCGGTTTCAGTCAAATGGAGCCTAGTCCAGGGACTATGTATTGAAAAAGAAACATTTTGTAAAATATCTGGTGTATTTGGAATAATTTGAAAAATGGCGAAATGGTCACTTTTGGGCAAAACGCCCCCAGTCTCATGAGGCAAAACGCCCCCTGTTTCGGAATTTTCCGGACGTGATCGTAGACGTTCGGCGGTTTCCCATCTATACGGAAACGTTACGAAGGGGAAATCTGTCGCCGAATGATTACGGAAACGCCCGAAAAATGGGGACTTCTTGTAAAATTTTATTGTAGGTATTCTTTTAAATATTTCAGCCTTGATACGCATTTGCATGCCTTCTACTTTGTATGTTTGTTCATTATTTTGGTTTATTTTAAGCGAATAACACTAAAAGAGTGTTAGTCACTTGATCAAAAGGTTCTGGGTCAAAATCTTTGTAATCCCACGTAGGCCTACTCGACCGGAAAATTAAAAGTTGACCACGAAGAACAACTGATAGATATTGATTTCAAGTGTTAGAACTTCTTCAGTCAGCATAATATGAATAATTTTGAAGCATGGGGCAAAACGCCCCCGGGGGCGTTTTACCCCACCGCGAGGGGCGTTTTACCTCAGGTGTGGGGCAAAACGCCCCTTATGAAAAAATATTATTTTTGCCTATAAAATGCATGTTTTAATACGCAAAGCCAAAATCATATGTCATAATGTTCGGCTGACTTTAAGCTTTGTAACACTGAAAAAATACATCTATATCGCCATTCGTTTTAAAGATAATGACCAAAACAATTTGGGGGATGTTTTGCCCCACCTTACCCGGTCTACATGTGTGCCTGTTATTTTGTGCAACGACGTAGCGCTGGACATCTTACCGAGGGTTTGCTGATAGGATATTCTTTCCCCCATGTTCTTGAACATGAATAAAACTTTTGACACAAAGACAATGTCCCCAAATTCAAAAATATTTGTCAGGCCACGACGATGGGAAGATGTTGCAGACGAAAAGAAAAGAGAACAAAACAAAACAAAAAAAAAAAAAAAAAAAAAAAAAAAACAACATTGCTTTATATAAATGTTTTGCAATAGCTCTGAGCACTGAGGGAAATGTGGAAATTCTAGTCAAAGTGGTGTGTTCTTTGCTTTCAGTACTTTCCAAAACTCTGTCTTAAGAGAATTGAAAACCAGGGATTGTCTGCGAAAGGATTACCCATTCCCCAAAAAATTACACTTCCTGGCGCCCATACGAAAAAGGCTTTGAAAATCAATGTTTCTACCCAGAAAGACAAAATGTAAAATTTCATTATCTTGATACTAACATTGTTAGCAATATCTCTGAATTTTTGACAAGTAATAATTTGCATACATGTATAGCTATGCTTTCATTCAAATTGGTTATTGTGTATTAATGTTTAAAATTACGTAGATAAATCAGTTAGTAAACTTTCTATTGAGTTTGAGTTTATTGGGGTTTTACGCCGTTTTCAACTACTAGGGTCATATCGCGGCGGCTGGAGCACCTAACCGTGGGTTCCTGGTATTTCTCGCACCAGTACAACCACAATATCCAAACCGAGCCCCCAGCTGCTCTCTCACATAGATGATTCACACCCATTGGTGAGAGACAAATGACTTTTGTCAAATGTCAGAATGGATACTGGCCGAGCCGGGGTTCGAACTCGAGACCCCTGGATTGACAGACTCCGACGTAACCGACTGAGCTATCCGGGCTCGGCAAACTTTCTATTGAACGGTAGGTATTTCGGTCCGAAATTTATAATCCCCCACCATCGAGCAATTGGTCTTAGAGGCCAGGTCACACACACGATTCTACATCCACATCACGACCGGAGCAAGTCTAAAGATGGTCAGTTTAACGGCATACATTTGGACGCGATGTGGATGTGAAATGAACGCGAAATTGTATGTTACCATGCTTCTCTTTCCTATTTCCAAAATAACACATAGTTTTGGCATTCTTGATACAAAAAACACCCGAAAAACATTGAGGCAAAATAACTTGATGCTGATAATCAGCATCTTTTCATTTTGCTTCAATATTTTCTGTGATATGCTGTATGGATATCGCATTTCGTCAAGGTCGAATTGTCGACTGAAACAAACAAGAACACTCCAAATATTGTCAACATCACGACCACTGACCATTTTTGGACATGCTCTGGCCGTGATGGGGAAGCGAAATTGTGTGTGAGCAGTCTCTTATCGTCAACAAGTAGAACGCATTTCGACATTTATATATCCACAACAGCGTAGGACAAAAGAAAAAGAAATGCAAATGTATAATGAATCATTCTTTCAAATAAGTTTTATACAAAATATGACACTCATGATAGTGTGTTTTAACAATGTTAGAGTTACATGTGCACCGAAAATATTGATACAAAAGGACAAACTGTTGGTTATCAGCAGTTTCTTTTTTTGCATAATTATTTTCCCAAGTCATTTCTATAAGGGACGTCAAAACCAGGTTTTGTTTAGGAAATTGCTAATTTTGTTGTGCACATCATCTTGTATATTTATTACTTTTAAGATTTTCGTTGTTTGGGTCAAACTATTCACCATGCAGAGGACTGAAATGTACGCAGTTAAGAAGTGAAAGTTGTTGCAGGCGACACAATATAGAATCATCACCTGTTTTATTTACTAGGAAAACTAAATTATGATACATTTGTATATTTCATTTTTTAGTTGTTTACTAGTGATTCTTGTTTCGAATTTGTCAGACCCACTCCCGAAATTATATTTCAAAACGACCCCCAACCCCAAAAAAGCAACAACAAAATAATAAAAAAAAACAAAACAAACTTAGTCTCCACCCCCCCCCCCCCCCCACACACACACACAGTAACACAGTTTTATACAACACTTTGAGAGTTGGCTGAGAGTATTGTATTGGCTATATTGTCTGTATGATAACTATAAGAGTCTGATCCCGGCCCTGTCCGAAGATTTGTGTCTTGATACATGCTTTGATACCTGTAACATAGAAGCATAAAACATACATACCTGTACATGTTCATGTAGCATAAACAGTGAGAAGACAATAATTAAGTTATTGAGAAGGGTCCGGAAAATGGGCCTCTGTAGCACTTTAGGAGAACATGTTTTTCAGACCGTCTTTTGTATTTTTGAAGCTTAACCAGAATCTAAACTGCTTTTTATAGTTGTCACAGATCATAAATAAGTTATGTGGCCATTTTGAGATAAATAAAACATAGGATTTTTTTTTCGAGTGGCGTCGTTGCGTATCCAAACTTATATGAGCGCGGACAATTCAGCGAACAATTCCGACGTCGCGCGAATCCCATTAGGGGCAGACTACAGTGATTGGCCATAATGGAGTCATCAAAGCGTAACGTCATAAAGGAAAAAAATTGTGCCTCAACTTTGATGGTGTAAAATACTATTTATTCCACTTAAAAGGTTTAAAATTGTATGTCAAAAATTACATTTGTCTATTTAGATTCCTTTTTATTCATTAAATAAGTAGGGTTCTTTAAAAATGTAAACAAATTTCCGTCTGCAAAAATGGCTCTCTACTAGAAAGAAATGTCAACAGACTAACAAAAAAGGGCCATATCTCAGCCAAATTATGGAATCAACGAAAATTGACAGAAATATGTAAAATAGGTTTGTCTATAGATTGTACATGTCAGAAAATGTGAATAAGAATGTGCATCACAGAAAATCAACATTAAAGTGGAAATATTTGTCACGAAAGAAATTCAGCAAGTCAAGTGAGCAGCAGAATGTAGAGGACTTGCAAGAATAAATATGAGAGTTGGTTTGACGGAAATACTGACTTTGATGAATTTGAAAGTACAAAGACAACCTTCACCTACCTCCAGAACTCTTTATGACAGATAAAAAGTTTAAACATATTTCATTCTAGAAGGAAATTTATGAAGACCCATCACCATTCTGGGAATTCTGACAATCAACACCCTCCTTCGGAAATAAAGTATTCATTTGTGCACATAGAGATTTCATAGGTTTTCGGAAAAATGCCCAGAAAGAGGAGATTTTCCATGATAAAACTTGGCTAAATTTGATTTGAACGATATTTTTGTATGGACAGAGAAAGCCTGTAGACATTTGGCAAACTAGACAACTTGACTAGTGAGGGGCACCTGGTTTAGACTGATGTTTTTTAGATGTTTTTTATTGAATGAGGTGGGAACAAACAAAATTAATTCAAAGATATTTGATGCACGGAATGATAACTAGTGTCAAAACAATAATTTCATATTTGTTTTTCCATAGATTTCTCCAAATGCTGACTTTAACTGCCAAGAATATAACAAATCTAGACATGCATCAAGAAAACAACAATGTTGAAAAACAAAAAAGATATTGTTTATATAATTTGGTCATCACAAAGCCCTGACATAAGTGTAATAAAATGTGTATAGCACATTATTCAAATTAAGTTCGAGGAAAGAAAACATTTCATTGAAACTCGACACTATATTGAGGATGAAGTCAACAGCATTTGGTACCTTCTCATTTCCCATCATATACATACTATTCATACACCATTTTTCAAAAATTATGAAGCAAATTATACTAAACAAGGACAGAAGAACAAGAATGTTACAAAAATCAAGTAAGTTTTGTTCAGTTGAGTTACATTTTTTTGTTTTATAGTTATTGTTGATATAACGGCGGCCATTTTGTTTTTTTCAAGTGATGACTCATATGTGGCCAATCACGGAGAATATGTATCGTGGATGGTAATCAGACTGCACGAACGCGAGTAGATCTATACTGTTTTCAGAGGCCACAAAGGCATTTTTTCAGATGTTGGCTCATTTATATAAGATACATTTTTTGTATTTATTTATGCTAGCTAAATTTTAACTTTGAAATATTTCACAAATTAAATGGGAATCTTTTTGGAGTACTTTAAAAGTCATATATCGGTTTCATGTTAGTGTTTTATGCCATTATACCTTTCAATCGTTCCAATATCACTATTTGTTACATAAAACAAAAGCTTAAAATTCAAGTACGAAAGTCTGGACTCATTTGAGTTGATCATAGGGATTCATCCTTTTGGAAAATGCATTCTTTTTAACAAGCCCATTGTTTCACTCGAAATATCGAACATACTTGAGCTATGATATTCAAAATACCAAAGTATTCCAAGATTATGATAAGATATCTTGGTTCCAATTCTTGAAAATTATTGACAAGAAGTGGCAGCGCAAACATATTTTGTTCTGAAAATAAAGCAGTTCTTACTTTTCTTTATAGTAGACTTTCGTTACAGGATATGCAGATTCATATGTTGTCGGTTGTAACTCCACCCTGTCCGCTTTGATTGGTCGATGCATGAGCCAGCGCCATTTGTTATGTTTCCAAATTAGATGACATATCACGACGCAGAACGTAATAAACAAAATCCCACCCACAACACCACATATAATGATGACGTAAGCGGGTAGCAACTCCACTCCTGTTGGCCCTGGATCTGAAACGTTAATTCAAATAAACACAATTGAAAAAAAAAAAAAAAAAAAAAAAAAAAAAACACCGACGAATTGAAAGATCCA
Organism: Fragum sueziense; assembly: GCA_963680895.1. Taxonomy (NCBI): domain Eukaryota; kingdom Metazoa; phylum Mollusca; class Bivalvia; order Cardiida; family Cardiidae; genus Fragum; species Fragum sueziense. Next base: position 23,591,357 of record OY804606.1, read on the forward strand.
AAGATTTTAAATGGAAATATTGAGCTGAGATTTCAGTTTACGATTTCTGAACTACCGGTATCAATGAGACAATGACCAGAGCTGTTTTTGACTGGATGTATTGTGTCGGTGTCCATGCTGTCATTATACAAGTCCTTATGGTAACGGAGAATATATAAGAAAGGGGAAATTAATCTAGATCAAATTGTGTGTATGCATGGGCTGACATAGATCCATGTCGATCTAAAATGTACTGAGGATACTTACACACGCATCCATCTTCGTCCGTGTTGTCGCCACATTCGTCCGCTGTGTTACATCTGAGACTAGCATCTATACAAACACTGGTGTTGAGACACGTGGTCTGGGAGGACGAGCATGTGCCTGAAAAAACATCAGTTACAAGTCATTGTAGAACAGAAATAAAACAAATAATACAAAATACAAGACAGATGCACGAGCTAGTGGCAATTTCTCTGTATTATGGCCACATTCGTTTACTGTATTACACAGACACTGTTGTCTATAAAAACATTTTAGGCAAATAGTCCGGAATTGCTAACATGTGCCTGAATAGTAACAGTCCTGTAACTGTTGTTATTTTTGTGATCAACTTTGCAAAATCGATTAATTATGGTCTCAAATAAAAACATAAAAAAAAAATGAAAAATATCGCATAAGACGCAAAACATTAATACAAATTTACGATATACGTATTTCGAGAGACAGGTATAAAAATAAAATGGCAACATCCTAAAGCAATGTGACGTACATATTCCTAGCTGAAAACCAAACTTAAAACTGACTGCACCTGCGGCGGATTTAGGATGTCTGTGAATGGGTTCGAATATACAAGTAAGGGGGTCCGTTTTTGTATTTTTACACAATTTGACTGAATATATTTGATCCACCATTGCAGTATCCACCATTGCAGTACGAGTGTACGCTCGTAGGTTGTCGGGCTGCCGAAAATGCACATGGTCTTTAACTCACAGACTTTCAGACTCTTTCATTGAAAATGTATAGACCATCCTTTTATTTGTTTACGCAGACATACCTGTAGTTATGGCCGAAAACAACATCTCAAACCCGAGAGACTGTCCGGTGGCGTCCGACTGAAAATAAACCGTCATCTGGTTTCCGGTAGATGTGTAGAACTCTTTTTTTCGCTTGTCGCCGCAAAGTGGGCTGGTATTCAGCGTAGCGGAAGTGGTATCGCCGCCATCATGGATGTTTACAAAATCCACACAAACATTATTTACCGTATGTTCAAGGTCAAACTTTCTGTGGAGAAAATAATATAATATCGCTGCTTTACTTAGAGAATCTTGTAACTGCAGCTAAAAATCAAGCTGAAATTACGAGATTTTCGAAAAAAAAAAAAGCGACAATATACTGAAATTAGCTCTTGAATTACATAATGTTGCCGCACTTTATTTCCTATGTTTACCAATAGAACATCGAAAGACCTTAAGTGTAAAATTTTCGAATCCATAAAACTCTCTTTGACAATAAAAAAACAAACAAACAATCACCAAACATACAAACAACTCACCTTAAGTATAAAAACACCAGTTTACTTGCATCTGTGACCAAATGGTAATAACACGCGGTGTGTGCTTTATATGTTATTGTGGTAGCGGCTTCCAGGCGCCGACTGGTGTCCAGTTGTCTGGTCACATTACACACTGTATTGAAATATTCTGAAATAGAAATAAAAGCATATCATCGCTTTTCAACGAAAATCTCATAACTGCAGCTTAAAACAAGCTGCAGTTACGAGATTTTTGTTAAAGAGCAGTGATATATAGTCCAGTCACAATACTATGGCACATGTTCACAAAATTTTATCTGTGTAAGCAATAGTGAATGCGCTTTGAAATTCTAATGAAAAATTGATTGCGTTGTTTAGAATCATGGTATGTAAGTGTGAAATACCAACAAGTTTCGAACAATATCATGCATTACAGGGGTTTGGAGCTCTTCCTTTTGTCAAGTATCGTTTGCGATACTCAGATAACGAAAAGTGTGGATATTGCAAATAGTGTTTATTTCAAATTTTATGACAAAACTTGAGTATGGAAAGCTCCCAAGTATTTCGAATGAACTTAATTTGAATATAAATTAGGTAATTATACTTTTGGGTTAAATATACAAAACTGATTGACATTTGTCACGCAATTTTTAATGTCTGCAAAGCGTATTTTTATTCGTTTTATTTAAAAAAAACTACCTTAATACTCAGAATTCAGTTTTTTCCTAAAAACGACAAAATTTAACCGTATCTTTACATGTTTATATGAAATGACAGGTATTTCAAAACAGATTACAGCACAGAAAACGTTGAAGACTCCCAACCCCCAGCCTTATTAGACTTTTTTAACCCTTTCCCAAAACAAGACCTGGTTTTGACGTCCCTAATAGAAAAGACCTGGGAAAACATTGAAACAAAAGAAGAAACTGCTGATAAAAAGCAGTAATGTTTCTCCTTTTGTCTCAATATTTTCCATGCAATATTTTACACAAATTCTAATTTTAGTAACTTCCATTTTGTCATTTGTGACAATTTTTGAAGAGGATCACCCTAAAATTTGGCCGTTTGGGAAAGGGTTAATTAGACTCCAATCCATTCTCATATAAAAAGTCACAGAAAACCCTCTGGGGCGTCTTAGAGTTGTCATGATTTGTCGTACATTTTCACTTTGCTGTCCCATTATCACAGTATGGTAGGTACGCAGTTGCCTCCCTTTACCGTACACAGACATGCATTCCAAGATGGCGACAGGAAACAGCACAGCACGGTAGGTGATCGATTCACGAGACTATATCGTTTGTATATCTGCATATAGGACGTTGAAGTGATGTTGTCCAAGTCACATACATGTTTGTCTTTCATCCGCCACATGTCGTCTGCTCGATCAGTGCCTGCATTTCATAAACTTTGGTGTCGAATCCAATGGCCACAACGATGAGCCATTTTCAAGCGAGACTCGGCTCGATTTCGTTTGATTTCAAGCGTTTTCACTTTATGGTTTGCTAATTATTTGGCAGATTTGCAAAGTTTGAAGCACTAAATTTCGATATTTATCAACTTGTTTGTTGAAATTGAGTTTTTTCTGGCCAAATTTTGATTTTAAAATTTTCGCTACTGTACATAGACATGCAAGGCATGAAAACAACACTGTACATAGAGATGTACGGTAAAAAGTGTACATAGAGATGCTCAGAATTTAAACCAAACACTGTACACAGAGATCATTTAACTACATATAGTCTCAATCTAATAAAACCATATATGTGGATAATATGAATTGCTAAGGTAGAACGATGATTATTAAAATGAATTCTGTTGTTCTTGAAATGCACAGATAAACGACAAAAAGGACTATCGATTTTTTACCAATAGGTTACACCCCCTGTATTTATTGCATTTCAGTACTGAGGTCATCGAGGCGATGGAGGCTTCTTTCCATGAACTTTATGAACGGCTGTGTCATACATGTGGAAAGACCTTCAAGAGTCTGATCACTCTGAAGAGACATGTTCAGATACGTAATATTTAATGAACAGCCACATGTCTGTACACAGTGCGACAAGAAGTATATAAAAAGGCAAAATTTGGAAAACCATTTAAGGTCATGCCTTGCTGCAGACAAATTAGTTTGCGACCGATGCAGAAAGACTTACACAAATATAAGGTCCTTCAAAAATCATGTACAGAAATGCGAGCAACCTGATGTCCAGGTCCGTCGGCCATACAAATGTGAAGATTGTGACCAATGCTTCACATGGCCAAGTGAACGTAAAAAACCATCACGACTCTATGCACAGACAAGTTTAAAATATGTGTGCAGTAAATGTGGGGCAGTTTACAAATGGCGCTCGTCTCTCAAACACCATAGGGAGAAGTGTGATTGAAAAGTGTGTCATTCGACAGGTTACGATTTCAAACGCATACGGGTACAGGTATGTGTACGGGTAGAAATTGTGTTAACGTCATCACATGACGTCATTACTTTCTGCTGCTTTGAAACATTTATGAGTAAGAAAAACTTTTATTTTGTTAAACAAGAGCCGTCAGAGATGGATTATGCTCCCCGATGAATGCTTGTCACAAACAGACATTAAAAAGAATTCCAAAGGCATATTCCCTCAAAGTTTGGTTCAAATTGGCACAATGGTTGATTTTTTAAAGAATTTTCTTTCGATTTCTCTAAGTCGGAGCTAACGTAAAGCTAACAAACATTAAGCCCCCTTTTCCATGAAATACACTAATATCTAATAGTTTATCTCCAAGGGCATCTGGTTTGCTACTCAAATATGATATTTTATTAAATACTGACCATTAGAGTAGGAGAAATTAGAGAAAAACTGTATTTTCCCCTAAGTCCCCTTTCCCGTGACCAGGCCTCAAATCCAAAAAAATATGAAAAGTGCATCCACACAATAGGCCTATCATAAGAAGTTCACATGGTAGGTTTCATTTAATTCGGTCCAAGGGTTATGGAGAAATAGTTCCGGGCGGACTGACGGAATGACAGACGGTCAGACGGACGGACGGACACACAAAGCGGCCGCTATATCCTCTCCCTTCGGGGAGCATAAAATGTTGATTCCTTTACAGTAAGATCAACATAATTATTCACATATTTAATACGAGTCCATAGTTGAATCAAGTGACATACTATCCTAGAACTAGACCCTTTATCCATTTTTACCTGTAATGTCCTATGGAACAGAGTAGATCCAGATCTTACATTAACTAGAATATCATGCTAAAAATGACTAGAGTTACATCTTGAATATCATAGTATTATGTCATGTTGCAAGGAGAAAATTCCGTCTGAAATTTTTTATCTATTGGACAGCTTGCACGTACCCGTACCCGCACGCGTTAAAAATCGTAATCGCCCAATATATACTGAAACGCAAAACAAACTGTGCATTTGGTTATAAACATTTTTTTCAAATAAATGTAAGCAAACTATTGGCAAATGGTATCAACAATTACAAACATGTATTGACTACGCGATAGTTTACTTTTGATTAAGATTTGATCATCAATAGATTTTGTTTTACGTGTAAAATAACGGAGGGGTCAAATGTAAAAGTTGCAGACTAATGCTGTTTTGTAAATGCTTATTTCTTCTTGGACACTTGTCAAGTTACGGAATAATTACTCAGTAATAGTATCTGTTGTACCCTCCTCGTTTACGAATCAACGCAAGTGTTCTAGACTGCATGGACCCTACGTAACGTAACTTGACAAGTCTCCAAGAGGAAACAAGCATTTACAAAAAATTAATAATCTGCAACTATTACATTTTACCCCTCCATTACTCAACACATAAAACAAAATCTATTGATAATCAAATTTCAGTCAGAAGTAAACTATCGTGCAGTCAATATTTTTTTTGTTAACTTTGATACCAAGTATGTCAATAGATCTAGTGTGCTTAAATAAGTAAACAAAATTTCATATAACCAACTGCACGGTTTATTTTGCGTGTCGGTATGGTTAAACGCAACAAATCATGACGTTATTGTTTTTATTCTATTTTTTGTTATTGTTGTCATTTTTTATTTCCTATGGATGAAGATCTTTGAAAATCAAAACGGTTTCTGTTAGCATGTTAGTACATTCCGAGTTGTTAATTAAAGTAAATAATGAGTACTCGTTAAAATCGTCTTGAGAGACGGTTATGACGAGCGCATAAACATTGGCATCGACAAGTCATACAAAGTCAATGTTTTACCTCTCTGAAGAATTGTTTCATGAACACGATTGGACAATGTGGTGAAACATTGAGGTTTGTTACTAAACACTGACCACCCGATCAATATAAGTGTACGTTTTGGAGATATATGAGAAAAAATTCTAATTGTAATGTTGGTGATATGTGTATGTTTGAAAGATGCACGTGTGTGTATGTCAATGTTCTGGGGCGCGTTTCACAAACGGTCGTAAAGTTACGATCGACATAACTTAATTTCAAGCAATGCTATAACTATTGATAGAAAGATTTCAACCTTTGGTTTAAAGATATCTCAGAGTCTTTGGCTCCTGGCTCCTCCAAGGACTCAGAAATGTCTTCAAACCAAAATAAGCATTCCGTTAACGTTTATCTCAGCGATAATTTGAAACGCTTTACGTCGATCGTTAATTTACGACCTTTTGTGAAACGCGTCCATGTTCTGTAATCGCCATGCCCTGACTATGCGTGCAGCTTCCACGTATAGTCCTGACAGGGTGAATTCAGATCCTACATATATTTCGTACAAATATCTATAATTTTATGAAGCTCGTCACAGTGGATTTTGCGTTCACTTGGTCATAATAACATTAAATCCAAAATAAGAGATCTCGTATGCTACTTGTTAATGGAGTTTATTCAAACTTGCAGACCAGATTATTGTCCTTGAACATTTATTCTAAAATTGTGTTCACTGGTTATGTGTTTTGCAAAACGAAACCTGTTTTAAAATCTGCAAGAAATAAAAATACCTATGGTTCCTGTGGGATCCTAACTCAGAACATATAAACTCTACCACTTGCGCTAAGCAAACTAAAACAGGACAGCTAGCCAAAACTACCAATGCACATAGTTTTTGTAGTTCTTAGTCCGAGAGTGCTGTGCACTTGTACGATTGTCTGTTTCCTTTTGAAATAGCGTTTTGTCTATTGTAAATCACATTTGACATAGGATCTGTGATTCTAGCGCTTATGACATTCGTCATAAGCGCCAGAATCACAGATCCCGAGTAATTTGATTTTGTATGATTGTCAATTTTATCTAATGTGGAATGTTCGGTTTTTATATAGTACACATTGCACATAAAATTATACCTGTATCAAGGACAACAGAAACGAAGTAGGCCCTATGTGTGATCGCATTTCACTAAAGGAGGTGTCTCAAATCTGCACACGCATGAATTTTCTTTAAATTCTGCATGATGATAAAGGACCATATACAAGCTATGAAAATGTAATTAGTATCTCATAAATATGCTGAATGAATGAAAAGTAATCACACGGCAAGGCAACTTTCATTAAGAATTGTCCATTTTTTAGATATCCTATATCATTTAAAAACAAATGCTTTTGAATTGCCTATATCAAGAAAGTTTCTTTCTTTTGAGAATGAGGTTGAGACTATGTACATATTGTTAATGATCTCTGTGTACAGTGTTTGGTTTGAATTTTGAGCATCTCTATGTACACTTTTTACCGTACATCTCTATGTACAGTGTAGTTTTCATGCCATGCATGTCTATGTACAGTTGCGAAACTTTCAACATCAAAATTTGGCCAGAAAAACCTCAATTTCAACAAACATGTTGATAAATATCGAAATTCAGTGCTTCAAACTCTGCAAATCTGCCGAATAATTAGCAAATCATAAAGTGAAAAGCTAGAAATCAAGCGAAATCGAGCCGAGTCCCGCTTGAAATGGCTTGTCGTTGTGGCCATTGGAGTCGATACCAAAGTTTATGAAATGTAGGAACTGGTCGAGGTGACGACATGTAGCGAATGAAAGACAAACATATATGTGACTGGGACAACGTCACTTCAGCGTCCTACATGCAGATACAAAAACGATATAGTCTCGTGAATCGACCACCTACCGTGCTGTGCTCTTTCCTGCCGCCATCTTGGAATGCATGTCTGTGTACGGTAAAGGGAGGCAACTGCGTACCTACCATACTGTGATTATCGGCCGCGCGTTCACAAGATCATTGTTGTTGATTCAAGTAGTCAATTTCAACCATGAAAAGTGCGTTTTAACCCTTTCCCAAACATTATCCCATAAGAATAGGATTGGGAAACATTTAGACAAAAGAAAGAAAATGCTGATAATCAACATTCCCTTTTTGCCTCAATATTTTCTGTGCTATAATGTGAAAAGCTTTCAATTCTAACATAACAAAGTTTGAAGTATATCTCTCGTTTTAAATTGGACCAGTCCATTTTTGCCATTTGGGAAAGGATCATATATTTTCATCCTGGTTGACATAGTATCGTTGTTAAGATAGTGGTTATCATTTTATGGTCTTTCTTTTGTTTACATGTCAAACATGTCAATTGAAAATTGGAATTTTCGAAATCCGCTTGATGTTTCTGTTTGATTTTATGCGTATTCTCATTTTTTTTTTATTAACTATAGACTTCAAAGAATGTCATTTCATAATTCAATATTTATTGACTTTATATCAGATTTTTAAAACAACAACAAACAATCTTCTAATAATTTAGTCATACTTTCGTTCGATTCGAGAGTTAAGACATATTTAACAAACAACATCTTAGACAAAGAAAGAAAATGCTAATTAACAGCAGTTTTTTTTCATTTTTCTCAACATTTTCTGTGCTATATTGTACACAAGTCTCGTCTCGACCAACATTCATTTTGTCATCTGAAACAGCTTTCATATTCACGGTGGGGATTGTGCATGATGGGATGGATAACGACTACCGACAATAGGGAACGATTTTATCAAGTAAACCGTGACGTAATTTCGGACAAATAAATAGTATTTCGTTGGTGTTGTTATAAAATCTCGTAACTACGGCTTGAATCAAACCGTAGTTACGAGGTGTTATAACAACACCGACGGTTTATCAAAACATAACAGTAAACTCAGTCTATTTTTTGCACAAAATTTGATGCCAACTCGCCTCGCTTCAGGTATAATAGATTCCCTATTAAACGAGAATAGTTTCAGTTGTTTTGATAAAGCAGTTCAACTGAAATAATTCTCGTTTAATTGTGAATCTATTATAAGACATTTTGCAATAACTCTGTTATTTCTGTATCAATTTTCAAGCGGTTTGCTGCATGTCCCCGGCCTTATCGAGCTCTTTCATCGGATGTATGACATATTAGATATCTCATGATACTTTTTCCGAAATATTGTCCCAACCGACCAGAAAGCGAAATGGTAACGACTACGGCCAAATTAACCACGCTCCAGGTAAGAATTTGTGCAATAACTTTCTTATTTCTGCGTCAATTTTCATGCGGTTTCTTGCATGTACTCCGTCTTACTGAGCCCTTTTCTCAGATGTATTATTCATCTGGAACTTCCCTGTACTTTTCTCAAAAAACGATCCCAACCGACTAGAAAAAGGGCCTGAATTTTTTGTCGTTTTTCTGGTCGGTTGGGATCATTTTTTAGACAAAGTACAAAGATTCTACAAACAAGTCATATATCCGAGGAAAAAGCTCACTAATGCGGGGTACATGCAACAAACCGCTTGAAAATTGGAGCAGAAATAAGAAAATTACCTGAAGCGAGGCAAAATTTGTCCGTATACTCAGTATTCGTTATCCATCCCATCATGCACAATCCCCACCGTGATATTAGAACAGCATTTTTTCACCGTTTGGGAGAGGTTAACTACTCTGGTACTGGACAAGTTACCTGTTGTCGTTGAATGAACGCCTAATCCCAAAAGAATTATCCATAAAAATCGAAAGTATAAATCCATTGAATCCATCACTTTCAAAGATCGATACAAAGTTGCTTCATGTTGGCGACTTTAACGCAGGAATACTCAATTGAAAATGCCCGACTGGTATTCAATAGGTTAATTTTACCACCCCGGTCATAAAAGAATTGTGAAATAAATCACCATTTAGATAAATAATGTTGGGCAAAACCCTTTGTTGTGGGTGCTCATTTGAATCGTCTCGACGAGACGATTCAAACGAGTACCAACAACATAGGGTTTTGATGAGTTATATGGGTTTTAAAATAGAACCACGCCCTCTTATCTGGCGCGTCGGGTAATAAAAGTAAAACTATTCAAAGTTTCAAATCCACTTATCTTTTCACAAAGCTTATCAATGTAGAAGGACGTCCTTGGCTTTTTTCGTTTGCATACAAACACATAATTATATAATTATAAAGACCATCTGACAGAAGAAAAGGAGACCTTTAAACCACTTTTTCGTCATTTATATATCTGTTTGCTTAAATTCTCAAATGACATGTTGGTTATCAGCATTTTCTTCGTTTGTTTCAAGATTTTCTCAAACTTTTACCATCGCCTAAGGGACGCCTAACGAGGGATTGTTTTAAAATGTTAAAAATGACATCCTATCAATTGTGCAAGCACATTAAATTGATTTCAAATCCTAATGCTAGGTTCTCATTGCCAATTATATCAACTCGATTAAGCCCTATTAAATGATCGAGTACAAGTCGAGCTCAATCGGTATAGGTAGTCGTGGTGATCGAGCTTGATTACCATCTCTCCATCTCTCGGGCTTTTGTCTGGATTATTTTGACTGTCTAGAATATTCGTGGGCGACCGAGTAGAAAATTCATCTGGACGTGATCGCGTATTGATTGGGTAGAAGATAGACCTGATCGAAAATCGACCGAATCGAGTGTGGTCGGGTTGATATCTTTCGCTCGATCTGCACAAACCTGGACTCTATTACATCGACTTGTACTCGAGTGACCTCCGACCATATCCCGATCAACTCGACCTCGATATGATCAGCACTTAGAACCTAGCATAAAGTGGCACGTTGGAGCCTAAGCTCGTCTTAACGTTTACACACAAGCTAAACTAGATCTTTGTTTGTTCTAAACGCTGTGAGGATTATTTTCTCAGACCTCGGCTTAATTTCAAACAGAAGGGGTGTAATCATTTTACCGATATTTTAAAAAAAAGAAACTTATTTATTTTATTAGTTTATATAATTAGCTTAAGCTATGCTAACAAACTTTTTACGTCGCTATCTATTTATTTTTTGTGTCAAAGTTATGAAATGTTTTATTTAAACAATATGGCGAGTCTGTAAAGGGGGCCTTAATGAAACATTGCAAAACATTTTCTGAATTTGATATAGGGTCCAAAGAAAAGAAGGTGCAAAAATACAGGAATATGTTAAGTATGATTGATTTTTAAAACGTACAAAAAAGTGAGTGACGGGCAGACAAAAATTCGTTTGTTCTAATATTAACTTTTATCAGCTGTTTTGAAATTGAGTCCTTTCAATGATCATTTTAGTCCGTACCCGCGGAACACTTCCGGTGGCAAACAGTTGGTTTATGGTAAATTAAAATTGAAACGTTGTGATTTCGTATGCACGGTCATGCTTTGGGTTCGAGAGTATCGTTACTGAAACGTTTTTGGGTTCGAGAGTATTGTTACCAAAACGCGTTGGGATTTAGTCTGGTTCCCATATATGAAATCTACTACGGATTTAGGTGCGGTTTTAGCTAATCTCACGGTCACTGACACGGCCTGGACTGATTCTCTACTTTAATCTACTACGTGGATTTATTTCAACAATGAGTACCAGTCTAGGTCAAGGGAAGCAACTCTGTAAACGGGCACCTGTAAGTGACTTAGAATAGCGTCCCTTGGTAAAAGCGCGCCAAAACGTATTTTTTACACTTTTGTAACATGAGCTCTGATTGGTCGAATGTCTCGGACCATTTCATTGGTCGTATCTATTGACTAATCATAGGACAGGTTGCAGTAGTTGTTCCCAGTCGTTAATTCAGTTTACGCGAATGGTAGTCTGGTTCCCGTACCTGAAATCTACTACGGATTTAAGTACGGTAATAGCTAATATCTGACGGTCACTCAGACGGCCTGGACAGGTGACGCTTTCCATACACCGAGCCGTTTCATTGGTCTATCGATTATATCGATTGACCAATCAAAGGACAGAATGCAGTACCTGTTCCCAGTCGTAAATTCAGTTATTTACACGAATGGGTACCAGTCTACGCGAATGGGTACCAGTCTAGTTGGGATTGAGAGTATTGTTACTAAATTGCTTTGGGTTCGAGAGTATTGTTACTAAAAATAACAAATAATAAACGTTTGTGCGGCGTTTTAAGACTCCAAGAACGACTTCCGTAGGCTGTTGTGTGTGTGTGTTGGGGGGGGGGGGTCTTAGTGGAAATAACCTTATTGTTTAGAAATTTACGCACATGGCATATTACGTCAACTCTATCGCCCAGTGTCAATGTCAAAATGAGCTGCAGACACGAACTCAAAGTTGTTGATATAGTATAATAGTATTATTTAACACAAAAAGTAAGAAAAAATGAAAGAAAAAGAAGACAATGGTGCTATTCACCGCCTTTTATGTTTTCAAAAGGGTTATCCGTTTCGTTTTTATTTTCCTTCAAAACATTTCGAATTGTTTGTGGTAGATTGACGTCAACCGGTATTTGGTCTTACATTTCTTCTTGAAGAGTGAACGATTTTATCAAGTAAACAGTAACGTAGTTTCGGACAAACAATAGCATTTCTTAGGTGTTGTTATAAGATCTACGGCTACGGCTTAAATCAAGCCGTGGTTACGAGATTTCATAACAACACCACTCGTTTATTAAAACATAACGATAAACCAATTCTATTTTAGCACAAGATCCATTGCCACTACGATGTATTCGTAACAATATCGGGGTCTTGGTCTGCCTTAACCTATTACTAGACTACATAATTTTAGGATGGTCCAATTAAACAGTTGCTGCAGACGATAAAATGGACAATGAAAAAGAAAGGGTTTTTGTACAATATACATGTAACTAAGAAAATATTGAGACAAAAGGAGTAACTGCTGGTCGACAGTTTCTACTTTTGTTTCAATGTTTTCCAAGCATTTTCTATTAGGGTCGAAGGAAAGCAAGCATATGAAACCATAATTGTATAAAGCACCATATAAGAACCATATTAGTAGATTTCAGAGCACAAGAATATATATTTTGTCGGTTTAAATGCAAAACCTCGTATGTCGATTCTTGCGATTTTTAAAATACAAACTTGTGTGCCTAGTTTAAACAATTCTCGCAGGTTTTTGAGATGTTTTTACTGGTCAGTATTAATGACACATTATTTATGAACAATATGTTCAAATTTCAAGTAAAACATTTCAGTTTTGGAAAAGTTATTACACCCCCACCCCTTTAAAATTTTCCAAAAACGAGATACGAGGTTTTGCATTTATAACGACGATTTGCTAAAAAATAGATATATCTATTGGTGGTTGACTTTAATGACATGTAGACTTGAATACATTTATCGTAAGCAATCACGAGTTCCTATAAAACGCATCAAAATCCATATGTTTGTTTACAAAATTCACTAAATCGGAAGGCAGAGATAAATTCATCGATATCATATTGTTTGTCGTCATCATATTCCAATTCCTCCATCAACGTCTGCGCATGCTCAGCCGGAAGTATTTTCTTCTCCAACAAGCCTCGTTTTAACTCTGCCATGGAGAGACATCCGCTTTTATCCGCGTCCATTTCTCTGAAAGCCGCCTTTAATTCGCAACTGTAAAATACAAAGGAAATAAATCCCGTCATTAGACAACATAACGTTGGTGTTAAATCAAGCTGGAGTTACGAGATTTTGCAATGACACTGTCAATAATCTAAATTACAGTTACCACGGCGGAGAATCACGTGACACAATGTTCAACAAGCTTAAAGTGACATTTCACATTTATTTCACATTTATTTCATTTTTTAAAAGTATGTCTTGATGCAAAGATTGTTTATTCTAATGCGTAGAAATGCTATCAGTTTTTTTAAGTTGTTATTTATAAGCGAAAAATACGCCTTTAAAGTTGAGACAGAAATGACGAATTCTATATAAATCTGAACTGTTGTCCACAACAATTTGTTTAATTTCAGCACTTAGATATATATTTCTCGTAAACGTTTCAGTATTTTGGCTTGAAATTTTCAGAATTTTCATAAGAAAACATGCTCTTTCAGATAGAATAAAAGTAAAATTCATGTAAACTAATTGCGAAATGTCACTTGTAAATTAGCTTATTTCCACGAAGACCCCCCCCCCCCCCCCCCACACACACACAACAGCCACCGGAAGTCGTCATTTGATGGCAATTATGGCCAATCACCGTTCGTTGCCATTGCACGTTGGATGCTTTGCTCGGAATTGGGTCAGAGCCTCGATCTGGCATAAAGAAACCGGCCGATATGTTGCTATTTTTAGTAACAAATTTGAACCGAGTTAGTGTGTGTACAATGTTTATTTCTCATAAACCCATTGTTTGCCACCGGAAGCGGCTCAGGTACGGACTAAAACGATAACTGAAAGGGGTCAATTATCAAAAATATTATGTCACGTGATTCCCCGCCGTGATCAGCACTTTGCCAAACCCCACAAAGTTTTAGACCGCACAAACTTGAAAAAACGACATACACAATTTTAATGCCGCGTAAACATTTAACATAATTATGTAGGCCCTATTTGATAGAGCAGAAAAACAATGAGGCCCTAATATAAAGAAACAACATTAATACGTTCTCTTTTTCTTGTACCAAAGTTTTCCTATGCCTTTTAAAAACAGATGTTGTTTGGAAAATGTTCAATTCTGATTTCATTTTAAGCACTATTTTATGTCCATGGGGACACGAAAACACTAGATTAATAACGGTAGATAATGTACGTAATGACTTCCTAAATACATAGACGAATAATCTGCCTTTGCTCATACCATCTAGTTAAGATGAAATACTTGGCTTGTTTTCATTGAATGGAATTTGCAGTCGACAAAAGTTTACAAGTTGCTTTGTTTATGGAAATTGAACATTTGCATAGTATAGAAATTATTGAGATAAAACTCCGTTCCGGAAGAGGTTCGAACCTCGATTTGGCTAATAACCTTGTAGTTTCTGAAACTTAACTAAAACCGCTAATCTTTCATTGCTGGATAAAAAGTTTACGAATCATCTAGGGTGGACGAGTAGCTCGTGCCTAGGAATGGATGTTGTACTTGTGCTATTGCGAGATGCCCGGAACACATAGTAAGGTGCACCCGGCTCTGCATCAGAACTGTACAAATGATGAAGGTGACACAAATGCCTGTTCGATCAATATCTTTTGACATTTAGTGTTCGTCCTAGTTTTAGGACCAATGAAATTGTAGTATATTTGAAAATTACGGCACTGTATTTCACAGAAACGCACTGTCGGTCGGATATACATACGAGGGGTGATCCAAAAGTTCGTAAAATGGACCCATTACTTCCATATTACTAGCTTGGACACTGTATAAATTAGTAATATAGTAGTTTAAGATCTATAGACTCTATCAAAATGAAAAGATTTACCAATCAAAATTTAGTGCCCGTAAACTGTGTTACCATAGTAACGTAGGTACGCCTAGGCGGGGGAGCACAAAAAGATAATACTTTGTCGTTAATTAAATCGAATTTTCTTTAATTTCAGCTAGAATATTCTGACGCAAATTATTATTACACTAGTATGACATCCTTACGTCAAGTTTGATATGTTGTTGTAGAAGTTGCTACGAAAACACTACATTTTCTATAAGATAGAACAAACCAAGGGAAATGCGACATGACGTCAGAACTTAATTAGAATATCGGTCAGGCATAAAATTCTGCCTCGATCTTAGTCATTCACCTACGCAGACGTTTAAAGTATTGAAGAAAACGAGTAAAAGGTGCTGTAGAGAAATTGTGTGTAAGTTACACTCGAGATTCGAACTGTAATAGTGGATAATGTATGCAGAGATACATATGTAGTCTTGCTATCAGCCACAACCTGATTAACGACGTCAGAAATAGGGTAAACAGGCAAAGGCTTCGATTTGATAGTAGGCCCATCTTAAAACAGCCACACTGAAAATTGTTCAACATTCCGATTCAAAAAAGTGTGAGACCGATTTCAGCACAAGTATATTTTAGGCAGGGAATAGTATGAGAGTAAATAGGGCCTTTAAAAGCAAGGGTTCATAATCGTGTGAAGATGACGTCGTATTTGACGTTCTTGCTCCCCCGCCTCGCGCATGGTCTTTGTCTAAAATTAATCACTGTTCAAAACTTGTTACATGTACACAATTAAAATTTTCCATGTTTTTTGTAAAGATGTCACACTTAATGACTGTATAACTTTTGTTTTGGTAGTCAACACTCCAGAAATTTTATTAACCCATTTTACGAACTTTTGGATCACCCCTCGTAGCCACGCCCCCGTTTCTTGTGCAGTTATGAAAAATGATGTAATTTTTAGGAAAATGATGTATTTTTTGGGAAAATGATGTAATTGTTGGGAAAATTATGTAATTCCAGTAAGATCCGCTTGATATTAGCTTCGGTCGGAGGAGTGGTTTGAAGAATGACAGTAGAAGCGTGTGTTTGAAATCATTGGTTGACGAACACTAAGTCGGATAGAGTCTGTATAGTAGATTCTACGCGACATAAACCAGGGTGGATAATCACGTGACCGGGAAGGATACACTGTATTAGAAAATGGCGGCTTGAACTCCCCCCTGGGATCAGTTTTGAGGTAATTTTCCTCGTTTTACCAAATTTCTGGTGAAGAGACATAGCCTATCATATGCGCATTTTCATTATTCGAGCTCCGCCACCAACAACTACACACAAAAACATGCATTTTTGTCAAACATCGTGGCAGTTTGCGTCCACTCGCAACCGGCCACATGTTTTTGGGTGGATACAACGGACGAGTTCAAGCCTATTCTGGACTAAATTACCTTTAAATGCTATATACTTCAACAAATTCCGTATGAAATCGTAGACTTTAGTCAAACACACTCAGTCGCTAAGTAAGAACTACAGGGAATGATGCGTTTTTCTAAAAATCAAGGTTTTGGCTGATGGATACCTCGCATCATTCATCTTGTTTGGGATACATCGTACTCTGGCATAATGTACGTTCCATATGGAATGTACAATTGAGCTCTAGATAGTAAATACAGCGAAAACAACTTTGTATTGTATGTCAATTATCTCACTGTAATGACGTAAATCGAGCACACAAATATATATAAGTTGAATATTTTAAACTCCTAGAGTGCCCCCAACATAAACACGGGACATCTGCATCGAGACACACACACACACACAACATAATCTTATTTAATAATCAATGTCTATGAAGGTTGAAATCTGTAGAAATACGGACTTAAATTTAGCATAAGACAACTTTTTGGATTGACCAATTCCAAAATGAAAAACTATTAGATCAACCGAAAGTTTAATAATTTGCACCCTACCAATTGAAATTTAAAAGACAATTTGTTAAAATGACCAACAAGGTAGATATGGGGAATTTTCGATCTTGTAATCTTGTGAAAGTACATGTATGCATGGCTTGATTGTGTTCCCTCTATGGATGAAGTGGTATAGTCTGCTTGAATGCATAATCAGTCGCCACTTTATCCAGAGGTTATGGTAAGGACGATAATTGAAAGAAGCTAAAAAACAACTTGTTGAATTGTGAAGAATTTTAACAGACAAATTAAATATCAATTCATTCCCACAGGTTAACTCTTTTTGACTCATCGGAAGATAAAGCCTTAGGAAAACATTGTGGGAAATGAAGAAATTGCTTGTGACAAGACATGTTTTCATTTCCCATAACCAGAAAACCTTTTTAATACTTTCCCAAATGACAAAGTTTAAGTATTATCTAGTTTGAAAGATGCTGTAGTCTACAAATTTGTGTTTAAAACTAAAAGGAAGGGATTTGTATAAAATATGCACAAAATTTGTAAATATTGAGGAAAAGGAAGATGATGTCAATTTCTTTCTCCCTTTTCTTCGATATTTACTGGAGGTTTAAGGTTTTGTTGCGTCAACATTTTACTTGTATGATTATTTGTTTGGGAAATGGTTATATTCATTAATATCATCCTTATAATGCTGTTTGTTTGAATAAATCTTGTATGTATTTTTCAGGTGGTGTTAATCTTCTCTAACAAGACATTTTAACATAGCAGGTAGATCAGTATTCTTGGTCCAGGTGAATTCCTAGAAAGAGCGGACATGTCTGAATTCATGGAGGGCCACATGCCAGAAATATATCAATATGAGTGCATGACTGAAGACTTTATCAACATGATAAAATGGCATAAAAGAAGTGTCAAAATATTTCGGTCACATCTGTCATTCTGAACATTTGTATGCATGTTTGAACTCTGTAAACATGGATGGTGTTGATTTAGTGATTTTCATACTGATGCGTATATAGGCAGAGGCGTGGAAGCCTAGGCTTCAACATATTTTTTTTGAAAGTGTGCCCATTCCAAGACAATTTGTGGAAGGAGAACACTAGAGGCCCCGGAACCCCTACAACCCATAATACAATGTAACATATTACAATAATTTTGACTCTTCCGAAATCAATGATGTTAATACAGATGACAATTTTAAGTGAGCGTAATTTTATATTTGTGGTCTCCCTGGGTAGAAACCATTAGTGGGAATGAGGAAATTTCAGAATTGTCCACAATATTTTCCGAAGCTTTTCTGTTTTGGGGCGTCAAAATGCGTCAAATGGACTAGACTATAGACCTACACCTTGCCCGGGCTTCTGTCAACATAACAAAATTCCAGACTACGCCCCCGTCATACATGATGATGAAGACTACAGTCAAGCTTCAAGTTGTTTTCATGGATAATGGTTCCAAGTCTTGCCATGACCAGACCTACAGCTTTTAAAGTTGTTCAATCGTTGTGAATCTGATACTACTTGGTATTCTTATATAGAATAAAGTATTGCCATTTGTACAATGTGATATTATTTTACCCTTTGTAAAACAACAAAATTTTAGTTTGGTCCAAATTCAAAGGTGTTGCAGACGACAATTTCAAGTGAATAATATTTTATGTTTTGATCTTTCAAAGATTTCTTGATTGAAAATATTGTGGAAGATGAAAATATTGCTTGCTTGTCACAGGCAATCTCTTCATTTTTTCACAATGCTATCATAACTTATATTCATAATCCTTTATCTTGTGGGTCATTAATTTCAAAGTATCATGATGTGGTCATGGATTAATCCTTTCAGCTAGACTGGTCAAAGTTGAAAATGGTTGTTGACAATAATGCAAACCTGGAGTATAATATGAAATCTTCATTTGATATGGTAGAAAATAAAAA
Source organism: Fragum sueziense (assembly GCA_963680895.1). Classification (NCBI taxonomy): domain Eukaryota; kingdom Metazoa; phylum Mollusca; class Bivalvia; order Cardiida; family Cardiidae; genus Fragum; species Fragum sueziense. Next base: position 23,610,276 of record OY804606.1, read on the forward strand.
GGTGAAAGGGGTAAATGACTGACAGACGGATGGAAGTATGAACAGACAGCCGGAACGACAGCGTGGCGACTTGAATATTAAAATAACAGCTCCAGTCACTCACGGGATAAATTCTTTGTTGACTTTACCCTTTACCAAACAGCAAACGTTTAGGGTGGCCTTATTTCAAATGCTGCTGCAGTCCACAAAATGGATGTTGATAAATATAGAATTTGTATGCAATGTAGCCTGGAAAATATTGAGGAAAAAGGAGAAAATGCTGAATGTGCTGAATATCAGCATTTTCTTCTTTTGTCTCAATGTTTTCCCAAGCCTTTTCTATTGGGGAGTCAAAACAAGGTTTTGTGTGGGAAAGAGTTAAGCCATTGTCAAACGGCAAAAATTGGACTGATCCAAATCCAAAGATATTGCAGGCAACAGTATTAATGAATGAATGAAATTTGACATAATTTTGGTCGTTCTGGGTAGAAAACATTGTGGTAAATGATTTATTTGCTTGTCACTGGCATTTTCTTCATTTCCCACAATGTTTTTAAAGCCATTATCTTTTAGATAATGGGAGTCAAAAAGAGTCATTGTGTGGCAATTGGTTACATTTTACTACAGATTTTCCATAGAAATACATGTATGTCAAATAGAGTCTAAAATATCATCAGAAATACCGCAGTGGGAAAAGGAGGAACCATTGACCAGTTGGGTATTCAAGAAAAAAGCCTTTGAAAGCATCAATTTGGAAAAGGATGTATTAACAGTTTCATCTTTTTCCACCAACAAGTCTGATTTAATAATTGCGCCAGCCGCCATGCATAAAGGGGTATAAATAACGTTTCATTATATAGAAAGAGTCAGATAGTCAGATTAAAATTACTTTATTTTCAAACATAGCCATCTTACAATTCAAAACACTTATTCCATAAACCCTTTCCCAAACAGCAAAATTTCAGGGTTTTCCAATTAGAAAGGGGCTTCAGATGACAAAATTGCGTAAATTAAGACAGGATCTGTAAACAAAACAACAGAAAATAATGAGGCAACAGGAGAATATGCAGATTATCAGCATTTTCTTCTATTACCTCAAAGTTTTCCCAAGCCTCTTCTATTACAGACATCAAAACAAGATCTTGTTTTGGAAAGGGTTAAGTTTGCCAATCACTGATGCTCGATCTATAGCAATCAACGTCTTTGTATCCTAACCAGCCTTCCTCAGCAGCAGTAGCCTACATCATCATTGTCATCTTTTTTCTCTCTCTTTGCCTCACTTTTAAAAATAAGTTCATTCAACCTATGTTCCACAAATGTAAACACCAGTAAAATATCATGATTTTGTATTTAGCTGTTTCGTTAATGGTCCAATTCAGCCATTCCCTGGAAATATAGATACAACAAATCAAGTTTGTTTTTGTAGATAAAGTCTGCTTTCATGGAGTTAGGGCTGCATTAGCTTGTTATCTTACAATGTGTTCCCTGGTTTAATTTTTACACTCAATACAATTATACTAAAACAACCAATCCTAGCCATCTGACAGCCTTTCATGCCAAAAGAAAGAAATCTCAATGGTCTTGCCAAACAGTATCGAGGAAAAGAGAGAAAATGCTGGCTATTAGAATTTTCTTCTTTTGTCGCAATGTTTTCCCAAGCCTAAACAGTAGGGACATCAAAACTGTGTCTTGTTTGGGAAATGGTCATTTTATTTCAAAATTTGCAGCACCTAACAGTGTGTTCTCTGCAATTCTTTCTTTATTACAAACACGGCATACAATTTAAATCAAACGCTGTTCGGCAAATATAAAATTTATAATTCTATTGGACCAAAAAAAGTCAGTTATTCAATGAAACTTTAGCACAGCGGCTGCGTTCAACATTTTTTCCTGTCATATAGTGTGACTTGTTCACCTAACCATGTGTTTAGTATTTCTCGAACCTGTACCAACAATTAACACAATGAAAATACAATCTGAACAACCACCTGTTCATCTCATTTGGTGATGAAGATATAAATTTTGTCAAATGTTAGCAAGGATATTGGCAGAGCCAGGGTTTGAACCTACTTTCGTTGAATTGATGGTATCTGTAGTTACCCACTAACTAAAATATCCGATTTAGCTAGAAAAGATATTGACCCTGGAATTGTAGCACGTTTGTGGAACCAGATCATTAGAGCCGAGCGAAGGTTTGAAAAATAGTGCAAGACTTGTCATATTTACCATAGTTTACTGTTGTTGTAGGATCTATCTAGGCCTTGACATGTTTGGTCCGTTTAGATTAGTTGTCTCTGTCAGTCGGGGTTCCGGTCATATGGGAGAAATACTGAAATGCAAAGGCTTAGATTAGAATGAATAATGTAAACCCTTAAAAAACATATGCTGTTGGTACACATTTGAAATTTCCAATCAATTGGATTCAGTTTCTACTAGGTATCAACAACAAAGGGTTTGATTTGGAAATAACATGATTTACATGGCACTACCCCATAAGGCTTTAAAACTACATTTCGTCGGTGTAAATGCAAAACCTCGTATCTCGTTTTTGGAAAATTTTAGAGGGGATGAAAAAGAATTTAATAATTTTTCCGAAACTGAAGGGTTTTACTTGAAATTCGGACATATTGTTCACAAAGAATATGTCTTTAATAATGAGAAATTCGGACATATTGTTCACAAAGAATATGTCTTTAATAATGATAAATGAAAACATCCAAAAACCTGCGTGAATCGTCTTAATTTGGACATTCAAGTTTGTACTTTGAAAATTGCAAGAATCGACATACGAGGTTTTGCATTTACACCGACGTTTTTACATTACTATGAAATAATAACCAAGATTATCAAAACCTGTATGAACTTTCGGCTAAAACACGGTATTCTTCCACTTTCAAAATTTTGATGTTATAATATAACATCATAAATTTTGAAAGTTTGAAAGTTGAAAACTATAGCATTTGCAATCAACCTTTTTGATTCAAGATTTGTAATTATAGTTATTTTCATTGACTACCAAATTTTGGGGCGATACGTAGCTTCGTTTTTTGAATTATTTCACTATTCACATCCCAAAAATGGCCATTTTCGGGCGTTATATTGTCTCAACAAAATAATTTTAGAATTCAAGGTACATGTGATGAATTATATTTGATTATTTCCTAACAACTTTATTTTGATTTGATAAAACAGTTCCTACGGTAAATTTTGGTAGTCTATTGTACCCATATTTTTAAAGTTGTGTCTCAGAAAATTGAACATTTATAGACCAAAGCTTCACTATTTAGTGTCCGTAACAAATTGTTACAATGGTGATTTTTCTAAGGATCTATTTACAACAAAGCGCCAATAGTCTGAATATTACAGCTTTCAATATGGTAGCCTAAATGAAATAATCTGTTTCATATTAACATAAGCTCAGGACTTTTTATTGCACTGTAAATTGTTCCGGACACTACACAAATGAAAATGCAGCCAAATATCTGATTAAAAAATTCAGACCAATATTGTATTTTAACGCAAGCTTAGATTCTTTTCACTAATGGCTACAGAAGCCATTCACACATAAATTTTAATGATTCAAGTAATAAATTCTTGATATTGGAATCTTATTTCATGCCAAGAAAGCTAGAAGGGTGGGTTAACCTAGTGAGACACTTGTGTGCCAAATACCTTGTTTTAGCCGTTTGTAGTTGCCAAATGAAATATCAAATTTTGAAAGCTAATGTACTTTTCCATGAAAGCGATCGTTTATTTATCTATTCACTGATAAAATCCCTACACATTGGTAACGTTTACATCTCATACCAGCGATGACGGCCTCCATTTGCGAGTTTTTTTCTTGTAGCTGTCAATCGAAATATTTAAATCTTACCCCACCCACCTCAGGATATGGTTTATCGATCTACTTGGTCTACTTGGTTGGAATTACGATGAACGAGTGGTTTTGTTTTCAAATACTATTGAGATAATTTAACTTTAATTTAGTTTAAACAGTGTAATATTGATTAATCTTTCGCCCTAAAATCGAAATATAGAGTGACCAAAACTAATTTGTAGGCGAAATGACAGTAGCTGCGATATCGTAGCCACAAATTTGATGACGGGTATTGGTTTGCCAGGCTACGAGTCCACCCTCTTCCTTCTTTGGAGCAAGACAAAAACTGGGAAAACACATTTTCTTGCATAAACTTCTAAATACCAACGTATCTATTCAATTGTAAATTCCACAAAAACATAATATTCCATGTCACAAATTCGGTTGAAAAGTATCAACAAGAATTGTTTTTATTTTATTTTCTTCCACGGAAAATTAAAGTCTCAGTAGAATAAAATGGGTGGGTACTCCGCTATAAAATTAGATTGACCTTTATTTGAAAGTGATTTCAACATACGACTATGCTGGATTGACAGAAATATAAATATATTTGTGTGCTCGATTTACGTCATTACAGTGAGATAATTCAATGATTTATTATTGACATACAATACAAAGTTGTTTTCGCTGTATTTACTATCTAGAGCTCAATTGTGCATTCCATATGAAACGTATAATGTGCCAGAGTACGATGTATCCCAAACAAGATGAATGATGCGAGGTATCCATCAGCCAAAACCTTGATTCTTAGAAAAGCGCATCATTCCCTGTAGTTCTTACTTAGCCACTGAGTGTGTTTGACAAAAGCCTACGATTTCATACGGAATTTGTTGAAATATATGGCATTTAAAGGTAATTTAGTACAAAATAAGCTTGAACTCGTCCGTTGTATCCACCCAAAAACATGTGGCCGGTTGCGAGTGGACGCAAACTGCCACAATGTTTGACAAAAATGCATGTTTTTGTGTGTAGTTGTTGGTGGCGGAGCTCGAATAATGAAAATGCGCATATGATAGGCTATGTCTCTTCAAGAGAAAATTGGTAAAACATGAATAATTACCTGAAAACTGGTCCCAGGCGGGAGTTCAAGCCGCCATTTTCTAATACAGTGTATCCTTCCCGGTCACGTGATTATCCACCCTGATAAACGTTCAAAGGCTGCGCCTTTTGAACGTTTATATCGCGTTGAGTCTACTATACAGCCTCTATCTAATACGTAGCCTAATCATGCAATTAATTGTGTATATGGATCTCGAAAACTTATCCGACAGAGAATCTCTAGCTAGTAGCTATAGGTGCTCTGTCAAGTGATTTATCGGGACCCATATGATGTAAATTACACCAAACTTTACTTTTTTACCATTTATCAGCCAAAATTGTTTACATCCGCGTTTGGAAGACCAATCCGTGTTTTTGTATCTGGATGAACGGTGTGTACAGATGCTCTGCCATGTGATTTATCGGGACCCACATGATGTAAATTATACCAATTTTTTTTTACCATTTATCAGCCATCACCATCCCCTCCATAAACTGTTCCTTTGTCAAATCTTTCGCCTCTTTCTGTCCGAAGAAAGCAAACTTTTCCTGTAAAATAGTGTATGCGTTAAGACTTGAGAATCACATCATTAGATACCAAACTCTTCGTGCATCTTCGGGTATCATCCTTGGCAACGGAAATTGACGAGAGATGCCCTAGCAAATTTCTGGTCGTCATCGTCAATTTCCGTTGCTACGGATGACGCCCGAAGATACATGCAGTGTTTGGTATCTAATTCTGGATAATTATAATAGATTTAAAAAAGTCTTTTTCCAAACGACACATTTTAAATGCCCTCCAACACACTCCACGTCCAGATCAATACTGTAGCACATACAGAAAAAAGGTGACATCTATTGACATCCTGGAAACAGCCGAGACATGGCAGGTGTATTCGTAAACAAAAAGCATCATCGTTGATAACAGGCTCCGGTTAGAAAATGATACAGTATGAAACACGGTGGATAATCACGTGATACAATATCTTCAGAAAATCTTCAATAATTTTGTAAATACTCGACCGATTTGAATTCGGTTTGAAGCAGAGAATGTAGACAGACGTAACGCATTAGATGGACGTAGTTGATTTTTGAAAAATCAACTGATAAAAAAGTTATTGAAGATAAACCAAAATTTTGGTTTATCTTCAATAACTTTTTTATCATTTGACTTTTTTTAAAAATCCAACACGTCCAGTTTATTTCTGACATTTTCCCACCTTCTCTGCTCCAAACCGAATTCAAATTGGTCAAGTATTAAAAAAGATATTGAAGATAATCGGAAATTCTGAGTCACGAGATTATACACCATGATTTATTAGAGCAACAAAGTATACATGTACGAGAAAAAGATCGGTCCGAATTTAAAGCTTTTGCAAACGACAAAACATATGTTGGTAAAGACAGCAATTGTGAACAATATGAAGAGAAAGTCAGAAATAAATATACAAAATGAGAAACGATGATTGTCAGCATTTTCTCTTTCCTCTTAACGTTTCCCAAGCTTTGTGTATCTTGTTAGTCAAAACAATGCAAGGCCTGCTTGATAAATGGTTAATTCAATGCCATGACAATGTGTTTTCATCTTTTTTTTTTGGTGATTTTATGTTCAATTTATACTAAACGTATAATTAGCGAGTTCAGAGGCCACGCCCACATTTGCATGCAAAACTTTAGACCCTACCTTAACGTCCTCATCGTCCACAAATCCAAAAGCATCTTTAATACACTGCTTCACTTCATCCACTGTTAAAACATCATTACCATCTTTATTGTATCTATTCCAATAGCTTTCAGCTTGTTTCTTCGTAAATTGTCCCGCCATTTTAGACCGTGAAATTGTTTTGGTCGGTTTGCGTTCTAAATGTACAAAACTAAGCTTGAATACCTTGTCTAAAGCTACAGTTAAGGCGTTTTTGCCGCCCACTTACTATTTACTATACTTTATATTCGTTTTGTGACCAAAATATCGTATCTACAGCTTTGACAATGTCGCAAAATGGTCATTAACACTATGTCCATATACGGCTATTTTTAGCAATATTTAGCGATGTTCGGAATGTGGATTTTACTCTGATGACTAAATATTTATACTGTCGATTAAGAAAGTTTGACGTACCGTCTACTGTATCTTTAAAATAACATTGTCAAACAAAAATGGCGATATACCAGGGATTTTATACCTATTATGGCGTTTTATTTTCTTCCAAAGTATAACGAATGCTCTGTGATTGCACTGTGCTGCAGATTAGACGTTATCATTCAGCGCCATAGACTTAGCGTTCGATAACGTCTTTATCGCTGAAGTCCTTACGGACGTCAAAGTGACATTTGCTTTTCTCCAATCCCTAATTGCGCATTTTGTTGTTTGTACTGTAATGGAAATAAAATATTGCTAAGGCAATTTATGAAACCAAGCGAACAGAAATGGGACAACGTTTTTAGCACCGGTTTTTACCTCTGGTATGATATCTGGGTATCAATCAATGGAGCGTAGGTTCGAATACCGGCTTGGCGATTATCCGTTCTGGCATTCGACAAAAATCTTTTGCATGTCAATAATGAATGAATCGTAATCGATTCGTCTTCGTTGGTGAAAGCAGTCGTTGTTTCTTTTTTTACTGAGACATGCACTATCAGTAGGTCTAACACATGACCAGATGATTAGAAACGTCAAAACCACGGACGGTTGGACTATGGTAAGATTTCAGTAAGGTGACGGCAAATTTTTGAGAGTGAGTGTACAGGTAGGCCATATCGCTGCTTTTCTTCGAAAACCTCGTATCTGCAGCTTAAAACAAGCTGCAGATACGAGGTTTTCGTAGAAAAGCGACGATATATTACTTCCCGTCGTATTTTATATGTCTCGATCGCATAAAAATGTTGACAGTTTTAAACCCTTTCCCAAAACATGCCAAATGTGACGTCCCCAAATAGTTTGAGAAGACATTGGATCACAAGAAAAAAAAGTTGATTAATCTATCCAGCAGTTTCTTCTTGTATTCCAGTATGTATAGGGCTATTTTGTATACAAATGACATCCACTTTCTAACTGAAAACGGTCTTTAATATTGTTGACGTCTGCCAAAGTCTTAGTTGATACGTACGTTACAGTAGTCATCATTCAAATCTACGTTCATTAAAAGTCAGATACATGCACGCCCCCCCCCCCCCCCCCGTTTAGATCGGATACACTCGAACATTAAAACATCGTCCGAAAACAGAAAAAATCCGTTGTCCCATGAATCTTTCAGTGACCACATAACCGGTATTCTTCCTTAACCCCTTCCCAAACGACCAATTCTTAGGTTGGATTAATTTGAAATCTCACAAAGACGACAAAATGGATGTTTACCTAGAAAGGATTTGTAAATAAATTCACATGTAAAGTATTGAGGCAAAAGGAGAAAACGCTGATCATCGGCATTTTCACCTCTTGCCTCAATGTTTTCTGAATCCCTTTGTACAGGGTATCCCAAAAGTAAAGTAACACTTAAAACCTTATATATCTCGGCTAATATATCAATTAGCCCTTGGGCCAGGACCAGGAAAATGGGGTAAGTATTACCAGAAAAAAGGACAAAAGGACACCTATATACATTTGTAGATATACATCTGACGGGTCTATTTCAGTGATGATATCCGACATGAAGAGTAGCTAAATATATTTTACCCTTACCTTTATTTAGGTACCCTTCACGACGTGAATGAAAATCTGGTTTGGGGTAAGGGAAAGGGAAAAATTGATAAAAAATATTAAATGAACGTATAAATCTATTTATTTGAATCCATACGCATGAGCATGTATTTCACTACTTATGAATCGTGATTTTTTAAATTATGTAGTTATTATGACGTCATTACTCCTCTTCAAAATATGCTTTATGTGCAATCAAGTATAAGAATTGGCCGAAATATTCGAAAAAGTATTTTTCTATAATTACCATTTATTTTTAATGCAAGAAGACATGGTTTTTCATAAAGTACATTATCTTAGAAACATTTTGAGCGTTGTTTGCACTCTGGCCGTCGGGGCTTTTGGCCGTAACCCTTATCTTAAACCCTTAACCCTATCATTTTTTGCATTCCAATTTATAACACTTATTTGGTCATATTTCCATTGAATATTGACCTACAGGTGTCAAAATGGTATCAAATGAAAGCTTATGACTCGTTCTTTTGTTTGTAGTTATCTTATTCAAATTATCTCATTTGCATATTCATAAATATTAATGATTTCCCTCAAAAATTCCAGTTTTTTGGCGAAAAATTTGATAAATTCTTTCCAAAACAAGGCGTTTCTTTTCAGGGGGAATTTTGAACACATGATTTTTCTTTAAGAACATTTTATTAGAAACATTTTGAGCCTTGTTTACACTCCGGTGGTTGTGGCTTTTTGCCGTAACCCTTATCTAAACCCTTAGCCCCATCAAATTACTTATGTAAATTTTGAAAATGAATTCGGCCATATCTTCTTTGAATATTTGCACACAGTTGTCAGAACGATATCAAATGAAAGCTTCTTTCATTCTAGTTATGTTATGCAAATTAGCTCATTTGCATATTCATGAATTTTCCTAAAATTGCGATTTCCGACGGAAATTTGGTAAATTCTTTCCAAAACGAGGCATTTTTGTGCAGGGGAATTACGTAAACATATTAAATCTTAAAGAAAATAATATATCAAACATTTTGAGCGATGTTTGCACTTAATTTGGCCGTAGGGGCTTTGGGTCATGAACCTTATCTAAACCCTTAACTCTATAAAATTGTTCAGTCATTTCAAAACGTTTTTGGTCATGTCTTGGTTGAATATTGACCTGCAGATGTAAGAATGGTATCAAATGAAAGTTTATGACTTGCTCAATAATTCACCATAAATTTTATGCAAATTACCTTATTTGCATATTCGCGAATATTAATGACACTACTTAAAACTGTGACCCTTTTTGCGAAATAGGTTTTTGTTTGGTAAGTGTCATATCTCTGTTTTACTAACGCCATTACTCTAAAACTTTGCACATACCTCTATGACCATGATACCAACCCCAAGACAGATATCTATTGCTCTAGCCTTTAATGTCGAGCAATTTTTACCTTTTTGTTGCATAGAAATTCTTCATCAAACTTTTATGAGCATCTTTCAAACATCTGTCACAAATAACTTTGTTTCTGTCATAACTATTGCTTTCAACCTTGGCATTTGCTCTTGCTTCTAAGATCAGCATCTGTTATGTTATCTAGTAACAGTTAATGTTCATTCGTTTGGCATATTCACTCATTTTGATGCAAGATCCAATCATTTTTTAGCATCCGTAATTTTGCATCTTACTGTAAATCTGCTTAAATATAAGGAATAACTAACCCCTTTGAACGTAAAATAATACACCCTAAATCCAATATCAAATAGAAAATAATGTCCCTAAAGTTTAGGAAAACACTGATACATTAAACTGAATACATTATTATAAATAATTGTTAAATATTTTAACACTTTCTTTGCACAATTTACACTAATGATTGAATGATTATGATGATGAACAGAACTGGTTAGATGGTTCAAATGATCTCGTTTGATACTTTTAGAATTTAGGGGATAGCTAGATCTATGACAGAAGGTATAAATTTTGCAATTATAGTGCTTTCATTACTATTATACAGCGTTCTTTGGATAATATGTGCACTTCCGAGGAGTATGATCTTCTGCAGTTCCTCGATAACTGGCGCACCAGGGATTTGTTTGAATATTTTATCAAGTCCCTTCTTAATGAGACCAAGTGCACCTACAACGACTTGTACAGTTGTCATCTCCATACTCCACATTCTGGCTACTTCTATCTCAAGGTCTTTGTATTTTGATATTTTCTCAAGTGCATTGACGGAGACATTTCTTTCAGATGGAACCGTCATGTCAATCATGATGAACGTCTTGTCCAATTAAATTTGTTCTTGATGATGATGTCTGGTCTGTTAGCCTTGATCTCTGTACCAGTATTCACTGACATGTCCCTCTACGACAGTTTTTGGTTGATGTTCATACAATTTTTTGTTTGCTGGGAGTCCAAATTGCTTGCAGATTTTCCAATGAATGTACCCTGCTGCCTTGTCATGTCTTTGAATGTACTATGTTGGCGCTTATGTCACAATGTGATCTATGGTCTCATCATATTGATTGCATATTCTGCACTTTGAATGTACTATGTTGGCACTAATGTTGGACAGCCTGAGACAATTTCATCATATTGGTTGCATATTCTACACTTTGGATCTGTACCATTTTTGATGATCTTGTTGTGATATGCTCTTGTAGCCAAACTCTGATCTTGTGATGCTATCACCATTCCCTCTGTTTCTGCATTGAGACCTGCACTAGAGAACCACTTATGTGTCTGATCTTGGTAAACATCTGGTTTGTCAAACCTTACGGGTATTGCCCATGCATTGGTTTGGCTTTCCATGTTTGTGTCATCCTCTTTTGGGCATTTGCCTTTGTCCGTCTTGTTCTTTTGGCAAACTCTGTGACGGATTCTTCTCTATTTCTTGTCGTTTGTGCAATGTTCAGTTCTTGAATGAATTTTCTGGCTTGCTCTGAGATTGAGTAAAGTTTCTTGTGACGTTCATGTTCCCGGATCAGATGTAGCAGATTGTCTTGTGTTGTCTCCAAATACATGTTTATGCCATCTCAATCTATGAGAGGCCCCTGCCACCAATCTTTCAACATCAACCTTTGGGTGGTGCATTCTTTCTGTTGTTAGTAACTGTCTGGTCTTTGTGTCAAGTTTTCCTTTTTTCTTGCATTTGCCAGTTTATGATATTGAAATTGTATGTGACAACTGGGACTGCCAGGTTGTTTATGGCTTCAATCTTATCTGCAGCTTTTAGCTCACTCTTGATGGCAAGCCTTAACTCTTCTGTAATACTCTTTTCTGATCTTTTCCCTCATTACTGCATGTTGAATTCCGTCACCTTCATTAACACAAGGTATTTGTATTTAGCGTCTTGGTCTAGTTTCTTGATGATGTTGTCTCTTTCTAGATGTATGTCAGATGTTGATGTTAGTTTTCCTTTTTTGAAGGTGGTTTTAGACACTTGTCCAGTTCAAATTGCATACATATGTCATCACTAAAGACCTTTACTGACTCGAGCTGTTGTTTTTGCTGGTGATCGTTCTTGGCAAAGGTCTTTAGGTCAACCATGTAGAAAAGATGGTTGATCTTCTTGCCTTGGATGTCATATCCATGTCCAGTGTCATTCTGCATGGTTTTGAGAGGTGCAAGAAACAAACAGAAGTGGAAGGGTGATAGTTATGCGACTTTGCATGCAGATGGTTAAGTCTTGAACTTCTTTGGCCTTGGTTTGAAACCTACCAAATGAGGACTCCCACCACGCCCATTTATTTGGGACCATAACCTTTGACCTAGTTACCCTGACCTTTGAGCTTGACCTACTTTTAAAACAACTTAAACTTTAAAGGGCTTACAACAGGAATTTATCCTTAACCCCAAATGCTGTCAAAAACACTGTATACTGAGTCCCCCGTCTCTTTCTTGTCTCCTTTTAGATCTACATGCAGTTTACCTATAATTGTCCATAATTTGCAAACGAAGTAATAATTTATTTATTTGTGTTATTTTACCTTTTGAATAACGGTATAAAACACACATCATATTTACATTGCAACTAGAAATGTCTCATTTCAGCAATTTAAACACGCAAGGGCATATTGTTTTACTCTTGTCTGTCTGTCTGTCCGTCCATCTGTCTGCATGAAAACTTAACTTTTCTCCAAAAATATTTGACATACAAAGCTATGATTTTGTGTGTAACCTTCTTTTGAATAATGATATTTATCTGTTCGTGCAATATCAATATGACCTTCCTCAAGGCCATTCATTAACCCTTATCAATCCTTAACTCAAAAACTTGGCATAAAAACTTAACATTGCCATTCCTTGGGCATTTGTGTTTCACGATCTTGTTATTAAAGTTTTTATTCATATTCATAAGCATACTAATTAGTGTTGTGTAAGAGATGTCTTAACAAAATATCATTTCAAAACTAAAATGTATGTTTAATTACTATAATAGTTTTAGAATGTTTTTGCGATTAGTTGAAGCTAATGCTGAAACTTCTATAAGAAGACAGTTGCCATGGAAACAAGAAGGTTGTTAAATTTTGCTTATCCGGCACTTTGAAATGGAACAACAGTCAGAATTCATTAACAGGTTCAAGAAAATACAGAGGGTTTTCATTTTTGGCTTATGACATAATAATGCCATACTCCATATTGAAAAGCATGTAATTTGCTCGGCTTATTACCTCCCTTTATGGATATACCTGTTGTGATTTTTTCCATATACATGCTGTGTAGGACAAATTATTCAACATGAATTGTATTTCTATGCATCTGGTTTATATATGCAGTGTATGCTTGGTATAGAAAGCAGTAAAGCCACATTATTCTAAACATTTCAAAACCTTGCACTGATTTTCAACTATCCAAACTCTATCAAATTTCAAATGCACATTCTGAGGTATAGCTACTCTGCAGAGTGGATATCATTGCATTTTTGTTCTTCCTTTGGATAGGTCTTTCAAGATATATAGGTGTCCCTTTGTCCATTTTAGTGGTAACTCCAACCATATCTGGCCCAAGGACTAAATTGTATATTCCCAATATCAATGACAATACAGAAGATTATCTGTAGAAACGAATAAAAGAAATTTCACAAAAATATCATGTCATTTGTTTATTTTATGTATGATATATAGAACACATCATATTTTATCAATGACGTCATTTTTATAGTAAATGACGTCCTCTAGATTACGTCCCTTCTGTTGCTTTACTCGATTTATTCTTGCACTATTTAAAGTTTTCCATACCTGCCTCACACTTGTCCACAGAACTGTTCCTACATTATCTTTGAATGATTGATAGCAATATTGTAACATAAATCATGTTCTTGTTTTGGGAACTTCACCACAAGTCTCCCCACAGAAAATTGATCAATGAATTCAAATCCGGCGTGTGTCCACCAAAGAAAGTCTAAGCATTTGACGTGATCTCCCAAAGGCTTTGATTTCACAATTTCAATATTGTATGGGAAAGTTTCAAATAAAATTTCAAAATTGACTGAACTAGTGATTTATACGAATCTTGTTCAGACAACAGTCTTCTAATCGACTTTCCCAGACTTCCATTTAAAGTACCATTCAAAGTCGAGATGTTTTCTGCGTTGTGGGATGTTTCCAATCTTTTGCTTCTATATTCATCAAAATCTGACCAAGACCATTCAAATTTAGGTATTATTGAGTAGGTAAGTCCTGTTCTTGGTGTATTTTCTGTTTTATATTAAAACTTTAACTTTCTTTGCACATATATGGGAGATTTTGATTAATGGTATGCTTTACTGCATATATACGCTGTGAGAAGGTAGGCCGTGACGTCATTTTGATAGTGGTACAGATGACGCCAAAAATGACGCCATTTTGATATATGCATAACATTGAAGTATATTACAAAGATAATTTCATTGAATTCCGCAGATAATGATAGTTTTCCGAATGAAATCGGCTGAGAAATAGCAGAGCTATTACGTTTTGTAAGTGTTACCTTACTTTTAGGACACCCTGTATTTGGGACGTCAAAACTAGGTCTTGTTTGGAAAAGGGTTAAAAAGCGGATTTGACAAAGGGGGAGGGATGTAAAACACTGTGAAGAAAGTTTCTGAACAATGATATGTTTATTTTCTTTATTTACAATGTAACAATGAAGTGCATAGATACTCAAATGCTTACATGTACATATGACATATCATTACAAAACACTTTTTTCTAGGATGCAATACATTTTAGTTCCAAGTTAACCCTTAATAATAAACATGATCGGTTTTTTGACAAATTATATCTGTTTGATACTATTCTTTATTGTGAAAAATTTAATTTACTAAACTTAATTTAATAAAACCTCGTAACATTAGCTTTAACCTTTTCCCAAACGACAAAAATCGGGACTGTTCCCAGATTAAAGCTTCTGTGAATGACAAAATAGGTGTTGATATAGATGGGATTTGCATACATTATAGCTAAGAAAATATTGAGGCAAAAGGAGAAAAAGCTTTCAAGCAATTCCAATTAGGGGCGTCAAAAGCAGGTCTTGTTTGGGAAAGTGTAAAACAAGATCTAGTGTAAAGAACTTTAAGGAAAAGCAAAGATATTATATTTTCTTTTAAAGTTGTGAGAAATGTTGGAGCACATCTAGTATACCGGTCCCTATTTTCTAGGAAGTATTTTTGTGGGCTGCCTCCCCCACACTCCGCTTTATTTTATTTTGAAATTATTTATGGGGGCTGTTGACCCCCCCCCCCCCCCCCCCCCCCCCCCCCCTTATTTCTTCTTTATTGATGAAAAATTAGTTTGGGGACCGGCTAACTAGAAACTTCCCAAAATGTTGGATGATTTATCGCAATTTTACATACAATTCACATATCGCTGCTTTTCAACGCAAACATCGTAGCTGCAGTTTAGAACAAGCTGCAGTTACGAGTTTTTCGCTGAAAAGCGACGATATAAAAGCATAGCACAAGGTAGGCATACATGCATAAAATGACACTTATATGTTTCATTGCTGGTGTCATTTTATATTTCATTTTACATGTTTTTAAAAAAAAAAAAAAAAACAAATGAATGGGTGCAACATAATTGATCAGCATTGTTCAAAAAGGACTCAAACAGTTGTTTAGGCATACTAGCATTTCCTCCATTTACACAGTTGTTTTCCGTAACTACGGTAGTCTATGTAATTTTGTCATGAATAATAATACATTATAACATTATATATTATACAGTTATTTATATCACAATCACATTTATAAGTATGAAACTCACTGATGTATGAACAATTTGTTATAATTACCACTGCAACCATTTTCCAAGGGAAACAACTTCAACATCTAAATACAAGTAATTCATTATTATCTCCCTTGTAATAAATGTATCGTATGGTGCGTTAGGTCTCGATAAATGACCTGGCAGAGCATCTCTACCTAATAGCTAGAGAAGTTCTGCCAGGTCATTTATTGGGTCCTATTCATGTATATGAGCTGGGATCTGGAAAAACGTCCCTTAAAGCATTTTTAGAAATTTAGTTTCAAGATCAGCCTGTTGTCAAATGCAGTCCAATGTGCATCCATACTGGGCAAGTTTAAAAAAATGTGACCATTCACTTTTTACATGCCACGGCTCTTACAGAGAAACATATTCAACCAAATCAAAGCTAAAAAGATGTGTTATTGTGTGTATATACTGGGTACCAAGTTTAAAGAAAATCGCTTCACAAGTAAAAAAGATATGTCATTAAAACATGTCAAAAATGTCAGGAGTGAAACGTTTTTGTGTGACACTTACCATTTGTACCAATTTTCTAAGCTATGGTAAATAAAAGACAGTGACAGGATACTACAATAAGCACTTGTAATTCATAAAACAACATGTGCATCGTCATCCTAAAATTACCTTTTCATCTTATCTTCACTGGTTTAGGATGTGGAGCCTGTTTTATACAATACCCCTCTGAATTTTATGTCAGGAGTGAAACACTTATTTTTCAAAATGTGTTCTCATTTTTGTCTATTTAGCCAGAAATCTACCACTCAATTTTTTTAGAAAGCCATCAACCTTGTGGACATTCTGTACTCTACTATTTAGTGATTCGTGGATTACAATTTCTCATATTGTGCAATATATATGATGTCAGGAGTGAAACGCTTTTTTGGTGTCATTTTGCAAGATTGTGCACACAATTTTAGCTAAAAAGTAGTGAACATGAATTTAAAATATAATTTGGGCACTACTTAACCATTTAGAATAGTTTTTAGCCACCCAAATTAAGAAATCTGGATGGTATTCTGTGAAATTAGCTGTTATTCTTAACATTGCAATGTCACACTTTGGTCACATTTTTTTTAAACCTGCCCTACTGCTCTCTTTAAGTTACTACAGGCCACGAAGAAGCTATTAGAGAACAATGTGAATCCTGATCAGACTATGCGTATGCACAGGCTAATCTGGACTTAAGTTGTGCCCAAAAGCCTTATATGACGTTTTTTCCAGATCCTGGCTCATATTTATTAGCCTAACCTAAAAGCGACGACATGCCCCTTTTGTTATGAGGAGTTTTGCAAGAATTAATTACCTCAATCGATAGGTATTCGAAGAATTTTAAACATGATAATACCGTTTTAATTTAAGATATTTTAATAATCCTTTCCTTAACAAGTCATGGTTTTGAAATACGTGCATTGTACATGAGAAATACCGAGATACAAGGAAAACGCATATTCCCACATTTTCTCCCCACCTTTAGGCCTATGCTTTCTAAAGCCATTTACTACTTCTTAAGGAAAGCATAATATTATAGTCTTGGTATTTTTCTCTATGTTTAACCCCTATATACTATTACAAAAGCAAATCGTGGTTTTCACTTTCACAATGAAAAGAGCATTGGAACACATTGGTGCAAAAGAAGAAAATGCTGATAACCAGCATTTTCTCCTTTTGTCCAATATTTTCTGCGCTAAATAACACGAATTATATTTTTTATTCAAACCCATTTTGTCTTCTGAAACATCTGTCAAATTGGACCATTCTAAATTTTTGACGTCCGGAAAATGGTTAATCCTTTCCCAAATAAGGTCTGGTTTGACGTCTCTGATAGAATTGGCATGGAAAACATTGAGACAAAAGAAGAAACTGCTGATAAGCAGCAGTTTCTCATTTTGCCTCAATAGTTTCTGTGCTAAATTATATACAAAGTCTATCCTTATAATTATCCAATTTCCTGACTTTGAAATTGGGCCACCCTAGGATTTTGCCGTTTGGGAAAGAGTTAAACAATCTAGTATTGTCGGAAGCATGAAGCATGAAATATTAATTACTCAGTTAACGACGTTATCATAGCGATTCAGGTGCATTAAGAATGTTGTGCATCTTGGCAGATTTTCTTCACTAACACACGATATGACAAAATAGGTCCTATGGCATAACACAAACATGAAATACAATTGATACATCAAACCCCGAACACAAAAAAGAGAGGTAAAAGATAAACGTAGAAATCATTCGTTATATCATGGACAATATTGTTTTAACTTTGTCCGTGAAATACGTGCAGAATTTGTTTTGAGATAGCTCTTCTGTATTAAAATTCCTTGGTTAAGCTAACGATCTTATCATTACAAATATAATTTTCTACGTTTGAGGAACGAATTAGGAGAAAATTATTTTCCCTTCGTCTGAATGAAGTAACGTCAGGTAGCACGTGCTACATGTGGTACATGTATATTGGAAAGGTCGTTCAAGTGTGTTAATTGTCATTCAGCTTTGGGTAACCGGTTCGACAGGACGTTTTTTGTTCATTGACTAGTTCTAATGTTCGACTTTGCATTTATCATAACACAGTAGTCAACCTTCTGTACAGGGGGATAGCAACAAATAGTACTGCGAGAAAAGAGGGACATGCTTGTACAAACCAAGAAGACAACTGGAGCAAAATTGCGAGAGCAGTGATGGCTTTGTCAAAAGATAAGTACAGCTGTAAATTTGGTTATTTAACAAATAAATCTATTGGTTATTAGGAAAGGGAACCTTTCAAGTTGTCTATATAGATGAGATGTTCAGTTTATTTGTTAAAGATAGTGTAATTGTCACTGATGCAGAGAGCTTCGAATCATTATAGATTACTGCAGAATTGTTTGAGGTTTCTTTCAAAAAGAAATGCTGTAAGTTAATGAACATCGAATTTAACTCGAAGCTAGAATGTGTAGATAAAAATATGTGTTGAACGATACGAATTGGCAATTGTAGCTTTCATGGCAGTTGTTTTTACAACATTTCAATGAGCTAGTTTTTTACTTAAATGTGAATTAACAAATATTGATAGACAGAAAAATAGGGACAGATCAAGATCAGCTAGGTCATTTCTGCACCGATACCTGGTTATTCCTGTGATATGTATATTTTGATAAATTACTGGTGTGAGACCATGTATAGTCCCCGCGGGATCTACTGTTTCCCTCAAAACATATAGACCATAATTATACCTTTTTGGAATTTAAAGGTCACATAGATTAAAATAAATGATTGCAATGATAACTAATACTGGTGTGTAATTCCCATGGGGAATTTATCACGTGCGCATTATGAAAAGATATGTTCATCACGTGCGTACTATAGGATGTTACACGATGATAGTATAGTGTATAACTTTATCTTCCACAAACTATATCTGTCATTGCACAAACGTGTACATACTTATGGTGAGTCGAGTTAATTACGGTATTCATAAATACATTTGTAAACATTGCTTGTGTATAAGACGACACGTATTGAATTCACGTGCTAATAGCCGACCGCATAAACAGTGCTTACATACAAGATTAGTGCACTATTTAGAAACATATTTCCCTATTTCTAATTGCTATAATCACCCCTTTGCTTTTGATTTGGCTTTTTGATGGAAAATTGGTGAAAGAGAGGTAAAATGCAATGTATAGAATTGATTTGACTTCATTTGGCCTTTATATTATATTACGCTAATGAGAAACGAAAAAGGATTTTTAATAAAAAAAAATCAATTCATGATTATTTTCAGGATTGAATGCCCGTCGAAGGTATGTTGGTAAAGTTGATAGAGGTTTGTACAAGGTGCTTAGTTGCACCTACGTCATATGACAGAATAGGAAAGGTAATGCTTTATTAGCTGATAGTGCACAGAATATTGTGGAAAATTGTGGAGGGTAAAATCAAGGTAACATTACAAATTACTTGATGTTGGTTGATCATATTAGTGGTCTAAAGGCGTTTTTGAATTCTTATTCATATAAAGTCATGAAATAAATACTTTTGAAAATGAGGCCGGAATATTAAGCATTAATTCATCTAAGACCCTTGGCACATAATGAAAAGTAAAATGTGGTTTGCTGGTGGCGTTTAAATAGGAATTAACTAAACTTAGAACTTTTTTCTTTAAGAAATATGTAACAGTTTTTAACGGGAAGATATCGTTTTGTTTTATAGCCAGGACAGCGTATGGATCGAAAGGTAAGACGTTTGCCATAGATTGAAAAGTAAATATGATTTGCTGGCGGTGTTTAAATTGGTATTTACTGAACTAAGAACTTCTCTTTTGAGAAATGTTCAAGAAATAACATTTTTCTATGGTAATGGAAAGTTATCATTTATAGTCATGACAGTGGATCGGAAGGTAAGACTAAAACGCGGTTGAATGAATGACCTGGTAGGCCTGCATCTTATTTAAGAGTCAGAACAGAGTTTTGCATATTTAAATCTAGCACGATGTGTGATGTCATTTATGCGTTATCTGCTTAGATGTAAATCGCTTATTGATACAAGGAGAAGTGAATTCGGTACGTGGCATAGAAGGCAAGTATGCCTATTTAAAAGAAATATCAAAATTAATGATATGAATAGTACAAATTCGACTTAAGATGCTGATTCCTTATACATAAAACGTAAAATGCTGCATACTTATGACTTACACAATTCCTTTTGGTGGAAGGATTTATTAGTCCTCAGTAGTAATTACAATGACACTGAATGGTTTGTATGTTTGTTTAAAAATATACATAATTGAACAACGGTTTAAATTCATATCATCAAGAATCTGGTTGAATTTTTTTTTAATTAAAAACATAGATTTCTGACTGGTAGAGCTCATAAGTACAACGCATGTGTTGAACTTGAAACGCATTTGATAAAAAATTGAGGAAAATGATAGGACTGTTTAATCATGCTTTATTGCAGGGAATTCACGAGATATGCTGCGATTGCTACTGGATTTAGTGAAACTAGAAATGAATTGATTAAAATGTCTTTTTCAGTGATACTGGTTCTTCGATTCCATGATGGGTTTGGATGTCGTACATTGAGCATTGGTAGGCGGCTTCGCCTTAGTTCGAATGGTGGCTTCACCAATGTAGCGGCTTCGCTAGTGGTATGATACGGCGGCATCGCCAAGATCAAAGTACTGACGATATTACGGGAGGCGGCATTGCCTTAGTTCGAATGGTGGCTTCACCAATGTAGCGTTTTCGCTAGTTGTATGACACGGCGGCATCGCCTAGATCAAAGTGATGACGATCTTATGGAAGTGTATGTGGTAAACGTATAGTAAGTGTACAGAGAGAACTACATTTCTCTTTGAAATGATAAATCAGTGAGGTATCTCTGTAGATGAGCGTAATCACCAGAATTGTGGCTTTGCTATTACGAATGAAACCGATATGGTATGACAAACTTTCACATATCAATAGTGATTGATGTAATAGCGGTATCGCAGACAATGCATTTAGGACAGCTTTGCCTTGATAAGTGTACGGAGAGAACTACATTTCCCTTTGAAATGATAAATCAGTTCGATGTCTCTTTTGATGAGCGTAATAACCAGAATTGTGGCTTTGCTATTATGAATGAAACCGATATGGTATGACAAACTTTCGTATATTAATAGTGATTGATGAAATAGCGGTATCGCAGACAATGCATTTAGGGCAGCTTTGTCTTGATAAGTTCGGTGAATTCATTTATGGGATTTCCCGGACGGTTATCATAATTGTCGTGTTATGATGTAATGAGTGTTGTGGACATGGTATATAATTTGTTAAAGAGTTACGGATAGTGATGAAATCGTTGATGAACGACAAGGTGTGCGAACAATCTGCGAATCATGTAAAATGACAATGATTAGAAAATGCATCTCAATGTTATACCTTTTTTGTAAAACTGTGGTTTTCTCTATCATTCATGAACTTGAAAAATTGGATGTGCTTACTTATCACACAACTCTTCGTTTCGTTACACGAGTTGAAGACTATATGGTTTATCAATAAAGAAACTTTCAATAATGACTGACACAGGTCGGGTGGTCGAGATTGTCTTTATGTAAAAGCAAAGTTATTTCCAATGAATTACATTTATAATTATTCTTTTTGTGTATGCAAAATTAAGCATATTATGCTGATTACAAGAATGGTCGATCTAATCAATACGCCCGTTCTTTTAGTTCATCGGTTACCCAAGTGCTCTACACCATACGTGTATTACCAAATTACAATTTGTTATTGTCCAGAGTTGTTGAGTTGTTCATTGTACCTAAGTTATGTAATGGTGCCGAGGGAAATATAATTTTCTACGTTTGAGGAACGAATTAGGAGAAAATTATTTTCCCTTCGTCTGAATGAAGTAACGTCAGGTAGCACGTGCTACATGTGGTACATGTATATTGGAAAGGTCGTTCAAGTGTGTTAATTGTCATTCAGCTTTGGGTAACCGGTTCGACAGGACGTTTTTTGTTTAGTTTTTAGAGTCATGTTGATATTTACGTGTAAATGGAAAAAATGTACTGTTAATACAACACAAGATGCAATTCAATCGGTCAAAAGCGCATTCTATGCATTAATACAGTCGCATTAACGTTATTCAATGCATTTCATATTTAAAAAAAAAAATCAGCGTGTATATGCAGTTCGTCTAAAAACGACGTTCCTGAGTGTCAACAGAAGTAATTAGTACAACCATTTCTTGTGTTCCAAAAGCTTTCCTTTATTAAAACTGATAGGTCAACTATTAAGTAAAAAATTATGATGTTGCTATTTGATTGAACAGAAGTTCTACTTAGTACCTAAATAATGAAATATGTATACGAATGTAAAAACTTAAAGTTTATTTTATAAAATGTACATTTGTTAACGTTAATGACAGCGTGAACAGAATGCGGCCCAACATTCATCGGCAAAGACGTTGACAAATGGGTACAGGTTTCCAGGTCCATTTCTACTTCATCAAAAAATATAAAAGTAGTTTTCTGGTTGTTCCTGGGCCAGTCATGCCGGGTTCACGTTGTTCATTTCAAGTTGATGAATAATATGTAATTGCTATGATGATGCGCGTTTCGCACATTGAATATGATTTATATTGGTTTCAGTACCCAAAGGGTATGAAATCTGTTCTCACAATTGGCCAGTCAGGACGAGAGACTATGACGCATGTATGCATTGCAAATTGGGCAGAGGTTCCAACAGTGCACATGTAATACGAGTAATTGAGTTATGTACGTTGTTGTTAGTCAGGTGTGATTTATGTAAAGAGCGGTTACCCAAGTGCTCTACACCATACGTGTATTACCAAATTACAATTTGTTATTGTCCAGAGTTGTTGAGTTGTTCATTGTACCTAAGTTATGTAATGGTGCCGAGGGAATAAAGATGCTCTGCAAATGTCATGCATTTTGGCATTATTTCATTGCAAATGTAATATGACAAAGCGAGCCTACTAGCAGCAATCGAACCAAATTTTAGGTATTCCACCAATCATTCGATACCAAACTTTTCGTACAATTTCGCCTCCCGCTTCGACGTTTTCCGTGAAAACGGATATCAACGAGGATATCCGGATTTTGAAAATCCGGATACCCTCGCCAATCTCCGTTGCCACGAATGACGCCGAAGATGTATGCACGAAGTGTTTGGTATCTAATGGTTGTGAATGTAAATAATAAGCCTCGTCGTGGAATATTAAGTACATGTATGAAATAGGCATATTACATAGATCTACTAAATTAATGCACTTACCAGAGCAAAAGATAAGAGGGAGTGAAGACATTCTAAATTCCAAACCCTATGTTGTGGATATTCATTTGAATCGTCTCAATGATGAAATATTGCATTTTGAAAAGCATTTACTCCTCTTTATCTATAGCTCTATCTTACCAATATACCTACATTCACAGGCGACAATCGCGTGATTTTGTTATGACATGTTTTCCTAACTTTTGTAAACAAGAACACAATTTTGAATCAAATACTTGACACTCAATATTGAGATATGTGTCATTCGATACGTCGTACTCTCCGGTATATTTTGATACCAAGATCTTCCCTCAAATCCCTGTCAAAGCTGAGAATATTCGTGCAAAGTATTTTTGAATGATGTGATATATTTTCTTAACAAATGTTTGCACTTTGCACGAATGTTCTCAGCTTTGACAGAGATTTGAAGGAATATCTTGGTATCAAAATAAACCGGAGATTACGATGTATCGAATGGTATGTATCTCAATACTGAGAGTTAAGTATTTGAATTACAATATGAGAAAATGTGTACATACCGAGTGATTTTGTTTACATAGGTTAGGAAATCATATCATAACAAAGTCACGTGATTGCCGCCTGTGTACATTGCAGGTGCGCGAAAAATGTCATTCATTTTTCAGATAATCTTCATTGGGTAATGTTTCATTTAACAGGATGGTTGTATAAATTTACATGTAGGCAAACTAATTTTACCCAGAATGCCAAATATTTTTTTAAACTAGATCTTTTGTCAATATTATTCGAGTTTCTATGCAATTTTGTTCAAAGGTCAGAGATGCGGTTATGACATCGTACACTCCTAGAAAGTTGAATCACAAGATAATAATTTGTTGCCAGGGAAATATGCAAACTCCGTTTTTGGCAGGGAATAACGAATAATAGTTTCCGAACCACAAGATGGCAGTAAAATACAGTCAACCGGAAGCAGCCATAACTCGTTTGTTCTATAAAATATGGGCACGGTAATAAAAGCTGCAGACGTTTTGTCGTTTCCGTCCTGTTTGGCAATATCTCTAGTATAATCAAACTGTCTTGTTGTTTTGCATTAGCGAGAGAGACGGACCCTTATCTTTGTTCTTTGGTCAGATAATACGAGATATCGTTGGTGGGGAGTCAAAACCTCGTAACTACAGCTTAAAAAAGCTGCAGTTACGAGGTTTTAACTCCCCACCGACGATATCTTATCCGTTATATGTTAACCCTTTCCCAAATGGCAAAATTTAAGGATGATCCACTTCAAAAACTGCCACAAATGACAAAATGGGTGTTATTACAGATAGAATTTGTGTAAAATATGATAGAAAATATTGAGACAAAAGGGTAACTGCTGGTTATCAGCAGTTTCTTCGTTTGTTTCAATATTTTCCCAAGCCCTTTCTATTAGGGACGTCAAAACCAGGTCTTGTTTGGAAAAGAGATAATACGAGAAATCTTATCCGTTATATGTTAACCCATTATCAGACTGCAAGATTCTGGATTGTTCCAAAATATATTGCAACCAATATTATAAAGGGATACATGTCCATTTGATTTGACTTCCCAAAATGGTCCACTTCTAGACTTTCCAATTTGAAAGCTTTCGAAGACGACAAAATAGTTATTGTTTTAAAGGAAGATAAAATGAATGCTACAACTGTTTTATTTGGAAGAGGGTTCAATCAGTACATATATAGCTCACACAAAATGACCTGGCAGTGCATATCCAGCTGTTAGCTAGGGATGCTCTGCCAGGTAATTTATAGTCAGCTGTAACAGTTATAAAAGTGCTATGTTCAACAAATGTTCGATCTTTGAGCTTTATATGGACGCATAAATTATCTTACTACGACCCGAAACGCACTCCATGTATACCCAGTATTGTTTGAATATCTGAAAGCTTTCCAACAATTTTCATATGAACTGTATGTTTTATGGTATTCATTAAGCGATTATACAAATTTGCTGCTAATTCACGTCAAGGTAGGCTATAAATTAATAAATAGAACATACTAATGAATTATATAAACTTATGCGTGGGAAACACCCAGAAACCCACCGTCATTTACTACAAATTCCAGGCATGTCTTAATCCTTTTCCAAACAACTACATTTTGGGCTGTTCCAAATTCAAATATCATGTACACGACAATTTCAAGTGGATGAATTTTTGCTTTTGGGATAGAAAACATTGTGGGAAATGAAGAAATTGCTTGTCACAAGCAATTTCTGCATTTTCCACGATGTTTTCCCATGCATATCTTTTTAGAGGCGTAAAAATGCGTCATTCTGTGGTAATGGGTTAATCGTCGAATAATAGAACCACGTAAAGATATACAAACTAATAGGGAACAATTTTATCCACTTAACTTTGACGTTATTTCGGACAAACAATAGTACTTCGTCGGTGTTGTATTAAAATCTCGTAACAACGGCTTGATTCAAGCCGTAGTTACGAAATTTCATAACAACAACGACGGTTTATCAAAACGTAACGGCAAACAAAAGCTATTTTTAACACAAAATTCATTGCTATTGTAAGAGGATTTGGAAAAAGGTCCTTTATAGCATTTGAGACAATTATGTTTCCGGATCAGCCTGTGCCTAAGTTCAATCTTACTGGGACCCATGCTGATGTCTCATGGTTGCTACTGATCCACCAAGAGGCTGTTAGAAAACAACATGGTTCATAATCAGACTTTGTGTATACGCAGGCTTATCTTGAACCATGTCGGGCTCAGAATCATTAAAGTGACATTTCACAATTATTTTTCATAAATGTTACTTTTATATTTACCTGAAAGAGCAAATTTCTTATGATAATTCTGAGGGGAAATATTGAACCGTTTACGAGAAATATATATTTTTGTGCTAAAATTAGACAAATTGTTGTGGACAGCAGTTTCTGTCTCAACGTTAAACGCGCATTTTTCGCTTATAAATAACAACTTAAAAAAACTGATAGCATTTCTACGCATTAGATTAAACAATCTTTGCATGAAGACATACTTTTGAAAAATGAAATAAATGTGAAATATCACTTTCAGGTAACCTTTTCAAGATCCTGGCTCAATTATTTTGTAATCAAACTTGAAAAATAAGCAATTTCGAAACTGCTTAGATGTTACGGACCTCGGCTTAAGCATTTTCGTAACTGCTATAAAAAGTATGAATTTTGTTACTTTGATGTTATTCGATCTACTTTCTTTGCATACAGAACCCATTTTCAAATATTTTTTTGATAAAAGGTTTTAATAAAACAAAGTCGTGTATTACACTGTTCAAACGCTTAAAGGAATTGAATTTTCTTTCATGGTTGTAATGTAATTTCTATTCTGATTGCGATTCAATCTCTTCTTCGCCGGAAACTTTAAAAGTATCTATCACAGCCGAATTTTAACCGATAACCAAACGACAAAATTTTAGGTCAGTCCATATTCAAATATATTGCAGACGACAATTTCAAGTGAATGGAATTCAATTTTTTTTGGTCATTTTGGGTAGAAAACATTGTGGAAAATGAAGAAATTGCTTGTGACAAGCAATTTCTTCATTTTTTTACAATGTTTTCAAAAGCCAATTTCTTCTAGGGAGTCAAAAAGAGTCATTGTGTGTTAATGGGTTAAGATGATACCTTAAGGATTACAACCCATCATGGCCTACATAATAGTCCGTGCATCTGAGGGCGTCATCCAGAAAAACGAAAATTGACAAGGATATTCATCGTCAATATCCGTTGCCACGGATGACACCCGGAAATTTACGAGTGTATCTCTCGCTAATTTCCGTTGTCACGGATGACGCTCGTAGATATATGAAGGACAGATATAAAACCGAACATGATCCTTTAATATTTTGAGCAGTGTAATATTCATAATTTTGCATTTGCTTCAGATTTTCCTTCTTACTTTTTCAGAGAAAACATCTAGCAGGAAAAAAGATTAAGACACTACTCGATACATAAAATACATACATGTAATTTGGACGAGCAATTCTGTGACAAGGAACATGGAATCAAATGCCTGTGTTTACATGTAACAAAATGTCATATTCAATCCTCCGTTGATTGCATTTTAAATACTGACAAATTAAATGAGCAAATATCCTTATCCGTTAAGGTGCAAATATTTGTATTCTGTTCGCATATTCATAACAATTGTACAATTTTCATGTTTTATAATGCTAGTGATTTATGATTTCTTCATTTGTGCTTAATGTATACACATGTGATATTCATATATACAGTGATTAGCTATCATATTCAGTACTCCGTTGATTGCGTTTTAAAATACTGTCAAATCTAAATGAGCAAGTATTCTTATTCGTTATGGTGCAACTTCCATTAAGATTCATTTTTCGCCCGTTAAGTCATTCATACATATTTCCACATGTTACAATGCTAGTGATTTATGATTTCTTCATTAGTGCTTAATGTATACACATGTGATATTCATATATACAGTGATTAGCCAATATACATGTTAATGGACCACTAAAACAAATAACTAAGGCAGCTTGATATACATATACCTGCAACTTTACTATATTTTTTTCTCTTTTCTTTTCACATCAGAGCAACAGATAAGTAGGGTGTTTTTTTTTCAAAATGAAATATTTCACTAAATATTAATCAAACCCTATGGTGTGGGTTCTCATTTGAATCGTCTCGTCGAGACGATTCAAATGAGTACCCACAACATAGGATTTGGATTTGAAATAAAAAACTTTAGAATGTCTTTACGACCTCTTACCTGTCGCTCTGGTACAAAGATCACCACACTTATTTACTCGAAAGTCCTTTCAACAACACCGCAAATTATTATGATTGCTTAAATGTTCTACTGTCTTGATGTGTAATATTTTTCTCTTAAGAATTACATACAAGATGGGGTAACGACGTTTTATTAAGCACGATATATTTCCTCTCCAACCAAACCCTCTGTTTTGGGTAGCCTACTCATCGGAATCGTCTCCTCAGTGGTTACAACTAGTACAAACAGCATTATGTTTATAAATCGTCATAAGTATTTTATGATATACATGTATTTACCCCCATCTTACACGTAGTTCTATAGACTCCGTACAACATCCTCGAAATATGACTGCGTCTGAGCAACAACTCCGCAAACTGCGACAAGTTCGGCAGACCAAAGGCAACAATTAGGTCTCTTTACCGTGGCGAAACCCATCATTATACCGTCGCTTTTCAACAAAAACCTCGTAACTGCAGCTTGTTTAAAGCTGCAGTTACGATGCTTTTTATTGAAAAGCAGCGATATACACAAGGCAATGTTTCAAGTTTTTAAATCACGTAGATCCCGTACAGCTTGCTTCTCTATCACTACCCAAAGCACTACGGACATTACTACTAACACAGTTGATATTATACTAAATAAACTAATAAGGACAGATGCCTTCGCCCTGCATTCCCCCGAGGCAGGGTCACCGTCCCGATAACATCGCGCGGCGGTCAACGATAAATACATGGCGACTAGTCCTAGTGGTAGGTTAAAGCACAGACTAACTAGACAGGCAAGTGGTAGATTTGTGTCCGGCACGTATGATTGCTTGTGATGCGGCTTTTTCGCTTTGGTGGACTTCTTTTCTTCGTCAGTATCCGAGCACGTGTCTGATTTAGTTCGCTTTTTGTTACTTTTTGATTTCACAGGTTTGCTATATCTGATCACATTAGCCTTTGGCTCTTTCTGTTCTACCTTGTCATACGGCATCTTTTTAAGGATGCTATTAGTTCCTTCACTAGCTTGATTTTGCTTGCTGGACATTTGCGGGACGGTTAAAACTATTATATATGTCATTCACTATCACATCTATTGTGATGATTGTCAGTGACTGGATCGTATGTCACAATATGGGTATAACATTACTTTCTTGATCCCTGCTAAAACGGGGGGATGCTGATTTCAAATGGACACACATCTAATATGGATGGAGCGTTTATTAACGTGTTTTTGTCAATCAAAGGCCACGATCTGGTCGACTTCTCGTTCACCTAGTGTGTGTTGGTCATTTTATCCTGTACCTGGAATTAAAAAGAAAATATTTGAGGAACCATGGCTTTTTCTTAACCCGAACTTAAATTTAACAAAATCCAACATCATGATGCTTCTTGACGCCCAACGAGATAAAGGCTTTGAAATGAAAATGTGGAAGATGAAGAAATTGCTAGAAACAACAACTTTGATCATTTGAAATTGTCTGCAACATCTTAGAATTTGGACAAGTCTAAAATATTGCCGTCTGGTAATGGGTTGATTTCAGGTTTTGACGTTTGCAATAAACATAGAGGAAAGATAAAGCAAGAAACAACAACAACGACAAGAAAAAAAAAAAAAAAAAAAAAAAAAAAAAAAAAAAAAAAAAAAAAAAAAGGAAAAAAATGAACAAGATACGGTAGGCCTATGAAAATTTACAAGAAATATCAATTGTCTTAAAATCTTATAGATTTGCGCTAACTTTGCAAATACACAGAAAATATACGAGTTTGACCATTTTAAGACACTGTAGATGTTTGCTAATGTCCTATCAACAAGATAAAGTCTGATTCCGATGCAAACTGGCCAATCTTTAAAAACAAGAGCCGTCAGAGACGGACAATGCTCCCCGAATAAGGTATTGTCATAATAAATGTATATCATGGAGAGCTAGCATAAAGCCAACAAATGTTAAGCCCCTTTTTGCATGACATATTTTTTCTACGCAAATTTCAAATAATTTATTGTCAAGGTCATCTGATTTTCTACCCAAATATGAAATTTCATCAAAATCTGACTATTAGACTAAGAGAAATAATAGAAAAACTGTATTTTACCTCAAGTCCCGTTTTCCAATGACGAGGTCTCAAATCCAAAAATTAGGAAAAGTACATCAGCATTATGTCATAGGGAGCTCACATGGTAAGTTTCATTTGATTTGGCCCAAGGGTTATGGAGAAATCACTCGGACGGACGGAATGACGGACGGATCGGACGGACAGACGGACAGACAAAGCGGCGACTAGATGCTCTCCCTTCGGCGAGCATAAGAAATAACGATAAAAATATATAGACCTGCTTCTTTGACAATAATATTATTGTCACTATCAGAAACTAGAAAGACCTGAAGGTCTTGAGTGGCTCCACAGGCCTGAATTTCTTTTAATATCAAATCCAGGTTTTTACTAGATTTTTGAATACTTACAGCAAAAACAAAGTCAAAAGCAGCAATCATGTGGTCAATGCAAAAAAGAAAGGAAATGATTGACTAATATTTTAGGGATGTTAGAACGATAATATAATTGAAAACTGTGATTTTGCCAAATTCAAAGACAAATAATTCAGTATGTATATTTAAAATCAAATCGAAAATTAAACACATGCAAGATGTTATGGTCACTATCATTCTGTTCAAATTTTGTCTTAATTAGTCAATATTTGTGGCTTCAAGAGTGGAAAAAGTGTCGAAAAACTGAAATTTTGTCAATTTCAAGGGCACATAACTCAGATTGTAACAGTGTAATAATGTTGAAAATTACACATAAGCAAGACCTTGTTGTCAACAAGATTCTTTCCAAGTATCATCTTGATTGGTTAACATTTGTGGTTGTTAGAGTGAAAACAAAGTCGAAAATGGCAATTTTGTCAAATTCAAGGGCACATAACTCATGATGTAAGATTTCGATCAAGCTGAAAATTACGTCAAGGAAGCATATAATGTTTATATATATTCTGTCCAAGTTTTGTCTTGATTAGTTAATATTTGTAGATTTTAGAGTAAAAATACAGTCAAAACCAGCAAAATAGAGCCGAAAATGGCAATTTCAAGGGCACATAACTCATGCTATAAAATTCAGATCAAGCTGAAAATTTTACCAAGGCAAGATCCTATAGTCATTATTATTCTGTCAAAGTTTTGTCTTGTTTAGTCAATATTTGTTGTTGCTAGAGTGAAAACAAAGTCAAAATACAGCTGAAAATGGCAATTTTGTCAATTTCAAGGGCACATAACTCATGATGTAAAATTCATATCAAGCTGAAAATGATACCAAGGCAAGATCTTGTAGTCAGCATGATTCTGTCAAAGTTTTGTCTTGATTGTTCAATATTTGTAGATTTTAGAAGAAAACTAGTCAAAACCTGCTATTTTTTTACATTCAAGGACAGATAACTCAGATTATACTGATTCAATCCATATTCTTTGAAGGAATCTGAGAGAGGGTTACCCAAGGATCATTCCTGTGAAGTTTGGTTGAAATCCATCCAGTAGTTTTTGAGAAGAAGTTTTTTAAAGAAAAAGTTTACGGACGCACGGACGGACGCACGCACGACGGACACACCGCCATGACAATAGCCCGCTGGCCTGAAAGGCCAGTGGAGCTAAAAATCTGTCGGATGCATTCCTTGCTGGAAATAGTAACAATGTCCGCAAATAACTTTAGTCCTTTTGTTTAAATATACAATTTAGTAGAACTAAATGCTGACTTTGCTTTAAACATGTCACGACACAGATGTCCTATTATTTCACATAATTATTCTCAGCAAAATAAACGACGAACTACTAGAGTGTTCGAATTTAAAAGATGCTGTACGGACGACTATACGGGTATTGATAAAGATGTGATTTATGAATATATACAATAAACCACAAAATTATTAAGGAAAATGGGAAATTGATGTTTATCAGCAATATCTTTCCCCAAATCTTTTTCCGGAAACTTATTTCCCATTGACGTCGAAAAAAAAGGTAACTACTATTTTTTTTTGGAAACGGGTTACTACATGTATATTCCTAATGACGATCCTCAAAATCAATGCTCCTGAATTCAATGAGCCGGGATCTGGACCCTTGAAACACTCTTATAATTGCTACAGTTCAAGGAAAATCTTTTAAAGAACAACATGGTTCTTGATCAGACTGCGTGTACACGCAGGCTGATCTGGAACCATGTTGGGCTCAGAAGCCTTGAGGGACATTTTTTTCCAGATCCTGGCTCATTTCTAGGTTGACCAATTAGAACATTCATTCGAATTCATAGCGTCAAAGGTTATGTCTGAACGGTCCCTCTAGATGGCCTAGAGCTCGGACTAACATAGAATAATAAAGAAACAACTTATACAAAACTACCATAGCAATTATGATAGATGTTTTTTTTTTTATAAACTACATACCGGTAGTCATACAAATACATTTGTTAATACAAAATGGCTTGCACGCACCGAATCCAAATTGTTATAATATCCCGAATTACAATCCTCTAAACCGAACCACGCATCAGTTAAAGTTGCTCACTAAGGAATATCTCTACAAGCATAATTTTAAATAGGTCTGTGTTTTTGACAGATGTCATTACCAGGCTAAAAATTGTTAGAAACGTTTATTGCAGAAAATGGTAAGATGTCAGTTCGTACCGTTTATTGTCTGTATTTAGTACTGCTAATTGCTTCAGCTAATTTTGTAGATGTCACGAAGTTACACTTATTCCCGTCAAACGTCAGCACTTTGTAAGGGATAGTCAAAATTGTACCCCTTATGACTGACTTTAAAAGTACTTAACATTTTTATTTTACGGTACTGAAATATGAACAAAACGAGTGGATGACGAAACAATGCCAACAACAATATGCCGTTTACAAGTGTATCTAAAACTAAGTTTGCTGAAGTCAGCAATTTTGCTATGAGGACGTTTTTGACATTCATCGCACAGTTTTCCCTATCACTGTGGAGATTGTGCATCATGGGATGGATAACAATTACGGAGAAAAATAATCACGATTCTGGTCAAATACGAGCAATAACTTATGAATTTCTGCGTCAAATTTCAAAAGGTTTGCTGTATGTACCCCGCCAAATGAACTCTTTTCTCAGATATATGAATTAGGCCTATTTAAGGGATCCTTTTTTACTTTTTCCAAAAATGTATCCCAACCGACCAGAAAACGAAATGATAACGACTTCAGCCAAATTAGCCACACTTCAGGTAAGAAATTGTGCTATAACTTTCCTATTTATGAGTTAATTTTCAAGCGGTTTGTTGCAGGTAGGCCTGTCCTGTTTTCCTAAGCTCTTTCCTCAGATGTATGACTTATTTAAGAACTCTTCATGATTTTCCCCAAATGATCCTAACCGTCGAGAATACTGATTTGTTTGTCGTTTTTCTGGTCGGTTTTGGTCAATGTTTGCAAAAAGTACACGGAGGTTTCATGTAAGTCATACACCAGAGGAAGGAGCTCAGTAAGGCGGGGTCCATGCAACAAACCGTTTGAAAATTGACGCAGAACTAAGAAAGTAATTGCAAAAAGTCTTAGCTGAAGTGGACAGATTTGTCCTTAGAATTACCCATCCCATCATGCACAATCTCCACCGTGCTTATATAAGCAAATAAATAATGTCTTGGATTTCGATCAAAACAACCTTATTTCTTGCAGCGACAACGACAAAATCAATGTGAAATAAAAGCAATGAAACCGCATCAATGTATCTTTTACAATTGGAACTGTGCTCTACAGATCTAGATGTTGTTCTGTCTTTTAACACAAACAACTTTCACCAGAGAAAGGAACAAATTATAAGAGGACAAATGAATCAGAACCATTTAAAACTGGTCATTCAACCAATCATTTTGATTGTCATTATTCGAAAAGCAAATAGTTTTGTCTCTATTCAAATTGTCAGTGCTGAACCCTTAAAAGTGTATTCGTAAATAAAGTCACTTTAAATGGCCTTTAAAACACTAAATGCTAAAATGCTTTTAAGGTAATAAAATCAATTAAGCCTTTTAAAATATCTTTTGTATCTTCGTTTTTTCTCTAAACTTCCAATATTTTTAAAAGTCGCCTTAATCACCCACGATCATAACAAAGCTTTCCAAAACAAGTAAAGTCGACGCTCGTTATCTCGACTCGAAATTCCGCTTAAGTCGAAGTTAAAGTCATGTCCCGTCCTCAACATATGGATTTCAAAATGTTAAATCAAAATAACTCTTAAACAAATATTGCCATTGAAATTTAGTAGGAAAAGGCAATTTCATTTCATTTCTTTTCCTACTATATTTCAATCATGGACACATACGATGCCCATCAAAAATGGTTAAATAACGTTTTCATCGAAAAATAATCAAAATCGGATGAGTCGAACTCCGGTCATGACGAGTTATTTTGAAGGCCGCTCTGACTTCGACACAACGAGTGTCGACTGTACTAGAGTTTATACGTTTCTCTTAGAAAAAGTTTGGGAGAATTTCAGAGAAAATCAGGTATTGCTGAAAATCTGCAGTTACTACCTTTTCTCAAAAGTTCCCCTTTTCACACCGAACATTTCTTTTCATCAGCAACCTCTTCGAAATTGTACAGGTCTAAAGTTTAGTTGAACAGTTTCCACTTAACCCTTTCCCAAACAAGACCCGGTTTTGACTTACTAAGTAGAACATGCTTGGGAAAACATTGAGACAAAAGAAGAAACTGCTGATAACCAGCAGTTTCTCCTTTTGCCTCAATATTTTCTGTGCTATATAATTCACGACTTTCACCTTTAGTAACATTTCTTTTGTCGTTTGCACCAGCTTTCAAATTCGACTGCCCTGAAATTTTGTCGTTTTGGAAAAGGTTAATGTAATAATTTTATTTTTAGTATCGGTTTTCTTTGGCTTCCACAAGACATTTACCATTTCTCAATCAATATCTGGCTTGATGTTCCTAGTAGAAAAAGGTTAGTAAAAATTGAGACAAAAGAAGAAAACGCTAGCTTTCAGCATTTTCTTGTTTTGCATTCTGTTTCTATATATAATAGGTTATAGTGTCTGCAAATCCCATTTCTTTTACGATCCATCTTGTCGTATACAACAGCTTACCAATTGGAACCTTCAATTTTCGGACATTTGGGAAAGGGTTAACCCATAACTGCACAGTGACGTCTTTTGACTCCATGACAAACAAGAAAAGGCTTGTGTAAACATCATAGAAGATGAAGAAATTGCTTATTACAAGCAATTTCTTAATTTACCACAATGTTTTCTACTGAGAGAGACCAAAAATGTAAATTACGTGCATTTGAAATTGTCGTTTGCAACAGATTGCCAATTTGAGTCGTCAAATTTTAGACGTTTGAGAAAATGTTAAGATCCAACAGTACCATTTTTGTTTTAAAAAACAAAACAAAACAAAACAAAAAAAAAAAAAACAAAAAAAAAAAAAACAAAAAAAAAAAAAACATGACATTGCGTCTCTGGAAGCTGTCACAGTTATTTGAAAATATTCATACTCGTGAGCAAATGAGGCCAATTGGTTAACATCTTTTCCCTGTTGTCTCTTCGTCATAAAATTCAGTTACGTTTGCCTCCAAACAAAGAAACTAAATGCCGGTATGAATTGAAACCCTGAGAAGTCGACAAAATAACGCGTATGGTCCACAGAACTGTTGTCAACTTACAGATAAGTGGGGTGATGACTTTTCAAAATGTAATATTTCATTTATTGTTCATCAAATCCTATATTCATCGGAATTGGCTCTTCGAGACGATTGAAATGAGTACCCACAACATAGGGTTTTGATTTAAAATAACAAATCTAAAATGGGTTCATCCCCTCTTACATGTTGCTCTGACCGGTCAATGTTATTTAGGTAAATAGGAGGATTAACAAAAACTAGATTATTTTCATTTTCTATTTATCTGCCAAGGTTCTTCAAAGTTATTTCTTATTTGGAAAACGTTAATAGTTTCTAATACCCTCACTTTGAGGATTCTGTTTTTCATCATTATGTCAATCCACAAGAGTTCCTTTTTCGGCAAGGTCAATGTCCGTTCAGAAATTTCTAACGTTCATTCGTTGTCAATCAACGAACGAACTTCTTGACTCAATTCCGTTTCATTGATCAAATTCTAAATTATAAGGTAAAATACCCGTAATGTTGCCATTTTGAGTTTCATAAAATATCGGGGTTTTTTTTTCGAGCGGCGTCATTACGTATCCGAACTTATTCGGTGCGGTCGTAAACATTCGGCGGTGGAAGGTTCCACTGTCAAGTGTTTTTGGCTTCGCCCGAATAAATTCGATTTTCTTAATGACATTTTACATATTATTTTTTCTTGCTTTCACAATCACTTCTATCGAAACTGTGTTATTCTTTTTTGTGTGTTTTTCAGAACGTATATTACCTTATTTTGATTTATTGTCTAATTACATTATCCACTCCATAACTGGAACACAACTGTCTTCAATTGTTTCAGTCTAATTTTTTGTCAAGATGCCTCTGTATTTCGAAGACTGACTTTCATGTAAATCAAACTGAGGGACTGGCCGAATCTAAGTTGCGAGAACTTGTGGCCAAACCCTTTTGTCTTTATTGTAATTATTCTACATCTAATGTATGTATATTATGTAAAAATGTATTTTGGCAATAAAATATGTTTAAACCAAATAAATTCGACATCGCGCGAATCTCATTAGGGATAGACTACCTAAATATTGCCTAAACTTCCATGCGACCATACATTGGGGTTGGAGGAATTAGAGCAAACGAATTTGTGCAGCAAAAGTACAGTACCTTAATGGTGGAATACCTGTTATAGAGATTGACATGACGTCGGCATTTATCGGGCGATGTCGTAACCATTCGGTAGCAGAAATGGTGATTTGTTTCCTTTTCGAAACTTATTAGTATAAATCGGATACTACCGAATATTTATGACGTTGCCCGGATAGCTTCGACGTCGTTTGTACTAGTAGCGGCTAGCCTATCTCTCAATGTCCATGGCCACATGACGGGTATAGTTCGCATGTCAATTTGGGGGTCTAAAACAATCCCTGTGGTATTTGAGATAACCGGACTAACGTGTGTCTTATTGGATCCACACTGCTCTTTGTACGTACAGACAACGAAGAAACTTTGAGAGATGCGCATGCTCACGAGATCTATGTTGGCCTCAAATGCCATACATTGTCCTGGTCCGAATATATTTTCATGACATAGGAAGCCGGTTCTTATGACTCCGCTTCTATGGCTTTGTAAATGTTCTCAGAAATATTAGGAATCAATGGTTATATTCATCAGTCACT
This sequence comes from Fragum sueziense, assembly GCA_963680895.1. Lineage (NCBI taxonomy): Eukaryota > Metazoa > Mollusca > Bivalvia > Cardiida > Cardiidae > Fragum > Fragum sueziense. The sequence continues at coordinate 23,647,866 of OY804606.1, forward strand.
GCTATACAATTTCCAAAAACGCCAACATTTCAAGTCGTTAGCTAGTATCATAACAGCGAGAAAATGACGGATAGTACGACGTTTCTGATTGGATCAAATGAATATGAATGGAATTTACACGTGCACTTGTAAATATACGGTGCTCGCGTGAAATTTGCGCATGGACGTTAAAATAAGACTTTTTACCCATTCGGTACGTTAGGTGCCTATTATATGTTTGTCTGGAACATTTTGAGACAAAAGGAGAAAAGCAATATCCCATTTAGTATCAATGATTTTCCAAATAATGTCTGCATACCTTGTAAGGGAAAGTGTTTCACCAACATTCTGTTCAAGTTTTGTCTTGATTGGTCAATATTTAAAAATACTATATGGACTATTTTTTCAGATCCCTGCTCGATTACATTATAATCATCTGGATGTTCATATATACGCCTATCCCATTCGATATATCTCCATTTTTGAACGAAACATTCAATTTTAAAAGGAGTAGAAAAAAGAGAGAGTACAAAAACTGAGAAAAAACTATTCGTGTTTTTCAAGCAAAAATGAATCCAGCATTCCCCAGCGCATGTGCTTGTGAAACTGAAGTGGCTAAATATTTAATATTTTGTTTATCAAAATTAATCAATCTTGAAACGGAAGTAATTGGATTTCGTCTGTTTGAATGCCTATGATGGGCTATTTAGAAGCAATTCAAACATAAATTGGCTTTGAAGCGCGAACAAACAAACCGTTCTCAAAGTAAAAAGGAAAACACTCATAAAACAATCCATTGGAGAATTTAAGACAAAATATTTCAGACAAAAATCGAACCCTGTTGCTAGACTCCCGGGAAAATTGTGCCTTTATTTGCCAGCATAATCCATAGTTTTTAATCCTTTCCCAGACGATAGAAAATATATTGGTTCAAATTCAAAGCCTGTAAAGACGACAAAAAGGATCATAGGAAATGTTCGTTTTAAAAATAACAGAAAACATTGAGGGAAAAGAAGAAAATGCTGTTATCAGCATTTTCCTCTTTTTCCTCAATATTTTCATAAACTATCTCAATTGAAGGACGTCAAAACCAGTATTTTGTTTGAGAAAGGGCAAATTCTCAGAGGAAAATTCATAACATAGGCCAAAGTTTATCGCCTTTCCGTGGCAAATGTTTAACCTTTTGAAATGGATATATGGTTGATTTTTGCAGTTGGCTTTCGCTATCTAGACATTGTCTGTCTCGAATTACACCAAAAAAATATATCTCTTCATAAGCCTTTTTCAAACAAGGGGATAAACAGATGATCTGAATTCAAGGGCGGATCCAGGATTTGTTCCAGGGGGGGGGGTGTCTAAGTTCAAATGACGACTTTACAATGTGCTATTTAGCTAACGTTATAAGTCATTGTTAGCCGTTATTACATTCTTAAAGTTAAAATTTGATTGGCAAAACTCGTGGTAACGCACAAATGTGAATTTACTTTAGTTTTCTTAAAGTCAAAGTTTGATTTCACCATATTTTTCCCAAGGAGTCCGGCAAATTCTGGGGGGGGGGGGGGGGTCCGGACCCCCTCACCCCCTCTGGATCAGCCAATTGAGAAAAGCTGCAAAAGAAATTTTAAATTTGATGAAACTGTAATTTTTTATTACTTTTAGTGTAGAAAGCATCGGGGAAAATGAAGAAATTTCTTCGTTTTCCTTAATGTTTTCTATCCCTATAGATATAAAAGGAAACATTTCATTTACTTGTAATTGTCTTCTGTAATAAATTTGAATACTTTTTGCCGTCTGGTAATGGGTTACAATGGCAAGCTAGGTAAAATGAGGATTGTTCTCAAGATTATAATTATCATGATTATTATACATCAAAGAACCTCCGGCATTCTTCGCTAATGACTCTATATTGCTGCCGCATATCTTCACGTGCTTCGATTTTTACGTAACGTGAAAATATAGCCAGCATAGAGTCGCCTTTCAACGAAAACATCGCAACTGCAGCTTGTTTTAAGCTGCAGTTACGAGGTTTTTGTTGAAAAGCGACGATATACAATAGCAACTCAGATGGGTCTTTCTTGTATATCAGAATGATATGTTTAATCAAAAAAAAAAAATAAAAAAAAAAAAAAAAAAAAAAAATAAATAAATAAATGAATAAATAAAATTAAAAAAAAACAAAAACACTCACATGCAACAACAACCACAAAACAACAAACAAAACTACAAACACAAGAAAAAAAAAACATCAAAGCACACGACTTCGATATAAATGATTGTGCAATAACCCCTTTGGAAAGGAATGATCCGATATTTCAGATGTTGCACTCGACAAAATTCTTGCAATGTAGCACACAAAGCATTGGAAAAGGAGAGAAATAGTTGACTCAGCAGTATACAAAAAGACTAAGGTATTGTATTAATTGGTCTATATTTGTAGATGTAACAGTTAAACAAAATAAAAGAAATGTACCTATGATTACAGAAGCTCTAATATTCAAGTACTTCTAACCCTGACCTTTATTTTGGGTTAATAATCACAAATACTTAGATCGAGCTTTGGTCATGACTGGTGTTTTTTTTTATTCCAAAGTGAAAATAAAAACCATCAAAATTGTAAATGGTCAGAACGACGAATGGACGAAATAGCTTGAGCACTTTGTGCTACGGTAAGCTAAAGCTCAACCAAAGTCATCATTTCGATTGAATATCACTTATCGCTAGTGGGAGGTCTAAACCTCGTAACTACAGCGACGTTATGTTTCCCTAATACGTTATAAGTACAAATAAGCTCTGGTAACGAAAATATCGAAAGTGGTTACCATAAAAAGTAGATAAGTTGGCGAATATTTGTCTGTACACGCAATGTTTTTTGCATCAATATGTATGTCAAGAAATATTGATGAAGACATGTCTATCGATAAGTCTACTTTGTTTGTCTCGAGAATCGTTTAACTTATCTTATCTGACGGACTAGTGTCGAAACACTTATTATCTCACGATCGGTTGTCTCAAATATATGTCGCTGAGTATCGACGCAGATACATGTACCCATAAAATAATCTTCTTTGTCTCATTGTTTTCTGACGCCCTTTCCATTGGGGACGTCCAAACCGGATTTTGGATGAGCTTGAAATATAGCAAGAAGGATGTTTATAACATTAACCCATTACCAAACGACACATTTTGGACTGGTCCAAATTCAAAGATGTTGCAGACGACAATTTCAAGTTGAGGAAATTTAAAATCTTTTGGCCTTTTTTGGTAGAAAACCATTGTGGGAAATGAAGAAATTGCTTGTCACAAGCAATTTCTTCATTTTCCATGATGTTTTCCAAAGCCATTACCTTATAGGGAGTCAAAAAGAGTCATTGTGTGGTAATGGGTTAAGGATAATCTTGCATAGCATTCTAATCAAGATCTGCGTTTGTCTTTTATAGCATATCCGTTTTATGCAGCACATTCCACGAGAAAGTAAAGGTCCTTTTCAACCGACAGTTTTAGAGAGCTTTCATCACGTTCTAAAAGCGCTTGTTTGCAAGTGTCTTGATTGTGTTCCATTTACTCTTTTTCCTACAATATTTTAGTACTTAAGTAAACACAAAATACAAATGAGCTAGGATCAAGGAAAAGGGTTCTTTAAGACTTTTTAGCCCAACATGGTTCCAGATCAGCCTGCATGTACACACAGTCTGATCATGAACCATATCGTTCTCTAATAACGTCTTAACAGAGCAGTATGGGTCCCGGCCATACTCAAGATGGATAATCACGTGATGTAACAATTTCAGAAAATCTTCAATCAATTTGTTAATACGGGACCGATTTGAATTCGGTTTGAAGCAGAGGATGTGGACAGTCGTCACGCATTAGATGGACGTGGTTGATTTCTTGAAAAATCAACTGATAAAAAAGTTATTGAATATAAACCAAAATTTTGGTTTATCTTCAATAACTTTTTGATCATTTGAATTTTCAAAAATCCAACACGTCCAGCTTATTCCTTGCGTTTTCCCACCTTCTCTGTTTCAAACCGAATTCAAATTGGTCAAGTATTAAAAAAGATATTGAAGATTATCGGAAATTCTGAGTCACGTGATTATACACCGTGATACTGCTGCAATGAGACACAAACTGATCTGGAAACAAGACTGTCTAAAATGCTACAAGAGACCTTTTCCCAGAGCACGACTCAAATTTATTTGCACCCATATTACCCTACCTCAGCCTTCGAATTTAGACTGGTCGGAAATCATGTCGTTTGGGTAAGGATTAATACCCCACACGTGTAAAGAGGATGTGTTTTATTAGTGGCGCCATTATTGCACATTACCATCTTTATTAACTAACGGGATTTCCTTGGTGCAGTGTACGTCCAATTATTCCTTTCCAACACTCATTGGTCTTCACTTCCCATTTCAAGAAACCGTAATCTTCCATCCAGTGATTGCCCCTTACCTGAGGCGCGTTCTTTAGAGCGAGATTTTTTTTTTAAAGATTTCTTAAGATGTTTTAGGATAAAGCGTTTTCAAAGCAAGATTTTTAAGACGTTTAATGAGAGGCGCCATTACTCTATATTTCGTGCGGAACCCCTCAGTTGACTCTGTGGAAACAATATAAGGGAGAATCGATCGAGTTGTTCCAAAAGCTTCATGGTACCATGGCAATGCTCAATATTTCATACATATGACTTCATCTTGACGTCATTTATATGAAGTATGGAGCATTTGGAACACCTCGATCAGAATGCATATCTTAAAACGCTTTATCTAAAACATCTTAAGAAATCTTTAAAAAGCTCGATCTAAAGAACGCGCCTCTGATTAGATATCTGTCATCACAACATTTTCGTCAAGACTTTTGGCGATATGAACTTTTGATACTTATTTTAACCAGCAGACACGGTTTTGTTTTTGTTTCAAGGCTGTAAGGTGATTGATGTTAACTAAAATAGAAACAAATCAGTAACGTGCATATTATTATGAACATAATAAATTGGTTGGATGCAGTTGTTACTTTAGAGCGTAACCTATGCGTGGAGTTTGTAGAAACTTTTTGAAATGGAAGAAAATATTTTCGTAACATCTGCTACACTTTCGGGGCCCGTTTTACTAACAAACTTACGAACATTTTTAAAACAACAACTACTCTGATTGGCCGAATAATTACTGTTATTATTTCTCCTTCAATCAGATGTGTTGTTCAACTTTACAAAAATCTTTATTAGTAAAACGCGGCCTCGGACTTTTGATGTTGTTAGAAGTAGCCGCGCTGTTTGTCCGTGCGATCGTCAGATGGACGGAATAGTATTTTGTGAACAACACTAACAATATGAGTATAGTGTCGCTTTGGAAGGAAACCAAGGGATAACCCATTTCGAGATGACTATGTAATATTTGGGTTTATTTTTATTATTTGTTCTCCTCACCGACTTTATTCTTTCATTCAAGATTTATAGAAATGTTCCAGACAAAACAGCAGACGATGATGATTTATCGCCGTTTATAATCGATCAACATTTTTATCGTTTATTTATATAAAACATAGCTTTTGATACATGTTGTCTGAGTTAGGAATCAATTCAACAATATAATAAGAGGGCCAAGATGGTCCTGTGTCACTGACCTGAGAGGACTATGAGACAAACTGCATGCAAAATTCCACAGCTCTATTGATTCTTTGACATAATTAGATAATTTTGATAACGACTGAGCCAACATTTGGACACCCAGAATACACTGTAGGAAATTATAGGATACTAATGGACCAAAGTCCTGTCGATGATATGTTTTAAACATACGATCATAAACCCTTGAATCATTTACTAGTTCATGACAAGCTCTTTTACATGACCCAGATATCATGAAGATGAACCTACAGAACAATTTTCACAATGATTGAATAAACATTTTGTTTCTTAGAGCACAAAAATGACCAAGTGACCTAATTTTAGACCTCACATGACCCAGATATTATAAAGATAAACATTTTGGACAATTTTCAAAAGGATTCAGATATCATTATGGTTCTAAATGCATAAACAAAGTTTGACCTTGTAACCTAGTTTTTGAGATAAAAAAAAGTTGACATATTGACATAATTTCCTGGAAAATATTCACAATGTTTGACTAGGTATTTTGTTCTTAACAAGATTTGGCCTAGTGACATTGTTTTTGACCTCACATGACTCATTTTTACATGACCCAGATATTATCAAGATAAACATTCATAACAATTTTCACGTTCATTGAGTAAATATTTAGGTTCTTACAGCAGACAAAAGATATAACCCGGGACAATATTCACAAAGACGGTCGGAGGACCGGGGCCATAACATGATACGACCCTTCGGGCGTATAACAAAGGACCGAAAAAGAAGGCAATGTTTCTCTTTGTTTTTCTTTTTTTTTTGTTGAATGTTATCAAAGTTACGTGTTGCACAAAATGTTTAATTCTAAGCTTTCGAAACGAAAGCCCGCGATATTTCCATATTTCCCTATTTGATGATAAAGAAATAAGGATCGTTTTGGAGCGGTTTGATACCACCGGCTGCCGCCTTGTTCGAAGAACAAAGTCAAATCATCTCGCTTAGATGACTAGACCCCGGAAAATAGGTATCAAGATTTTTTTCGTGTGAATTTCCATGCCATGATCGTTGTTAATGTAAAAAACTCATCAAAACAAATCAAGCCACTTGATAGCATTTGTGCGTCCTAGACATGTGGACGGACAGACGGACAAACATACTAAAGTTGAAGTGGGCACTATATATATATACAGCTTTCTAAACAGGGAAGATCACTTGGCTAACAGTCATGTTTTAGGATGGTCCTACTCAAAAGCTGATGCAATCAATAAATGTATGTGGTTAAAATTGGATTTGTGTAAAATATAGCACAGAAAATATTGAGGCAAAAGAAGAAAAATGCTGATTATCAGCATTTTTCTTCTTTTGCCTCAATATTTTCCCAAGCATTTTCTTTTGGAAACCTCAAAACGAGGTCTTGTTCGAGAAAGGGTTAAACATGGGAGATCACTTGGTCGACAGTTATATTTTTTGTAAGCCCTTCAAACCATCAGACATCAACTGATTTATTATAGGAACCATCGATAACCGTTCATAGTGGTTATTTGTAAAGATGCTGTAACTGATTTACTGTGTCTGATGGCTTAACTCTTCCCCAAACAACATGGTATTACGCACGCATGTCCCCCTTTGGAAGCTGCTGTACACAAAAAAGATGCTGATTTGTGCATGTTAAAGCACAGTAAATATCTAGACAAAAAGAGAAAACGCTGCTTATCAGCATTTCTTTCTTTTTCTTTAATAATTTCTGAATATTTTCTATTACGGACGTCAAAACCAAATCTTGTTCTGAAAAGGGTTAGCACCCTCCTACGGATAGAACACGGACATAAAATGGTACTATTACACCAATGCATCGAACTAAAGTAAAAGGAGAAATGCATGTGAGGCGGGGTATAGAACAGCCCCCTCTTCTGGCATAAAAGGATAACATGGATCTAGATCAGCCTGCGTACTCGCACAGTCTGATCAAGACACATATGTTCTCTGATATTATTTTCATGACTAGTCAAAAAATTATGAAAGGATTAAAACGGCTTTAATGGCATTTTTTTCCAAAACAGGGCTCAAAAACATGTGTCTCATCTGTGTGACTGCTTTTGGTCATTCACTGTGATACACGATCAACGACGTAAGTTATGGCGTACCAAATGAGTCAAAAGTTTATTTAGAGCGTGCACGCATAAAATATACGCGTCGACGCATAATATTTACGCGAGCAGTTTTATCTATCAACCAATCAGATCCTTCGTTTCATGCATCAATTTTATGGTATAAAGGAAAAGGTTTCTAACCGCCTCTCCCATTGGCCAGCCTCGGTTTCACATTTTTTACTCCTGCTCGCGTAAAATTTACGCGTCGACGCATATTTTTTCAATTGCTCGCGTAAATTTACGCGAGCAGTTGTAAATATATGCGTCGACGCGTATATTTTATGCGTGCACGCTCTATATAGACTTTTGACCCATTTAGTGCGTCATAGTAAGTCAAAGTAATGTCCAATGCCAACGTCACACTGTAACCCGTTCAAAATCAAAACCTGATTTTGATGTTCCCAACATTTAAAAGTTTGTGTAAACACCGAGACAAAAGAAATAAATGCTCAAAAACCATGTTTAATGTTTGCTCCAATGTTTTCTTCGCTATAGTTAACTCGAATCTAATTTTTTAAATCAAAATTCGTTTTGTCGTTGAAAGGAGTTTTATTGCTTTTTGGGAAATGGAAAAAATGTGTCAGCAGAAAACGTATCTTGTTCTACCACTGTGCAAGAATCAATTGGTCTGTAATATCAACCTAAGGAAGCAACCGTTACAACCTACAAGGCCAATTATTTGGATAATAATCCGTTTCAGAAACCATTTTGGGTTAATCATATACGTAACTACATGTGCTGGCGACGATATGTATATTAGATATGGGTTAGTAGTACTAATTATATCTTTCGGTTTTCTTAAAAAATCTCGTAAATACAGTTTGTTTTAAACGATAGATGCGAGATTTTTGGAAGAAAATGAGCAATAAATCATTTTATCCACGAGTAAAAAAAGGTACGAGAGTCAATTTTGAGGACAAGATCATTTTGCTTGACATGGACTGCTCACTTCAAGCAGTGTTTTCATTTTTAATGAGAACTGAATTTATGAGCAGACTGTAACCCATTACCAAATGGCAAAATTTGAGGGTAATCCACTTCAAAAACTGCCACAAATGACAAAATAGACGTTATTGAAGATATAATTTGTGTAAAATATGACAAGGAAAATATTGAGACAAAAGGAGAAACTGCTGGTTATCAGCAGTTTCTTCTTTTGTTTCAATAATTTCCCAAGCCTTTTTTATAACGGACGTCAAAACCAGGTCTTGTTTGGGAAAGGATTAAATACCATTTGCACAAGGAGCATAATATTGTAGAAATGACAAAAACAAACTATAAATGGACATCGAGCCGTGAGCCGTGACGAAAGGTTACGGTATATTCTAATACACGTAAATAGGGAGGAGTGCCTATTTTCCACTGAATAAAAGCGAAAAATGACAGGTATTGCGTGCTGTGCGTGATGCCGTGTGTGAGTTCAGTAGCTGTATCCAGATAGTACTTCGTCGATTTATCACAGGGAGACGGGTTCGAGTCACATATTTTATAATTCGAAATCCCTCTTCCCCCGTCAAGTTAGACTCGCTGATCTTTGATCATTCACAGGTCGTTGTCTATCTATAGTATCCTATTTTTTGTATTTTTTCTTCTTCCAAATCAAATTTCGCTTATTATATTCTTTCTGTACGATTATATGCTCTACAAAAATGCCCCAAATCATTTTTGTTCTGTATTGACTTGAAAAGTATTTTCTCAATATTTTTTTCTTTTTAAGAGTGAACAAAAAATAATTTCATTTTTATTGAGAAGTTTCCTTACGAAATAGTGCAAATAATGGCACTTACATAATTCAATCAATAACATCAGCCATAATGTGCATTTCTAAAGGCTTTGTATGCAGCTTTCAAGGGCCATCTGATTGGCATATGAATAGAGAAATATTATTGATATGTACAAACAGCTGTGGTGGAAGCTTTTAAAACAAATTATCATGCAATTATGCAATACTTTGAAGATGCTGCTTGAAGTTATACGCCACTCACGATCACACGAATTGCAAACTTGTACCATTTTGTGGATGTATTGTGTATTCTGTCCTTCGAGATTTCTTCATTATAAGGCAAAATATGCTCTTTAATCCTTTCCAAGATGGCAAAATCGTAGAACAACGAAAATATAAGTGTCGACCGCGTCACATGAATCGAAATCAGATGCGCGTTCTTTAGAAGGATATTTTTCAGATTTCTTAAAGGGGGAATGGCACATAATCATGCAAATTTTCCGAGAACTTCGTACAAAATAAATATGTATTATGAAAATATGGCCTTTAAATTGCATCTATGCCAAATCTTAGCTTTCTATCTTGTGTATTGGCTAGGATGTCGACGGATTTAAAACCCCATATGTTCCATTATTGTAAATATTATCCCCGGGACAACAAATTATGGGGTTTTAAATCCGTCGACATCTAAGCCAATACACAAGGTAGAAAGCTAAGATTTGGCATATATGCAATTTAAAGACCATATTTTAATAATATATATTTATTTTTTTGTACTAAGTTCTCGGAAAATTTGCAAGATGTTAAGTGTTATTCTGCCTTTAAGATGTTTTAGAAATATAGCGTGCCCGAGACCGAGATTTGACAATTTTGTTCCCAATGATTCATACCTGATACAAAAGACGTCATGATGATCAAGAGTGATATGACAATATGAGGAAAACTTATTTTAACCATTAATAGACATTTGAATGTGTTGTCAAAATCGTTTGCCAATATATGTGTGTATTAAGATATAATGATTCAACAAGCCATCAAAGTAGTATTTGCATAAACTACGAAACTCATTTTCACGAGAAAGAAAATAAACAATTACATTTCTAAGAACTGCAATACATTATACAGAGGGAACAAAGAAACAAACCAAATCGTGCATTTAAGTTTGGCGAATCCCCAAAGTGTGCATCTGAACAATCTAGTCATGCTGTTTGCATGTTTTTGTAAGAGCTAATTGGTTGTTACAAAAATTTAACCGACTCCCGTCTGTGGTCCTTAATAAGACGATACTAAATGATTACTGCTTACATCTTAGTTGCACTTTCTCCCCCCCCCCCCCCCCCATTGAAAAGCCGCGAATAGTAAAATGAAACATACATTTCCAACATATAAATCAAAGCAAAATAATCATCATTATTTTCCGTAAAAAACAATATTATACCATCACATGTCTTTTAGAAGAGAGCGAGGCGTGAAATTGTTTTGCAACATTTTATTATTGCATTACACAAACATTGCGAGCATTATCCGCCAGGTTATGTTTACATGAAAAATAAGACAAGAATGCTAGGGGAGGGGAAACCCTAAACATAGGTAATTGGGTAATACACTTACCACATAAAGTAACGCAACATTTTCAAATTTCAATATTTTTGTTTTTAACAAACCAGGATCAAAAATGGTACTTTCTATAGTTCGCAAGGAAGGATTATGATAGAAATTTTAAATGAAATATTTCAATTTTCAACGAACAAGTCAGAATGACGTCCCTTTATCATTTTACGTTAAACACGTCCTAACGTCTTGCAAGTTAACAAACAATCATGAAAGATAGTTTTACTGATAGTGTGTTGTCAGTTACACAGTAAAAACACAAAAGAATGTCACTGTGCGCACTAAGCGCCATGTCATAACTTCCGGAAAACAGCCGTCGACATATCACTTAAATTTGAGTTCTGAAAAATTCAATTGGCATGGACTTAAAAGCTTGGCGTCCAAATTTTCTTCAATTTCAAGGTTGTGGTACCATTTTATAGCAAACGCCAAAGTGCAGGATCGATCCAGATCATCGACTGGGCCAGTAGCAATCAGTCGGTAGGGTATTAACCAAAGAGCTCTGAACATTGGAACAAATTCCTAATAGCAGCAGATTCCACATAAATGAACATCGGCAGACATGGATAAGCCAACGCAAATGAGTTATTCAACCAGAAGCAAACCGTTTTACATCTGTTATTGCCATTTAAGACAACTTATCCATCCAAAGACGGTCTGGTTCAGTTTAAGAGTCGCATGTCTGTGCTTCGGATGTTTGCATAAAGTCATGGAATTCACCCAAACGCCCAGGCAGACGGGCTGGGACAAACAAATGAAATGCCAAAGGCGATACTCGTAAGTACGTTGACAATGTGTTGCGCCCTGTTGTCCCTGATATTATGTAGGAAGAGTCAAAGGCATGTTGCAAAAAGATGGCGCCCCTGCACACACTTTTGCTTTCACACGACGGTTGTGCAGCAAAACAAGGTTACTGCCCTTATTCGAGAACACGTCTGCTATCGAACACTTTTGGGATTGTCTGAAAAGGTGCCTTCGTGGTAGTCTTAATCCTCCAACAAACCTGTTTTGTGAACGAACAATCCTTCAGGATGAGTGAACTAAGTCTCTTTAACATCAAACCACTCCAAAAAATGGTGTCGATGTGACGAACACGTCAGTTTTTTTATGAAAACAAGGGATGATTATAACAATGAAATTGTTTGTGACTTTTGAATTTACACAGGGTGTCTTTGGGTTGAAATTTCTGTCTGTAAATGTCTTAGCATACTTATGATGTTTCGTTTACTGTTTGATGAAATGTTACATATGTTGTCAAAACAAAAATATCCTTAAATTTATTAACAAGTTTTCAGATATTTGTTATTGAATGAGTGTTGCGTTACTTTATGTGGTCAGTGTAGTATCATTATTATGTTATCAATACCGGATTGGTATGTCGTATCTACGTAGGTCAATGACACAACATACATTGCGTAGATATAAAAACTGTAAAAAAACAACGACAATACCAACTAGAGCTATCAGAGTATGTAAAGGCATTTTAAAGGGGCATTTCATTTCAATTTCAATTTTTAAAGTATGTCTTGATGCCAAGATTGGTTATTCTAATGAGTATAAATACTATTAGTTTTTTGAAGTTGTTGCCAATAAGCGAGAAACACGCATTTAAAGTTGAGACATAATCGATAAATTGCATATAAATCCGAACTGTTGTCCACAACAATTTGTTCAATTTTGACACAAAAATATAAATATCTCGTAAACGGCGCAATATTTTGGCTTAAAATTTTCAGAATTTTCATAAGGAATTATGCTCTTTCAGATAAAAATAAATGTAAAATTTATGACAAAAATTCTGAAATGTCACTTTAAAGGATTAGTGTCAATGAGGCCGTGACCCAACCCGATTTTCTTCATTTTCGCCACACATGACTACTAACATATTGACCTTATGTAGGCAAAGTATCAACTTGAACGGAGCCTTGGTTTGGAATAAAAATTAAATCAAAGAGGGTGGGGTAAGTAACTCACTATGCCATTAGATGGTAATCTATTTCTTATACAGTTTTACTAACAAGTTATAACTTTAAAACTGGTGATGGAGTGAAATATATGTGTCATGAAAATACATGTCGTTGTTTATTCCATTGTGTGCCATGTACAGGAGAAAAGGGATAACTTTACGAAAACCACAATACGCTTTTATTTCTCATTTCATTTGAATCACTTTCTGGTGGTGAATGAAGATATATTACCATAATTTGTAACATGAAAATTTTCAAAATGGCTTTTGTATATTCTGGATTACTTGCCCTTGATTTCACAAAGCTTTAAAGAAGCTGTAGTTACGAGGTTTTTGTTGTAAAGCAGTGCTATAAGGAACGTATGTATGGAACATAGTATATGAGAATTTCTGGGCTGTGAATGATTTTGTCAAAGTACATACTAGCATTTTCTTATTGTAGCTCTTACCCATGATAATAAAGTAATAATTATTAAACAGTTTCTATTATAAACATTACCAAGAATCCATTTGTTTACCATCAAACGAAAATCATAATCAAATAGTTAGCGGTTGCAAAATCAGTTTGTTTGTCTATTATGATAACGTGACGTCATACAAAGGCAATGCACCTGCAGATAAATTTACACATGCCAGATGAAAACAGAACCATATTTGGACAAATTGATTAAAGGGACATTAGTATCCCGAGGCCTAAATCCATAATGATCCACAGAAGTTGGCTTTTAGCATGTTGTCGCACCGTTTATAGACTTTATAAGACAGAATAGATTCATAAAGTAAATGACATAAATCGATAATCATGCAGCGGTTTAAAAGTATGTAAAATATTTAAAGCGGGTGATCGTGTTTACGAAATGATGTGATAATGGGTTTTAAATCCGTCGTAATCTACGCCAATACAGATCAGAGAGAGCTGAAATTTTGCACAGAGAAAAACCAAAGGCCACATTTTATTTAAGTACAACTGTAAATACGTATCTTTAAGTAGAACATTTACAAATACCAATGTCGTAAGAAATCTAGTCACCGAGCAGTTATGAAACTGTTTAAATGCCACCTGGGGTATTCATTTAAAAAGTCATGAATGATTAAAAAATAGCGCGTATATTATTGTATTAAAGTTAAATGCTCACATTTTTATATAAAATTCATCTTCAAAGAAATGCTTTCAGATGGAATTATAATTTTTTAGAAGTTTTACAATTCAATTGTTGTTTGATTCTTATATCAATAAACCGACGTAAAAATCGACCGAAATGGTTCTGTATAACGTAAGGAACATACAAAAAGCAATTTCGAAATTGCTTAAGCATTTTCCTAATGCTCCATAAACAAATATATGAATGCTTAAAAAACGAAAATGCTTACAAAATTTACAAATTTTAACATGGAATTGGTTTTATGCTTTTTATCATCAAGGACTTCCTAGGAGAACAATCTATTTTGAGCAATATCATCTGTTAAGTTTAATTCAAAATGTGACCACTTCCTTTAACAAACAGTAAAGAAAAGATTTAATGGTATGAAGCCATTTTCCGAAAATATCCACCACATGTAGCAACTTCCTGACCAATTGGTCAAGTGATAACAAAGTTATTGGCGATTTTTTAGAATTGTTGTGTCACGTGATTCCCTACTGTGAACACTAATGCTTTCTGGTTCGTTCAACGGCCATGAGTACAAACATTTCTGGAATATTCCGACAGGTTATGTTTACATAACAAATAACGCAAGAATGTTAGGGAAGGGTAGAACGTGAAACAATGGTAATGATATATAATTAGTACATTGTACTTTATCGCTATATGATAGGGCATACCTTGTCTTCGTATAAGCTAGAGGCTGTATGGTAGATTCTACGCAAAGTAAACATTCAAATGCGCGCAGCGCATTGAATGTTCATATCGCGTAGAATCTACTATACAGACTCTATCTGACTTAGTGTTTGCTAGCGGTTCAATGGAGACGGGGCGTGGCTAAGTAGGCCTATATACGTCACATAAACTAGTTGACAGTTTGTAAGACATCTGCAAGATTCGAACTATCCCGTGCAAGATTGCAGTAGTTTGGAGTTCGATATTGTTTTGTTTACATACATGCACATGTCGGTAAATTTTGTACACATTTGCCATAATAGGCATATCATGGTCGACTATAGTGTCTACTCATATCAACATCTACAATGAACTATACGTGTACGTGATGCATAAGGTTTGGCCCTTTCTAAAATGTAAAATTATACAACGACTTTGACAGGAATTGGATTGATTATTGCAGTATAATGTTTTTCATCTTTAGCTATCATTGTTTATTAAGAGATAAATGAACAACTTGCACATTCAGCAATTATGTGATGTCTTAACCTACCAGATGCAAACATGCACACTGTCTGCTTTTCATGCAAATCAAACATGAAATTATTTAATGATACTGACAAGTCATATAAAAAGCATGACGTTCATAAAATAGAGATTTATCGAGCACATCTATACAGTATGCCCCCATAGTGAAACACTGCATTTTTCAGTACATTCGCACATGAACCACTTTTCATGAAACAAGGTCAGTCCAAAAAGTAGCTACAGACGCCAAAATTGGGTAAATGAACGTTTGATATAGTATACAAATCAAAAGTGAAATGGTGAAATGTAAGTGGAAAAGAGGAAAGCGGTTGGAGATTCCTCTGAACATTTCCTTTAAATATTTTGACCACATATGCTACGTCAAAATTACTCGAAGGAGTTAGTTTCATTTAAAGTATTTTGGAAGCACACGTTTCTGTCCTACAAATGTCACACTTCACATTAAGTATCACCAACTTTTTGAGACGAAAGAACTGCGTTTGCCCTAAATGTTTCATAATATGACATTTGTACGACAAAAATAGGCCCTAAATTCGTTGATGAAACTAGGCTATAGTGTTAATTGTGAAAACAAGGGTGGTATTCAAGTGTGACTGTACCATAACATGACAAACAATCCGATTGGCCGAGACATACGTCTCGTCCAATCAGATGGCTTGACTTGTTATGTAATTTTGAATTAGAAAATATATTAAGAATTGTACATGA
The DNA here is from genome assembly GCA_963680895.1 of Fragum sueziense. Classification (NCBI taxonomy): domain Eukaryota; kingdom Metazoa; phylum Mollusca; class Bivalvia; order Cardiida; family Cardiidae; genus Fragum; species Fragum sueziense. Next base: position 23,663,956 of record OY804606.1, read on the forward strand.
AATAGGCCAATGATGACAAGTATTTACTATTGAGATATTTTCATGTACCATTTTGCCACGTCCCGTACGTTACATATTATGATAGATGTCTACCCTATTGTCTGTTTTCATGTTGTTAGTCTATCTTCGCGGTACAAATAAACAAAACCTGTCAAACCTAATCAACGTACTCATAACACGTTTGTCTGTTTTACATTAGTAAAGCACTCGCTGCCGTGGCAAAACATGGGTAGAGTCAAACACGCCCTTACAAAATGCGTTCTAAGCATAGAAAACGCCAGTATAGAAAACGGAAATCGCGTTTCGCATGGGCATTGGTACCTATACATAAATGAGCCGGGATCTGGAAAAACGTCCCTTATAGCATTTTTAGAAATTGAAATTGAAGATCTGTCTGTTTTCATATGCAGTCTAATATGCATACATGCTATTCTCTTTAAGTTACTAAAGGTCACAAAGAAGCTATTAGAGAACAACGTGGATCCTGTTCAGACTGTGCGTATGCACGGGCTGATCTGGATCTATGTTGGGCTCAAAAGCCTTAATTGACGTTTTTTCCAGATCCGTTCTCTCTTAATATATAAACATGGATTTTTTCATAAATTGAATGATATTGTTAAACCGAAGTGACCGTGCGCTATGAATATTTATAAACAAACGTAATCGTCTGCAATATTGACAATAATGAGCGCAAGGTTACTTCGGTTCAATAATACACATTATTGCCTAAAATGTGTGTTTTCAGTCTGTTATTGGCATTGGGTGGATATCCAGAGAGATCGTGCATTAATCGGCAGATTCACGTGCGATATCGGACCAGTTTTGCACTCAAATATCCTCGATCGGGGATTTGTTGTGATTGCTTCAGAAAATTGGAAATAAAGCCGAAATTTTGTCATTTCCCTTTTCCGCGATGTAAATTCTTGTAAGACCCCATTTCCAGTTTACATCCCATTAAATAAACTAGGTCTCCCAGTGTAACCATATCTGATGACGTAATAATTATAGTGACGTAGGTTTAATTCTTGGAATCAAAAAGTAAACAAACGGGCAGCTGACAGATTTTAAACTAAAAGTGTATTTCGTGGACATGGAAGGATAGAAATTAGAATTGAGTGGTTGTGGTCTAGGTGGTGGTAAGCCTATGTGTTTCTTGTTCTTCTTTTAGTTACTGCAATTTTTCCTTTACAACTTTGTTTTTATTGAAGTGAACGAATGTCTGAAACGAACCAAACGGTCCAGAGATCTACCTTGGAAATTCCGACCTTTTAATTTATTACTCGCACTGAAATGAACGTTAGGATATCCGGAGCATGTTTCCAAAAGAAAACTAAGTCGAATATTGTTAGGATTTCGCCAACCCAAATGAAGATTATGTCAGTAAAAATGCGATGAAACTTGACTATATAGCTACACGATGAAAATCTAACGGCCCGTCTAGTGGATATCGCACTTACTCGATATATGTCGAGTCGAATGCCGGAAAACTCTGGTATCTGTCGGTGTAAATGTGGCTAAATTTTCACTAAGTTTTTTAGTTATTCGTCTTATTTTATTACATTTCTTTGCAAATTATTCATATTTTATGCAATAATAGCGTCAATTCACGTTTTTTCGGTCGTTAACATTCTCAGAGGCCCACAAAATGGGTTATCGCCTTCGACCTCCGGTCTCAGGCGATAACGCATTTTTTGGGCCTCTGAGAATGTTAACGACCTCAAAAACGTGAATTAACCCTATAAAAGCAAAAATACATACAATCACACGCATATGACATTTTTTTAAATAGGTAATTCTGTGAAACAGCTGTAATTCATTGAAAGGTTTCCCTGGTAGAACCATCCTTGTTTACTTTATGACGATCTTATTCACATAAATATTCTCGTCTTGATATAACGTCATCAATTTCGACTCACATACTCTAGGTCGTGGTATGTGAAAACTGTGCTACTGTTTTTTGAAGATGAAAATGCACTTAGACAAATAAAAATATCCATGTCTAAATCTCGGCTGTGCCTATAGGGTTAGATAGTGTCGATTCATCGCCTTCATCGTGTGGAAAAGACGACACTATCGATACTCAAGAAGGCCACATTACGAGTAACATCTTAACCCTTTCCCAAACGCCAAAATCTTAGGGCGATCCACAAAAACTGACACAAAAGACAAAAGGGCTTTTATTAAAGATATGATTTGTGTAAATTATGGCATAGAAAATATTGAGACAAAAGGAGAAACTGCTGGTTATCAGCAGTTTCTTCTTTTGTTTCAATGTTTTCACAAACCATTTCTATTAGAGACGTCAAAACCAGGTCTTGTTTGGGAAAGGGTTAATATGATCATCTTGAGCAACTGATGTAAAATGACCGATTCATCGCAAAACAAAATGCTTAATTTGCAAAACAGATACACTAAAGAACGACTGTGGGATGCATGATACGAACAATTCTAACATGCAATATGCCCGTAAAACGAACTTCATGTGCACGGAAATGCAAATTTCACCGAAGCTTATCACGTTCCTTTCCTCTTATGTTCTTCTTGACAATAAGATGAGAAGTAGAGTGGGAATTGGTACATTTAATTGAAAAATGTTAGCATCGTTAAAAATGAATACACGCTGTATCGAACAAGTTGTATTTAAATCAGAATATATAACAGATTGTATAATTGAAAAAAAAAAAACAGAGAGAGAGAGCAAAACTCGTGGTCTACAATTAATTTCATTTTAACAAGCATTTTTAGGGGAGGGGGATGGCAGGGTCAATGCATATGTAAATATATACATATATATGCTCCATAATTTAAGTCTACATTTTTATGAGCCTATCATAGGCACACTAAGAAAACATGAAGATGAAAGGGTGCAAATCAGCTGTTTATTTTTCTTCTTTTTTCCTCATGTTTTTCTCCACAGAATCGGGATTTCATTGTTCAAAATATGAATTATTCATTTTCAATTTTTATCTATTTTGACATCTTGGGGTCTAAGTAATTCATTTCCCATAGGCCAACAATTCGATATATAATCAAGCTCAAATATGTAAACAAGCTAAGTCTTTGAACGTGTCTTCTACAAATAAAATAGAGCGATCATTTTCTGGAAGTAATTTGCGACCCCTAAATCAAACCGGAAGTACATGCACATTGTAATATTTCTTTGTGAAGAGTTTTGCAAGGGAAATAACTAATTGGTACACCCATATTGCATTATCGCGAATATTTGTGTTTGTACCAGTCCATATTTTGTCATCTGGGGGAAGGGTATATATAAGCAGATCATCTTTTAATTATAAAACATCTGCAGATGCGAAATTGATCTAATAATCTCAACGCTTTGATGTTTCTTATAAACTTGAATCATGAATTTTATATTGGAACATCACGTAAGAAACTATCATAAAAGACATAATTTAAAATGATCTAATCCAAATTTAATCAAACGTGAAATCATATTATTGTATTTAATAAATGAATCATATTTCATGTTTTTACATTCAATTTAAACAGATCATGGACATTTTCTTTTCTTCTCTTCTATCGCGTTAGGTGGGGAAGGGCATTCATTTTGTTGTTCAATGGAAGGATAAATAGAAATGAAACTAGAGAAATCATTGCATGATTTTTTGTGCAGTAAGCATTACATACGAGTATTTCACCCTTAACTTCCTGTTGTCATTGTCTATCAAGAAAAGAGGAAATGTCAGACAAGAAAAAAAAAATAGATTTACAAGCAGTGACAATGATAATTAAAGCAATGGTGATGAATAATGTACGATGTTTCCTCGTTCTCTCCTTTAATTTTTGTTTCCAAACACGAAATTGTACACGAAGCATACCTGTTTTATTAATCTTGGCTTCGTCATAGAGTGAGTGATAGGCCTACATACGCATGAAAAGGGGTCTTGCAAAATGATCCTAATGAAGAAATAGCATATGAGAACAACATGGTTCAAGAACATGTTGTACTTTTGCAACTTCTCTATGACGTGTAGCAACTGTTAACATAACAGCATGGGTCCTGATCAGACTGAACTTAGCCACAAGTTGATCTTGATATAATTATGCTGTCCATGGTATATAGACCAGAGAACCAAAACATAGCTAGCCTTACGTCAAATATAGCCCATATTCTTTTTATTTTTTGCATCATAAATTTTAAATGAAAGTTACAATATCAAGGTATGTGCTTACAAATTTTACTATATATCCATACAAACGAAAAAGCGTTCGTAATTTTCAATACAATTTTGCATGCGTTGGTTCAAATCTTGCAGGTGTAAGATACCTGCACGACTGGAACAATCACATGCAAGATAACAATAGTTTTGAGTTCGATATTATATTGTTGAAAAGTTGTACTTTTAACTGTGTCAGAAACCTCAGACTTGCGGCGTCAAAGGCACAACATAAAGTTTTTAAAGTTTCTTCTTCGTGAAAGATCGGAAAAGACATTTGAAAGACGAAATGAAAACACTGCTCATGTTTTGAAAATAAAAGAACTTTGATACTTGGTTATTAGAAAGATGTTTTAGGAAGGGTTTAATTCTACCAGTCAGCGGATAAATCAAGTTAACTTTGGAAACATGTGCCATAATATAGAAAACAGATTATTTATAACATTTTTCTTGAAGCCATGCGTTCATAGTGGATTATAAATGACAACGTCTTATCTCTGGTCAACTAATCATGTGATCAAATATTGACATGGTCCATCAGAAGACAGTGTAACAAAAGATAAATTGAGAAACAAATATACACATTCTTCTGGTAGAAATATAGATCTACTATACTTAAGTTTTTCAGATACCAAAATCGATAAGGTAGAAACATTTTACAGATGCCCAAACAAGGAAGGTATTAATAGTTCCAATAAACAAATGTATGAAAGGTGACAGGAAAATCGGCCTTTTTTAACTTCGATCTCATAGTATGTATTCTGTATTTAATAGTTTAATCCCATATCTATTTTAGTAACATAATCATGCATATATCTGCTCGTAAACTGAAATCCAAAATTTCGTCGCTTTGGTTGATGAGCCATGATAAGTCACGGTCTCCATAACGAGAACTTTTCCTATTCTAATTAAATGACCACATAAATGGTGTTGATATAAATAGTACATGTATTTGTAGAGTATAACAAAGACAATATGGAGACAAAAGAAGGACATGTTGGTTATAAACATGAGTTCATTTACCCCCAAAGTTCTGCCAAACTTGTTTGGAGTCGCCAATAGCAGGTATTTTAGACAAGTTTTAAAACGCAGACTGGTTCCCCTTCATATGTCTGTTTGGAAATGCATTTTGACGTGCATAGCGTGAGACAATTCGAAAGAATGCTCTTATTACATCATAGACATAAACACAAACAGCTTAGTCATGAAATGCTTGTAATTTATGAAAATAAATCAGCAGGGATCAAGAAATGACGTTCATGGCATTTGAGATCATCATGGACCTCGACCAGCCTATGGATACAACATATACATACAGTCGGCACTCGTTGTGTCGAAGTCGGAGGGGCCGTCAAAATACCTCGACATATCCGGAGCTCGACACATACGATTTTGTTCGGCTTCGAGATATTTGATATTTGAACGTTTTTGAAACCTATCAAGTACGAATATTATTGAAATATAGTAGGAAAAGGAAAGAAATTGCTCGTGTCGAGCAATTTCTATCCTTTTCCTACTCGTTCCTACATTTTTTAAGTTGCGGTTGAAATGTGTTTTGGAAAGCAGCGAGTTGTAGGGCCTACAAGCTATTTTTTGCTTAAGGAAACAAGGCCGTTTTGGCGCTCCGAAAAGGGTCCAAATCAGCCTTAGCACACATAGAGTCTGGTCAGATTGTATTTTCTTCATTTGATGGGATCATTGTGTAGCATACTTCATATAAATGTATTGTCTTAGAATGTTTTGTTAAGGTAGAATAATTCTAATGGATATTTACTATTGTCGTACATTTTCGACAAATGTCGACAATTTCCGTATCTATTTTTAGCAATAGTATTGCTAAATATAGCAACAGTATTGCTAAATATTACTTCCCTTTGTAAATGAAATTCCCCGAATACACCCCGAATATCTTTTTCTGGTATGATTCTCCGTTTAATAGCAATTTTTCAGAGACATTATTCGTGTAATTTTATATGATTTTGATTGATATCATCAGTTTGTAAGTGATTAGAAAGTTTGATTTTAATGAAACTGCCTATTTAGGAAACTAATTGTAGTACGTATAAATCTCGTTTCTTCCTTGTTGCTGGCTGGCTCAATATAACGAGAAACCCTACACACGGCCGCTTATCTACTAAATCACAACATTTTGTTGTGTATGAAAAAAAGTTTAGAGGATATCCGGTTAGCAGTTAGAGGAGCCGACAAATCGGCGGGTGAAAGGTGAGTCTCGTCTTTTAATCGAAATGTTCTTGTTTCTAGCTCGAAAATCAAAAATCGGAGAATGTCATACAACCCTTTATTCATTTTCACATATTTTTGAGCCCCATCCAAACCCCGATTCCCAGAGATTGAACGGAAATTCATTTTCTCCCGTTGGAAGGGTAGCCCCAATATTGACATTTCGTCAATCCTGATGAGCGTTTGTCCACTTTCTGAGGATGAATGGCCCAAAACATGTGTGTTTTATAAAATAGTTGTATGTAAATTACATCGTGCAAACAATATTTTAATAACTTACTGTCGATCTTTGAAGAAAATCAGTTCTTCCGGTCAGTTTGTGCGTTAGAGGATAGGTTGTGAGTAAGGGGATAGGTTGTGATTTAGAAGACAGAATGCATTCATCGCATTTAATACCATTTAAATTTTGTCATTGTTTATATGCGAATTAAGCCAAACCGAAATACTCTCATTACTAGACTAGTTTTGTCCAAAGATTAAACCCTTATTTCACTTAAGAATCACTTTGTCATTTTTATTTGACAGAGTACGAGTTCATTGTGATATGATATAGAAAAACCCTTTTTACACACCAGTTATATATATTATATTACATTATATAATCTAAATGAATATAAGGTTCTTATGCATAAAAGATTCGTAGCAATGTTTGATATAAACATTCACTTTCCTTTGTGTTTCTTTCTGTCTGTCTGTACTCTGTGCGTCTTCATGTGAACTTTTATACTATTTAAAGTAAATACTGTGCAATATTCCAACCATTTTTGTTTGCTCTAAAGTAGCCTCTTTAAAATATAATGCGTATGAAGTGGAAAAACCGGAGACAATAAAGACGTGTCAAAAATACAGGTCTGTAAATCTTGTTTATCCATAGATATTCTTGTTTATTGATTCAATATGTTTAATATTAAATCATCAATCATATAGGCCTACGAATTGATACATTAATAAATTTTGCAACTTGTAACATACATTAAAGATGAACTTTGTGAAATCCGTACTCTCTTAGTAATATCTTCTTTTGTGTCAATACTTTACAATCCCTTTCTAATAAGTACGTTATACAATGCCAAGTGTATGAGAAAGGGTTAAAGAATCCCATTTACACATCATGTAAAAGCAACGGAACAAGAGAAAGTCGATTTTCTTCATAAAGATTTCTTCAAAAATCCTATTCAATACAAAATATATTTTATAACTCCCTTGTAAAATAGTTTCGGAAAACATCGAGAGAAAGAATAAATTGTTGATTATCAGCCCTTCCCTCAATATTTACGCCCTCAAACATATACTTCTCACATCTGTAACTCTTTATAAATAAAGCAGTTCAAAATTGTGTCATTTTGAAAACACTTTTGAAAACACTTCACCCATTACCAAAATGGCTAAATATTTGAGTTTTCCAAAGCAAAAGATGTAGCAGACAAGTATATCAGGTGTATGAAATTTAAAAAAGAGAACGCACAACGCCCTCTTAACTTAAATTTTCATTTTAAATTATCACATGCAGATGGGCAGACAAGCAGACAATGTTAAAGGCCTGTGTCCCTGATCTTTCAATTTACTGGGCGTAAAAATACGTTATGCCATTTCACTCACCCTTTGAAAATAGAGATATCACATAGAGTATTTCGGTTTGGCTTAATTCGCATATAAACAATGACAAATGGTATTAAATGCGATGAATGCATTCTGTCTTCTAAATCACAACCTATCCTCTTACTCACAACCTATCCTCTAACGCACAAACTGACCGGAAGAACTGATTTTCTTCAAAGATCGACAGTAAGTTATTAAAATATTGTTTGCACGATGTAATTTACTTACAACTATTTTAAAATACACGCATGTTTTGGGCCATTCATCCTCAGAAAGTGGACAAACGCTCATCAGGATTGACGAAATGTCAATATTGGGGCTACCCTTGCAACGGGAGAAAATGAATTTCCACTCAATCTCTTGGAATCGGGGTTTGGATGGGGCTTAAAAATATGTAAAAATGAATAAAGGGTTGTATGACATTCTCCGATTTTTGATTTTCGAGCTAGAAACAAGAACATTTCGATTAAAAGACGAGACTCACCTTTCACCCACCGATTTGTCGGCTCCTCTAACTGCCAACCGGATATCCTCTAAACTTTTTTTCATACACAACAAAATGTTGTGATTTAGTAGATAAGCGGCCGTGCTACAGTAGAAGACACATACATATATTCTAGTGAAATCTATGATGTGGTTACCAAACGCCTATTGTTTGAGAACGAAGCGTGGATCAGATCATCATTGTTCAGACTTTCGCACTCGATTTTCATCACTTCTTCGCCGGCGATTCTTATTTAAATGTGCAAACTCGTTGTCAGTTAATTGTAACGTGGTTTGATCCGTGATTTGATCCTTTCTTTTAGATTCTTTTTCCATTTAAGTCCTTAGATTCAATATGTAATCCAGAAGAAGTGGTATAAGGAAGCTGTTATAAACTATAAAAAGATTAAGTACAATTTTGTCTTTAGAATTTGCATTACTTTTTACAAATAGCGATGTTCAATTGGTTACTAGGTAAAGGGTTAAAATGGTGAAAGTCATACGAAATCACAACTGATATGTTATCATTTGCCAACTTCTGAAAGTAATACAACGTTTGGGTTTTAGTTATAAGCATATAATTAGATATGGGTTACGGAACCCTTCATTTGGGGCATTGACTTCTTTTGGGAAAGAAATAGTGCGTTCGAAAGCATGAGGGTACTAAGAATTACCTTTATATATTTTCAATTTTTGACGGATAAAATGTACATATGTGGATTTTATCGTGTTCCTACACATATAAGAATAATTTTGATATCGGTTTTAGAGAGTGCGCGAACTTATTTCTGGCAATGTCAACATTTGTTTCAGAGGCATAAATTTTAAACTAGGAAATAAAGAGGCTTTATTTTTAAATAAGCACGCAGTAATTTAACAAAATATCTCTCATATGCCCACAAAGGTCATATCATTTCACATCAGACGATGGGTAAACATGTTTTTGATAATAAAAACCAAAATCTAAACACATTTAATGTGTTTATGTCCAAAATTCAGATACTTTTTTGCTTTGAGTGGTGGCCGCCATATTGGAATTTTGCAAGTTGGGGGTGGGATAAGGGAAAATTAAATTTCTAGTAAACCTCTGGACGAATTTCTGTCATATTGCACATATAGATGTCTAATATAATATACTATCAGGCAGAAGTGTTTGTCACCCCAATTTCTAAAGTTGCCATTAGGCGTATTCTACCTTAATTAAACAAGCTGTAGTCGCCAAGTTCTGTATAAAGAGCGACGACAAAATGAGATGGGTGGTATTAATTTTCTGATTAGACTCCGAACAAATGTGGCACATCTTCGTGGGTTGTCACTTCAGACTGTCTTTGTTATTGTTAACCCTTTCCCAAACACTACATTTATACCCTTACTAAACAAGACCTGGTTTTCACGTCCCTAAAGTTAAAGGTATGGGAAACATTGAGGCAAAAGAAGAAATTGCTAATAATCAGCAATTTCTCCTTTTGCCTACATATTTTCTCTGCTATATTACACACAATTTGTGTATTTATCAACATCCATTTTGTCGTCTGCAGCAGCTTTGAAATTGGAACACTAAAAAAAAATTGTCGTTTGGGAAAGGGTTAAATACTCGATAATTCAAATCCATTATATATAGATTACGACATGAGTGTTAAGATGTATAATCTATTTACAACATAGCGCGTGGACTACCGGAACAAAACTGGTAAGTTGAAGGTCATCACCATTTTACTTTAAATATTTGTCTTTTCCATATGTCTTACCAGGGATGTCACACCAGTGTCTGATTGGAATAGGGTTAAAATTTCAAAGGAATTGTCTTCTTAAATTTCAAAGACAGACAACAAAGCGTGTTTTGTTGTAATTCCAGACATTATTTGTTATTTACAAAACAAACTATATTAGGACACAATATTGTACTTTAACCTATATTCAGTATTTATTTAACCTACATACATGGACATTTCATATATCTTACGAATTATGTACCCTATATATCAGAGCATTCGACAGAAAATCTACTTCTTCTTTAAAGTCTTTGTTTACATTTACTAACTTTCCAGAACTTGAAAAACGCTTCTCAAAGGGTTATCAGAACATGTCGAAATAAATGAAAAACAAAAACAAATAGATGTAATAATTAACACTGTTTCTCGTATTTTTCGTATTTTAGTATGACAGGACCCTCTAGCATAACTGTTTTCCAAACAAGATACGACATAGTTTTGACGTCCCTATTGAAAAAAAAAAAGAATACTGGAATAGAGTTTTATGCCACTACCCAACAGCTAAGATTATGTGCAGAAGGTACTGCAGTCGTCAGATTGGTTGCTGATAATAGGGACCCTCTCATTTCCCCCTCAACATTATATTATGTACTTTGAGACTGGGGAGACTGGGGTACTCTGGGACACGGGCTACTCTGGGTCAGTGGGGGATATTCCGTACTTTAAATAATTTCATTTTACCCGTGCTTACACATAACATTGCTTTTATCAAGCCTCAACTCTCACAAAAATATTTTAGTGGTAATGTAATAAATACGATTTTAATAAGTAAAAATCTGTTTTTCATAATCATGGGTAGTTTTCCGGAAATATGAATTTTGTCTTCAAATTGTTGGGTAATAAGCTCAAGCTTATACTGCATCAGCTTAATGTTGTATGCATCCAAGTTAATTTCTTTTGCTAAAGAGAGAACATATCAAATGTGATTCCATTTTCAGTTGTATCACATCAGAGTTGGTAGGGGTGGTCGGGGTACTCTGGGACAGTGCCCTCGGGGTACTCTGGGATTATATGTTCCATGGGGAAAATTTCGAGCGTGAAAAAAACTTAAGTTTTACTATGATTTGAGTTGCTATTTAAACTTATTCATCATAAAGTAGCATAAGTTATGCATCTATTTGATGACAGATGCAAATGAACAAAAAATCCAGCTTAAATATAAATTTCATATTTTTAACCTGTTACGATATTCTTTCCATTAGGATGTTAACAAGTTTAGTATAATTGAATTTATCTTTTGAAGTTGGATTATGTTTCTTTAAATGTTCTACTAGCATATGCTCATAATTTAAAAATAATACATTAATAGAAAAAAATATATTCAAATTATGTAAAGCCTGTCCCAGAGTACCCCTAGTAGTGTCCCAGAGTACCCCATACACGGGGTACTCTGGGACACTTTTTTGATAAATTTCAAACCACTTTATCTTACTAAATAAGAACAATAGAGGAAAACAAACATGCCCATTACATAAGACATTCAACAAGCTACCATTTAATACTTGGACATTTTGGATAATCTCTATATTTACCTTACCAGCGAGGAAAATGTGATTTTTGTCCCAGAGTACCCCAGTCGCCCCTACACCTTTTGTGTACTATTACATCTACCATGCCATCTTCAACCCCAATAGAGTTGGACTTGTATGAAATTTTGTCGTCTGGGTAAGAATCAACCTGTTACATTTCGCTGGTTTTCGACGAAAACCTCGTAACTGCAGCTTGCTTTAAGCTGCAGTTACGAGGTTTTTGTTGAAAAGCGAGGATTTGTTGTTGCATAAAGTCAAGATGAAACCAATATCGAAAAAAAAAAAAAGATAATAAAATGAAAAACGTACTTCCAGAATTGTTTTGTTATTTTTCAAGAAAAGAAAACCAAATAAGAAGTTTTCATTATCATTAATACCTGTAAATACAGATCACATAAAATGATTCTTACCTCGCTGACTGTAAATCCAACAAATGAACATACTGTATTTTCATACACGAGTCATTACTTACATCTAGCTAACAATGCATCTAGAGGTAATCCAACAAATAGTGTCCCATTTCTCCTTTCTTATACAGTATCAAGGCTACTTTTTATATCAGCTATATTGGTTTATTATCGGCAATAATCGACGATGTCTTCTTTTCTCTCATTTTTTCAAAACCTTTTTCTCGGACGTATAAAAACCGGTCTTGCCAGGGAAAGGATAAAATCGTCATTTTTTTAAAGTACGTGTATTTTGGGTGTGTTGATATGTTCTTATTAAAAAATGAAACAACAGAAATTCTTTATTTACAAAAGACAGAGCAGTGAAAGCATAAGAAACAATTCTTACCCAATCGACCGTATAATCCAATAGATAGCAAGTGAACAACGTACTGTATTTTAATACACTAGTCATATTTTCATATTTCATACGCCAGTCATTTGTGTAGCTAACGGTGCATCGATACTTAATCCAACAAAACTGTCTCGTTGGTCGTCAGCAAATAAGATTAAAGTGACATTCCATGATTATTTTTACATAAATTTTACTTTTATTCCATCTGAAAGAGCATCTTTTCTTATGGAAATTCTGAAATTTTCAAGTCAAAATATTGAACCGTTTACGAGAAATATATATTTTTGTGCTAAAATTAGAGTAATTGTTGTGGACAACAGTTCAGATTTATATAGAATTTGTCATTTTTGTCTCAACTTTAAAGGCGCATTTTTCGGTTATAAATAAGAAGTTAAAAAAACCGATAGCAATTCTACGCATTAGAATAAACACTCTTTGCATCAAAACATACTTTTTAAAAAATGAAATAAATGTGAAATGTCACTTTAAAGAAAACATATTAGCTTTTTTTTCAACATTGATTATCGGTTCTTCCGAAATATAATACCATATTACTATTTTTTTCTTTTCTTTTGTTATAACAGCCATTTGTTTATACTCTTACCCCTCTCCAAGGCAAGATCTGGTTTTGACGTCACTGAATAAACGGCATGGGAAAACATTGAGGAAAAATAAAAATAAAATGCTGATAATCAGCATTTTTGTCATTTGCCCCTTTATTTTCTGTGCTATATGATTGCAGCCAAATCTATTTTATCAACACACCGTTTGCGGTCTGCAACATCTTTTGAATTGGACCACATTGGCTTTAAGAATTGCCGTTCGGAAAATGCTATGTAGATGATTAGCATCTCTGTTTAAATATTACTGCTGTCACTTATCTAGTATAACTATTATGTAGCCATTGTCTGTCAATTCTTAAAAAATCTGAAATACAATTGAAAAAGCTGTTAATTGTAAATTGTATAATTCACTTGAGACCCCACTCGTCCTTGAAATATATTGGCACATCCTTGGTACTATTTTTGACATTATAAATCCCCTTTAAACATGCCCTCCTCTCAAAATCTTTAATAGAAAATGACTGGAAACTTTTCTGCAACAGAAAGCATGCCGAGAACAGTAATATTTCATAAAGTCATATTTGTCTACATACAATTTGTCGTCCACAGCAACTTTTCGATTTGGGGGACCAATTTCTTATTGGAGAACTTTGTTTAACCAAGTTTGCTTTAAAGAAGTGCTTTTAACATAATTTATATGACCTTTAAATCTGACAGAGTCTGTGCCATTTTTTTTCATAAAAGAATATCTATTATTATGATACATGTGTCTGTATATGACAAAATATCACGATTATGATATTTTAACGGACTGATTTTGACAGGATCGCAGAAAAATAACAGTAAAACTAGGCCTTGCAAGATGGTTATATAAATTCCTATTTACCCAGATCATGTTAGCTCATTCCCACACATTGACTCTTTATGCCTCCCAAAAAGATAAAGGACTTAACATTGTGGAAAATGAATTTCCAACAATGATTTCTAACAAATAAGACCAAACTATTTTAAAATTTATTTCTTTAATTTGAAATAGCTGAGCATCATCTTTGATATTAGACCAGTCTACATAATTTCCGTCTGGTAATGGATTAATCCTTTTCTTGCTAAAACGTGATTCGTCACGCGAAAAGGAACAGTCGTGAAGTCCCTAAACCCAGAGTATGAAATAAGAGATAGGACCAAGTAAAGGGTGTGTTACTTTCTCTATCCATTGCTCAATGTTTTCTACTAAACGATTTTCCTCTGTTTTTAGAAACGCCAATTTCATGTTACATGTATCTCGCGAACTTTAAGAGACTCTGTTATCCAGAGGTAGTTGTTAGATTCATAACAATTATAATCTGATACACATTTCCGTTGGCTAAAACAATCCCTTTCTTTTGCTAAGAATTTTTTCACAATCAAAAAAATTGTTTAATTATTAAGGAATTTGTTTCATAACTTAAAAGAAGTAATTTCATAATGCAAGAATTTGTAAAGAAGCCATTTCGAAAAGCAATACTTGTGCAGAGGCGCAACTACGATGCATGTAATTTGAAGAACAGTTAAATGCTTTAAGAAAGCTTTATAATGGCAAGTATTTGGACACGGTCAATTGAAAATATAATGTAGACAGCAGAGTCATCCTTAACGAATATAGGATTATTTCACAAAATAAAACAGAACATTTCGGTGGCTCAGCGCGAAACGGTTGTAACTTCCTATATGTTTATCGATTTCACAGTCATCAACATTTTCTTCTTTCACTTCAATGTGAAATCAATCATTGTCTGATAAGGATATCAAAGCCAGGGCCCCGTTTTACTAACAAACGTACTATTACTTTTTGCGCAAATACTTGTAACATCAAACCTGATTGGCCCAATATAATTTCTCGAGCAATCAGATGTCTTGTAACACAAAAACATAGCCGTAAAATCGTTTGTAAAGCTGGGCGATGGTCCCGGTTTCTCGAAAAAAACTTAAGTACATTCTCAAACTCAAATCTTAGCACAGTACTCAAATCACACGAAATCCACGTGAACTTCAATCGAATACCCTTCAACGTTGGAGAGTTTTCCATTGAAGTTGAGCATGTATTCATATGTATGTATATAAGTTTTTTTGAGAAACCAGGGCCTGGCCCCGGTTTCTCGAAAAAACTAAAGTACGTTCTCATGCTCAAATCTGAGCACCGTGCTCAAATCGCACGAAATCCACATGAACTTCAATCGAATACCCTTCAACGCTGGAGAATACCACTTTGAAGTTGAACATGATCTCATGAGAATATAGCGTCGGTGTAAATGCAAAACCTCGTATGTCGATTCTCGCGATTTTCAAAGTACAAACTTGTGTGTACTGTTTAGACAATTCTCACATGTTTTTAGATATTATTACCAATCAGTATCAATGATACATCATTTATGAACAATATGTCCAAATTTCAAGTAAAACACTTCAGTTTGGGAAAAGTTATTACACTTTTGTCCCTCCCCTTTGAAATTTTCCAAAAACGAGATACGAGGTTTTGCATTTACAACGACGATAGGCTACTTAAGTTTTTTCGAGAAACCGGGGCCAGGTCTGATTCGGGAATGAGTTAAACTTGTTTAATTAAACATGCCTTTAAACTTTTGATTTCTGCATTAAATTTTTGTTGAGAAAGCACTCTAATGAAAAAAAGTTAATAGCAGCGATTAGATATGTTCCTTTGGTGAGGTTCGATACACATTAGTAATAGTACAGTACATTCACAGGCAGATATTCTTAACGAGTTAACCCATTACCAAACGACACATTTTTGACTAGTCCAAATTCAAAGATGTTGTAGATTCTAGACGACAATTTCAAGTTAAGGAAATTCAAAACATTTCTTTTTTTCAAAACATTGTGGGAAATGAAGAAATTGCTTGTCTTTATCGTTTTGGTAGTCAATCATATAGAGTCAATGTGTGGTAATGGGTTACAAAGGGTCTAATACGATGAAGTCAGTGGAACCAGGCAAAATGCAATTATGCTTTTAGCACCCTTGTGGTGATTAAGAAATAAAACAAACATACCTTTCTGGTGATTATCAATCATCCTAATGATTCTTTTATATTCATAACACCTGCACAATAATAAGATAAATATATCAGCTCGTTATAACTTCTGAGAAAAAGAACAAGTACTCGAGCAAGTCTCATCAAAGCAATTCCCACGAAACGCACAAATAAAATAAACTACTTTTGACGTTACTAATGGAAAACATTCAACAAAAGAAGAAATTACTGATTACCTGCGTTTCCCCCTTTGCCTAAATATTTTCCGTGACACATAGCACATAAATTATATCATAATTAAGATTCACCTTTTCGTCTACAGAACCATTAAATTCTTGCAGTCTACCATTTTGGCGTTTGTTATTTTGAGAAAGGATTAAAGTATATTATATAATAAGAAATACCAGACCAAGAGCAATAACTCTCCGAAGCCATTCCACTCACAAGAAATCCAATTGCTGTTCCTGACCATGAAAGCAGCTATGAAATGATACAATACAATGCAATAGTATAGCCATTAAGACTAATACTAGAACATGGCCAGTATTAACACCAATTCAAAAATACTTTCACAGCATATATACTTTTAAAAGAATATTCATCGGAACAGTTCTAAAAAAATATTTACAATGACAAATACTGTTAAACGTCGTCTCGTTTCGTATTCAGGAATTACACTATATTAATTAAGCATGTTCTAAAACGATCGTCAAGAAAATATGCGAATTATTCCCTTAATCTGAACTTTACCAAAAGACGAATTAGTATTTGTATTCAAGATTTCATTTTCAATAGCTTGATCAATACAAAGGGGCCACGTCTCTATAAAGAATAATATTCGTTGGAAGCAACAGGCAATTCGTATATCAAATCGTTTGTATTAGTAATTTTCCTTGCGGAAAGACCCCAACTATAATTAAGGTTGTCAAAATCGTACAGAACTTCGAATTGCCGAATTTCAATTTTAATCACTGAATTTTTTTTTAAAGAAATTAACCGCGTCATAAAAAAAGCTGTTTAGTAATAATAATCCAATGTAATTAGACGTCATTTGTGTTGACTTTGCAGCTCAATTAGTTGTTTAATATATTGTACATGAAGGAAAGTGAATGAAATCGGTGTTCATACAAATATTTCGTTCTAACCAAAGTCTTTTCCCCACACATATAGAACATAAAATCCAACAATAATAAAGCAAAACAGAAAGGATCGGTCAAAAAATGAGATATTCTAGGAATTTTGGGAGCTTTTTTGTTGTATTGACGTAATAACGGTGTCTTGGGAAAAGCGAGACATGATCTAAAAATAGATTTGCTAGAGGAAATTGTTCCAAATATAGCGCTTCAACAGGAATATCACCCTTCTATCTCCATTCACGATATAACTGGTGTGAATATGGTTCTCGAGACGACAAATTTTGTCACTGGTATCAAACTGAGGTGATGCGGGCGACACGATTTACCAACCCTCTAATATAAACAATTTTGACAATTTGTTCAAATGAGCTTTGCAGAACAGAATTTGAAAAGGAAGAGTTTTTAAACATCCGTTAGGAAACAAAGTCAAACACAATGATTGTGCACAAGGATATTTATCGAAATGGTCTTTGCATTTGAGACTATAAAGGGATAAGAAGGAAGCGCATTCTGGACAACCTGCTTTCCTTGAGTTGTTACAGTAAATGACACTTTAATGCAAGCCAAATGCCTATTTTGCAAATAACATAACACACATAAAAGATTCTTAAACAATAGTTCATAGATAAAAATGAATGCAAGACATTGTGACTAGACCATTTTCAGGAAAAGTTCTGCTAATAAAAGCGAAATATGTACCATGTCGAATCAAATCAGTGTACAAGAGAGCAACGTGGCTCTTGAACAGACTGAAAAGAAGAAAAAAAAAAAAACAAAAAAAAACAAGTTACTGAAAATCGGTCAAATAGCCTTATTTGTTCGGGGTCACTTTGATTCTTGATTTATTGTTCAATAATATTACATTGTCAGATTGTTGAGAGAGATGCATTGTGTTATTAAGTCAAAGAACTATTCAGCCATAATGAAAAAAATGATTATATCTAAGATTCTCTTGAAGTAGATTTAAAGGTCGTCATTAAAATTTTGCTACAACATTCGTCGGTTGTATAACCTTTTGAGACAATTTTCGTTGGGGCAGTGGCATTAAAAGGCGTAAATCGTCACCTTTCTTCCAAAACTTCGTCACTACAGCTTGTATGTAGCTGTAATTACGACGCTTTGGAAGAAAAGATAGCAAAATACTAGCCCAAAGAGTACATAAATATGAACCACTATCTGGGAAAATACCATAATGGCATATGAAACAAACATGGATCCAGGGACCCGTAATATCAACGATCTTACAACCACGTTTTAACTATGTAAACTGTATAAGAAGACATCTAAATGCAATAGAAATCTGGTTTGCAGTTACAAGTTATTACGCCAAAAATAATTGCACGACCGTTGATAATAAGACCCCCTGAACAGCATGTCTGATCAAGACCCATGATGTTATGTAAATGCTCCTTTATTAGCTGTAACAAAATAGATGTAAGAGAGTTGTGCGAATCTAGACTTGTCTGTATTTAGTCATAGCTTCATATGCAAACAAAGTGTATATAATGCTATAAGGACCAATTTTAGAGATCCCGGTCAATACATCGTCGCTTTTCTACAACAAGAGGACCCTGAGGGCCCTAAATCGCTCACCTGAGTTATGTTTTAATAATGCCAAATAACTTTGCATAT
The DNA here is from genome assembly GCA_963680895.1 of Fragum sueziense. NCBI lineage: Eukaryota > Metazoa > Mollusca > Bivalvia > Cardiida > Cardiidae > Fragum > Fragum sueziense. The sequence goes on from OY804606.1 coordinate 23,682,916, forward strand.
GTTACGCATTGTTGTCCCAGGGAAGAATTTGGCCATGTAGTTTCAGAGGACATGTTGTTTACAGAAAATGATCAGCTTTTATGACATTTCCCATTTTCTGATGCCACAGCAACCAGAGTTTTTCATAGATTTCAATTCTTTTAGCAATTTTTATAAGGGACCACCCAATGAACATTACTGCCAAGTTTGGTTGATTTTGACCCAGAAGTTAAGGAGGAGATGTCGTTAAAAGAAGTTGTTGAGCTTTTGCGAAAATTCCCATTTTCCGATGCCACGGCAACCATAGTTTTCCATGAGTTTCAATTCTTTTAGCAATTTTTAAAAGGGACCACCCAAGTAACATCTCTGCCATGTTTGGTTGATTTTAACCCAGAATTTAAGGAGGAGATGTCGTTTAAAGAAGTTGTTGAGCTTTGTTAAATTTACCATTTTCCGATGCCACGGCAACCAGAGTTTTTCGTGGATTTCAATTATTTTAGCAATTTCTATAAGGGACCACCTAAGGAACATTTCTGCCAAGTTTGGTTGATTTTGACCCACAAGTTAAGGAGAAGATGTCGTTTAAAGAAATAGTTGAATTTTTGTGAAATTTCCCATTTTCCGATGCCATGGCAACAAGAGTTTTTCATGGATTTCAATTCTTTTAGCAGTTTTTTATAAGGGACTACCCAAGGAACATTTCTGCCAAGTTTGGTTGATTTTGACCCAGAAGTTAAGGAGGAGATGTCGTTTAAAGAAATTGTTGCGCTTTTGTGAAATTTCCCATTTTCCGATGCCAAGGCAACCAGAGTTTTCCATGGATTCCAATTTTTTAGCAATTTTTATAAGGGACCACCCAAGGAACATTTCTGCCAAGCTTGGTTGATTTTGACCCAGTAGTTTAGGAGGAGATGTTGTTTAAAGAAATTGTTAAGCTTTTGTGAAATTTCCCATTTTCCGATGCCACGGCAACCAGAGTTTTTCATGGATTTCAATTATTATAGCAATTTTTATAAGGGACCACCAAGGAACATTTCTGCCAAGTTTGGTTGATTTTGACCCAGTAGTTTAGGAGGAGATGTCGTTTAAAGAAATTGTTGAGCTTTTGTGAAATTTCCCATTTTCCGATGCCACGGCAACCAGAGTTTTTCATGGATTTCAATAATTTTAGCAATTTTTTATAAGGGACCACCCAAGGAACATTTCTGCCAAGTTTGGTTGATATTGACCCAATAGTTTAGGAGGAGATGTCGTTTAAAGAAATTGTTGAGCTTTTGTGAAATTTCCCATTTTCCGATGCCACGGCAACCAGAGTTTTTCATGGATTTCAATTATTTTAGCAATTTTTATAAGGGACCACCCAAGGAACATTTCTGCCAAGTTTGGTTAATATTGACCCAATAGTTTAGGAGGAGATGTCGTTTAAAGAAATTGTTGAGCTTTTGTGAAATTTCCCATTTTCCGATGCCACGGCAACCAGAGTTTTTCATGGATTTCAATAATTTTAGCAATTTCTATAAGGGACCACCCAAGGAACATTTCTGCCAAGTTTGGTTGATTTTGACCCAGTAGTTTAGTAGGAGATGTCGTTTAAAGAAATTGTTCAGCTTTTGTGAAATTTCCCATTTTCCGATGCCACGGCAACCAGAGTTTTTCATGGATTTCAATTATTTTAGCAATTTTTATAAGGGACCACCCAAGGAACATTTCTGCCAAGTTTGGTTGATATTGACCCAATAGTTTAGGAGGAGATGTCGTTTAAAGAAATTGTTGAGCTTTTGTGAAATTTCCCATTTTCCGATGCCACGGCAACCAGAGTTTTTCATGGATTTCAATTATTTTAGCAATTTTTATAAGGGACCACCCAAGGAACATTTCTGCCAAGTTTGGTTGATTTTGACCCAGTAGTTTAGGAGGAGATGTCGTTTAAAGAAATTGTTGACGCCGTGACGGACAGACGGACAGACGGACAGACGGACGCCGGACATTGATAGATCACAATACCTCACCTTGAGCACTTCGTGCTCAGGTGAGCTAAAAAAATGTTAAAACAAGCTGAAGTTACGAGATTTATTAAGCTAGGATACCCGTAATGAGATTCGGGCCCCGAATGTTTACAACCGCGCCCGAATAAGTTCGGATACGTAACGACACCGCCCTAAAAATCCGATTTTAATGAATCTCAAAATGGCCACATTACGGATATTCTACCTCAAAGAAAGCGAAGATATACTTTTACACTTGGCACATTCTATATTTTATATTCTGTAAAATGTTCCGTATTTGGGATAAATCAAAGACCGATAGAGCATGACGTAATCAAAATGTCACGGAAACTGACAGACAGAAATTGAAAATAAATTGGATAGACATTTGGATGCAAATATGGGAAATGCCAAGATATTAGAAATTCTGGGGGAAAATATTTTTATATCAATACAAGGTGCTGCATCTTATATTGTGCATGCACATTATATACACTCTTTCCAAAACAAATACTGGTTAGGAGGGGTCTAACTGAGAATGTATCTTTGATATTATAGATCTATTTCATATGTTGCTTTACTTTAAGTTACTATCCGATTTTGGAACCGCTAAAGACACAAGGAAATATGCATAATTTTCAATCTTCATGCGAACCGATTAAACCATAATAAGTCTTGCATTGGAGACTCGAACTAGTTTCTACAACTTGATAACAAAATTTGTAAATCAGTGTCAAAAGCAGTATGCTTGATGACAATTTTGAAATCATAAACCACGAAATACCATTATGGCATCAAACACAAGTTGATGACCAAATGGCCGTTCCTAGTACATTTATCCATCAGAAAAACAAAAGTTTATGACATTAACGGCCAATGAACTAGCAAAGAAGTCTTATTTATAAAATTTTACAATGAACAGGAATATAAAAGCCTCTAAAGTAATAAAGTAGATCCACGAGTCAATATATCAATGAACTCAATTCAAGTTTGTGTTATGCAATCTACAGTTTCCTGGCTCTAGCTTTCTGTTATTCAGACGTCTTTTCTGATTAATGGAATTTCGTCTAGATCTGTCTAAGGCTTGATTGATTACACAAACTAAAATTGGCCCTCCCTCACACAGAAAATAATACTGTAAACCAGTAATGCCGTCTTATTGTGATGTTTTAAACTATTCTACATAAAACGTTCGAGATCCCTGCAACACATGGAACTGTTGCAGCACTTTCATAACGATTCAACAAATATTCCATATTAATATCTAAGAGGGTTTTTCATTTGAAACTAATTTCTACAGTATAGCTTTTAACCATCAAAGGTGCAGGAGAAGCATAAAACGTCCTTCAGAATAAAAACCTCAGCAATAAGTAATGTAGTGTTTGTGAGACATTTGCCTCCTTTATTCCATAAGAAAAGCTTAAAAAAGTTTGTCAGACAATGCAAGTTCTTGCCCAACCGTAGCTTAATTTGCCTCGTGTTATTCCTATACTTAAGTTCAATAAATTCTGGAGAATATAGAATACCCTACAAAAACATAAAGTAGAATAATGAGTAGGCTACTTGTCAATAAACTCAATTCATGTCTGTGTTATGCAATGTACAGTTTTCTGGTTTTAGCTTTCTGGTATTCAGACATCTTTCTGGTTAACCCTTTCCCAAACAAGACCTGGTTCTGACGTGCCTATGAGAAAAGGCTTGGGAAAATATTGAAACAAAAGAAGAAACTGCTGATAACCAGCAGTTTCTCCCTTTGTCTCAATATTTTCTATGTCATATTTTACACAAACTCTATCTTTAATAACTTCCTTTTTGTCTTTGGTGGCAGTTTTTGAAGTGGACCATCCTAAAATTCTGCTGTTTGGGAAAGGGTTAATGGAGTTTCGTCTACATGTTCTTAGACTTGATTGATTACACAAACTAAATTTGGTCCTCCCTCGCACATGACATAATGTTGATGTCTTGTGATTTAAAAAAAACGTTTCAGAGGTACAGATTAGAGGGTAAGGTGTTTTTTTGAAAGTGCAATTTCTATTAATTGTTCATCAAACTCTATGTTGTGGGTTCTAATTGGAATCAGTCGTACAATGCAAACCTTTTGCTCAATCATAGTTTAATTTGCGTCGAGTTATTTCTACCATTAAGTCTGTGTATAGAGGGTTCAGTGGCCTAATAAAGAACAACAAGATGTACAGTTTACTGATTCTTCAATAAATTCAGGAGAATAAATACATTACCCTACAAAATCATAAAGTGCAATAACGCGTACTTGTCAATATACATAGTTCGAGTTTGTGTTATGCAATCTACAGATTCCTGGCTTTAGCTTTCTGTTATTTAGACGTCTTTCTGATTAATGGAATTTCGTCTAGATCTGTCAAAGGCTTGATTGATTACACAAACTAAAATTGGCCCTCCCTCGCACAGCAAATAATAATGCCGTCTTATTGTGATTCTTAAAGCTGAACCACATAAATTGTTCGAGATCCGAGCAACTAAAACTGTTGTAGAATTTTCGCAAACGATCTAACAAATATTCCATATGATAGTTAATACCAAAGAATGATTTTCATTTGAAAGTTAATTTCTAAAGTACAGCTTATGACCATCAAAGGTACAGGATAAGCATAAAGTCTCCTCCAGAACAAAAATAATAAGCAATAAACAATGTTATGTATGTGAGTCAATTTAATCCATAAGTAGTGCTTAAAAAGTCTGTCAAATTCTTGCCAACCCATAGCTTAATTAGTCTTTTTGTTATTTTTATACTTGAGTTTGTGTATAGAGTGTTCAATTGCCTTATAAAAAATACTTCGGGATTTACATTTTGCAGGCCCTCTAAACAATTCTGGAGAATAAAGTCTACCCTATGATCTAAAATCATAAAGTGTAATAACGGGTACTTGTCAATAAACACAATTCAAGTTTGTGTTATGCAATCTACAGTTTCCTGGTTATAGATTTCTGTTATTTAGACGTCTTTTCAGATTAATGGAATTTCGTCTAGATCTGTCTAGCGCTTGATTGATTACACAAACTAAAATTGGTCCTCCCTCGCACATGATTTAATGTTGCTGTCTTGTGAATTTTTTTTTAAAAAAAAATCCAGTACAGATTAGAGGGAATGGTGTCTTTTGAAAGTGCAATATTTTATGTATTGTTCATCAAACTCGGTGTTGTGGGTTCTCATTGGAATCGTCTCATAGAGACGATTTGAATGAGTTCTAACAGAATAGGGTTTAGATTTGAAAATACAAATGTGACCCGTCGCGCTAAAAGGGACCTTATCGGATGTGTGAAAAAATCGACCCTAGTCAGTCTGCGCAGTCCGCGCAGCCTGACTTGGGCCGACACTTTTCACTTGTAGGTAATTTTCTAAATCTGGAATATTTTCGTTATCTTACTCAATGTTCATTTTTGGAAGCAAATTTTCCAAATTTGCTTCTCTTAGCAGCCATGCGTCTCTGCACTTTACCATTCTCTGCATACCACACAACATCTTCCGGTCTTCCTCACTATAAATAGTTCTATCAAAAGCAAAGATTAATGAGGTAACAGTCATTCGAATATTCAATATGTAAGTCTGAAGTTATGTGTAGATATTGAAATGTGTGACTGAAAATGAAACATTCAATTAATCATGTCTCTGAGAGATGAAAAGATCCACGTAGTAATTTGCTTTATTATGGTTCAAAGAATTAGTCCAATGGCCTTCCTTGTAAATGGGTCAGTCGAGTTTACTGAACTATGAAATATATCCAGCTTACACAAACGATTAATATGCATGAAGTTGTGCTAAAAATAAATACAACTCCATCATGAAATCAAAGTATGCAAGGTATTCTGGATAATCAAAGTACTTAATCAAAATACTCTACGAATCAAAGTATTCAAGGTATTCAAATAGATAATCAAAGTACCTAATCAAACTACTCTATTTCTGGCCCCGGTTTCTCGAAAAAAAATTAAATATGTTCTCAAATCCGAGCACAGTGCTCAAATTGCATGAAATCCACGTGAACTTCAATGGAATACCCTTCAACGTTGGAGGGTATCCCTTTGATGTTGAGCATGTTCTCATGAGAATATACTTAAGTTTTTTTTCGAGAAACTGGGGCCTGGACAGGCCTACATTTTTGAAAAATTTGCTTCCAAACAGTACTGTCAGTACTTTGATTTACATACAGCATCTGGTTGACCGGTGCTGACTCTGCGAAGTTTGTCAAAATTTTGATTTTTGGAGTTCGGATAAGGTCCCTTTAAGCGTGACGGGTCACAAATTGAGAATGAATGTTTTCACCCCCTCTTATCTGTTGTTCTGCTATCCTACTTAAGTTGTTCGAGATACGAACAATAATGAAAATGTTTCAGAACTTTCAAAGCAATTCCACAAAACTTCCATGTTATAGTTGATATCAATGCAAGAATGTTTCTTATTTGAAATTTGCTTAGAATAGCTTATTTGCTAAGATTTGCTTATAATAATTCCGAGAGCAGGATAAACATTAAACAACCTCCAGTGTTAGAACAATAAGAAACGAATAATCAAAATACTATAAATTAATGTATGGGAAGCATTTGCCTCCTTTAATCCAAAAATCAGTCGTACAATGCAAGCCCTTTGCTAAATCATAGTTTAGTTTGCGTTGAATTATTTCTACCATTAACCCATTACCAAACGGCATAATTTTGGACTGTTCCAATTTGAAAGGTGTTGCAGATGACAATTTTGAAGTAAAAAAGAAAGGATTGGTGTACATTATATCAAGAAAATATTGAGAAAAAAAGTAGAAACTGCTGGTTATCAGCAGTTTCTTCTTTTGTCTCAATGGTTTCCCAAGCCTCTTCTTATAGGGACGTCAAAAGCAGGTCTTGTTTGGGAAAGGGTTAGGTCTGTGTATAGAGGGTTCAATGGCCTAATAAAGAACAAGTTCTACAAGATGTACAGTTTACTGATTCTTCAATAAATACAGGAGAATATACCCTACCGTACAAAATCATAAAGTGGAATAACGCGTACTTGTCAATATACACAATTCTAGTTTGTGTTATTAGAGATAGGATTTGCGTAAAATATGACACAGAAAATATTGAGACAAAAGGAGAAACTGCTGCTTATCAGCAGTTTCTTCTTTTGTTTCAATGTTTTCCCAAGCCATTTCTATTTGGGACGTCAAAACCAGGTCTTGTTTGGGCAGGGTTAAGTAACTTCCATTTTGTCATTTGTGACAGTTTTTAAAGTGGATTACCCTAAACATTCTTCGTTCGGGAAAGGGTTAATCATCAAATATAGAATACCCTACAAAATCATAAAGTAGAATAATGAGTGCTTGTCAATAAACTCAATTCAAGTTTGTGTTATGCAATCTAAAGTTTCCTGGCTTTAAATTTCTGTTATTCAGACGTCTTTCAGATTAATGGAATTTCGTCTAGATGTTCTAAGGCTTGATTGATTACACAAACTAAAATTCGCCCTCCCTCGCACAGGAAATAATAATGCCGTCTTATTGTGATTTTTAAAGCTATTCCACATAAATTGTTCGTGCAACTAATAAAACTGTTGTAGAACTTTCGTAAACGATCTAACAAATATTCCATATGATAGTTGATATCAAAGGATGGTTTTCATTTGAAAATTAATTTCCATAGTACGGCTTATAACAATCAAAGGTGTAGAATAAGCATAAAGCCTCCTCCAGAATAAAAACGATAAGCAATAAACAATGTTATGTATGTGAGACAATTGCCTCCTTTAATCCATGAGTAAAAGTCTGCAAGACAATGGAAATTCTTGCCCAAACACAGCTTAGTTTGGCTTGTGTTATTGTTGTACTTAAGTTTGTGTATAGAGGGTTCAATGGCCTTACAAAGAATAACTACTACATGCTTAACAACTGACCTGGTTTTGACGTCTGTAATAGAATTGGCTTGTGAAAACATTGAAACAAGCGAAGAAACTGCTGATAACCAGCAGTTTCTCCTTTTGTCTCAATATTTTCTGTGCTATGTTATACCCTTTTTATGTCTTTAAGAACAACAATTATGTCATCTACAGTGGCTTTCGAATGGGGACGATCAGAAACTTGGCAGTTTGGGAAAGGGTTAAAGGCTCTCCTAACAGTTCTGGAGAATATAAACGACCCTACAAAATCATAAAGTGGAATAACGACTACTTGTCAATAAACACAATTCAAGTTTGTGTTACGCAATGTACAGTTTCTGGTTTTAGCTTAATTAGTCTTTTTGTTATTTTTATACTTGAGTTTGTGTATAGAGTGTTCAATTGCCTTATAAAAAATACTTCGGGATTTACATTTTGCAGGCCCTCTAAACAATTCTGGAGAATAAAGTCTACCCTATGATCTAAAATCATAAAGTGTAATAACGGGTACTTGTCAATAAACACAATTCAAGTTTGTGTTATGCAATCTACAGTTTCCTGGTTATAGATTTCTGTTATTCAGGCGTCTTTTCAGATTAATGGAATTTCGTCTAGATCTGTTTAAGGCTTGATTGATTACACTAACTAAAATTGGCCCTCCCTCACACAGAAAATAATGCTGTCGTCTAATGATGAACTTTTTAAAACTATTCTAGAGCTACCGAAGAGTGGAATCTGGATTTTCAAAATGCCATAATTATATATTTCATTTATTGTTCATCGATCCTTATGTTGTGGGTACTCATTGGAATCGTTTCACTGGGACGATTCAAATGAGTACCCGTAACATAGGTATTGTGTTTGAAAAAGCAAATTTAGAATGTCTTCACCTCATCTTATTTGTTGTTCTGCAATCCGACGTACTCTGTTCGAGATCCGTCAAACAAATGGAACTATTGCAGAGCTTTCATAACGATCCGACAAGTCTTTCACATAATAGCTAATATCAATTCAAGAGGGTTTCTGATTTGAGGTTTGCTAAGATTAGGTTATTTATCTAGATTTGCTTAAAATCGCCCTTGAGTTCAGGCTAAGCACAAAACGCCCTCCCGTGTTACAACAAACATCATTCTGACCACATTTCAGGTTGATCCGGCAAAAAATGTGGCTTCTAGAACGCATAGTTCGATACCCCTCTTCTCCAGTCTTTCGGGTGAGACTGGAAACCTATGTCCCGTCTCCTTATGACCTTAGCAGTTGAGTGGGACGTAAAACTTTATTGCATCCAATTCTACGAGGGGTGTTCATTAAATAATGAAAATACACTATCAGCTCAATGTTAAGAATGAGTAATTATATAGTTAATATTTCATATGCAAGTAACAAGTATGTGAACTTTTTTCAAAGTAACCAGAACCGTGCATGACAACCGTTGCCATGGCAACACTGTCACAAAGTTGCAAAGGTTTCCACTCTGAAATTCCAGCGATTTCCATCGATTTTTCCTCTCAAAAACCAAGAAAACAAAATGGAATCATTCTGACCTTGTCTTGGTTAATTTTGTGTCTCAGGTACAAACATAAAATAGCAGTAAAAGTCACTTTGCTCTCTAAAAATAGAAAAAAATCGTCATCAAATACTTTGTATCTGGAAAATCTTGACGTTTTCTTCTGATCCAATGTGTGAGAGGTCAATAATGTGACGTCATCACACTTTAAATAAAAGAAATTTAATGTTGGGGCATAGCATAATCAATCACAAGTTCCCTGTACGTTTCAAATCAATATTTGAAATTAGCATAGTACATATCACAGAGGAATATATGGTTAAAAAGCGCGTTAACACCTCCGTTCATATCATTGTATTTACCTAATTCCATTGATCACAATGCCGAAGATTTCAGTATTGCCAAATACAAGAACCTTATATGTAGTTTTGAAGTAAAAACATAACACCATCAGACAATAATGCTGAATAAACATTTTTTGTACACAAATTCTAAATAAATACCATGATGCAAGTCTGTTTTAGCGAAAATAACGTGAAAAAACGTCAGACGTCATACCCATTGAGAATGTGACGTCATGCGTTTCCATAGTAACCCACGGAATGTTCAGTCTGGATTTTCACAATGAAAGCTTAAAAGCAGCTCTTTGCAAATGTATAAGTATTTCTTAATTATGTTGCGTATGAAAAGATTGGCAGATATGTTTTCATAATTTAATGAACGCCCCTCGTAGAGTACATATAAGGAAATTTGTTCAAGACACACGACGCACAATGCACAACGGTCGACTGACATACACCTAACCACAAAAGCTCACCTTTAGCACTTCGTGCTCAGGTGAGCTAAATAGTCAAACAATGCAAATTCATGCTCAACCATGGTTTAATTTGTGCCGAGTTATTTCTACCATTAAGTCTGTGTATAGAGGGTTCAATGGCCTAATAAATACAACGAATACAGGATGTACAGGATGTGCAGTTTGTTGACTCTTTTATAAATTGTGGACACTATAGAATACACTACAAAAACATAAAGTGGAATGACGCGTACTTGCCAATAAACACAATTCAAGTTTGTGTTATGCAATCTACAGTTTCCTGGTTTAAGCTTTCAGTTATTCAGACGTCCTTTCAGATTAATAGAATTTCGTCTAGATCTGTCTAGTGCTTGATTGATTACGAAAACAAAAATCGGTCCTCCCTCGCACAGGAATAACGCTGTTTGTTAGTCGTGAACTTTTTATATGGCTTTCTCAGATAAATTCATTCTTCGAAAACAATTTTATCGGCTGATTATCAGCCTTTCCTTCTTTCCATCCAGTGTTTTCACACGCCAATTCTATTAGGGAAGTCAAAAGAGCAAAGATTCGTTTCAGTAATAAAGGTTATCTTCCCATAATTCCCTATCACATGATCATGCTTTATTCTTATTGGTCTGATCTCACCGAACATGCATTAGACCGGAACAATCAATTAATTTATATAATGTTAATATCTATCTACTGCTAGCCTAAAACAATTGTGTTTAATGTCTGCACGTGTGCTAACAGCACTTAGTATGGATCCAAATAATAACGTTAACGATCTGGAACCATAATGGATTTCGGTTATTATCGCCGATGATCGGGTATTTACGGCACTCGGTTATTTCCGTGCAACGCACTTCGGAAAGATTCGATTTTGTTCTCACCTCGGTTTACTTTCTCGTAAATATTAATATACATCGGCCGTGTAAGCTATTTAAAGTGTATTTTCCTGCATAGATAGAGATAATTCTCGTATTTATCGTTTTTAGTAGCATGAAAAATGCTTAAATATTATCGTTCTGAACAATCTGGCGCTTAAACGTATATTAAACGTACATTCATTCCATTAGAATAGGAAATACATGAAAAATACTTTTTCATGTTGTATTCTATAAATAGCAACAAAAAAGAAAGTGAAAGTACAGCGAAATAGGGAACGATTTTATCCAATTAATCGTGACGTTATTTCGGACATACAATAGTAATTCGTTGGAGCTGTTATGAAATCTCGTAGCTACGGCTTAAATCAGGCCGTAGTTACGATATTTTATGACAACACTGACGGTTTATCAAAACATAACTTTAAACCCAGTCTATTGTTAGCACAAAATCCATTGCTATTCACATGAATTTTCCGTGGTTTGTTCAATTTCAACATTTCCTTTCATAGATATTTTGATATTTCCAGTAATTTTGGGGTTATCAAGGCTTTAAACGGTAAATTTAGGCATCGACAGTGGTGACGAACAGATTTACGTCAACTATTTTTGATCGTTAAGTTACGGAAAAAAACTTAGGAAATTCTAATCTTAGCTGCGAACATGTTTTGTAAAACGCACTTACGCAAAAAAAAAAAAGAAAAAATTGAACTTCCGTTCAAATCTACGAAAATAATGTGCGTAATTTCGTTGATAAAACGGGACCCAGATCACTGGTAGAAATAACAGAAAAACACTAAGAGAAATGAAGAAATAACTGTTTCAATAGGCCTACAATTGTTATGAATTTACTGATTTGGTCATAAAGAGCAAAGCACTGATATATCCTTCTCTTAACAAGTCTGGTTTTGACGTCCATTGTAGAAATAATTTGAGAAAACATTGAGAGAAAAGAAGAGGTTGTTGATTATCATCAATGTGTTATCATCAATATGTCCCCTTTCCTCAGTGTTTCCTGTTCTTTTGGACTTGTACAGTTTTTTTTTTTGGGGGGGGGGGAGGAAATGGGTTATGCAAGCGCGGATCCAGGTATTTTTCCCAGGGGGGTTCATCCGATCTTTAACTCCTTTTTTCGCCAAATTTCAGGGGGGGGGGGGTGGTCAGGCCTCCTGACCCCCATCCGTCTTGATCCGCATGCAGATGTATGTCATACCATGAAGGACTAGATATAACAACGGTTTGTCGTGGCACACTGGGACAAAAGACGCAGTTTATTTGGGACATAACCAGTAATCTTTTTGATAACCCCCTTTTTCGCCAAATTCCAGGGGGGCATGACCCCCTATCCCCCCTCTGGATCCGCGCATGTTATGTATGCACCCACCAATACACTTGATTGATTCAAGATCTATACGAATAAATGCTTAAGACCAGGATTTGATATAGTATCAATATTGCGTATTCTGCCTTGATTTTTTTTACTATAGTCCAGTCACAATATAATGACACATGTTTACAAATTTTACAGTAATAAACAAAAGGTAATCCTTGTTAATTTTCAGTTCAACGTTGCATTTCTTGGTTCAAATCTTGAAGGTGTAAGGGACCTGCAAGATTCGAACCATCACATGCAAATTTACAGTAGTTATGACTTTGCTATTGCGTTTTTTGCAAGGGTAAATTTTGTAAACATGTGCCATAATATCGTTAATTAAAGGACTATAGGCATGTAAAGACCCGGTAATCAAAGATACATGTTCGTGTAAGATTAGCTTAATTTGATTGATAAAGGCGTTCTTATACAGTAGTACATGACACCAATTTCAACCCTCTTCCACCCCACGAATCTTATATCACGGCGGGGAATCACCTGACATGATATTTTCCAACAATTCTGTCAAAAGATGACCGATTTGAAAAGAAGAATTTAAGCAGAGACAGCGGGAACACTCCATGACTTTGCTGAATGCCAAGGATAATCTTTGAAAAATCAGCTGATATGAAAGTTATTGACGACCAACCAAAACTTAATCTGGTCGTCAATAACGTTTTTATCACTTGATTTGTAAAAGAGTTACCACCCATCTGATATCGGGCGTTTTACACTTTTTTCTGTTTCAAACCGATTTAAAATTGGTCAAGTATTTACAAAATTATTGACGATTTTCTGAAATTTAGAGTCACATGATTCCCCAGCGATGTATATAATGCCCTTGTTTTGTTAACAATAGTTTATGTAGTAAATACAGGGAAATCTGGCAATAAATATTTGATAAAAATAAGTTCTTTATATAAGTTACTATAAAAAATAATGTGTTGTTACATTTGACCTTACAATGAATATTTGATGGAATTGAATGACCTATTTTGGATAATTTTGTCCTTCTTTTATGCACCCCTACTAAGTTTGAATTCATAAAAAACCAAAATTTAACGGTAACTTTTCCCCATTCTTGTTTTATTAGCACAAGTATAAATTAGAGATAATTTTGGTGTAGGTCTCATACGGTGCCAATCAATATTACAAAAGTTACAGATCAAAGAAAAAGGTTCATTTTTCTTAAACATGGAAAAAATCCAGTCGCAAAATCATAAACCTTATGTATAATCAAGTGTTTTTTTCTCAATTTTGTTTTTCATAGTTTTGTATTTAGCTTATTTATGTTACATACATATCTGTTGTAGCATACAAGCTGAAAAATGTCAGATATTATCATCTTCTGGGGAAAAAATATGAGATTTACGGAGTTGGTGCTTCCCCTTTTCCCGCCTTTTTTTGTAAAAGGGGGTCAATAACTAAAAAAATATATAAAATTCCAACATATCGGTAAAAATTGTTTTAAGTTTCATTTTACCTCCGTCTTATATCATAGAAATAATATATAACAATACTTTTTGTATTTTCAAAAGTGTCTATTATGGTTCCAGATCGTTAATGATTGGATGAACAAAAGTTTGGATCAAAATGGTGGTAGAAAATGAGCAAAAGAGAATATGGTCGTATTGTTTTCTTCGACATCACGACTCACGAAAGAAAGCTTAAGCATGAAGTATTGGAGACATAACGTGTCGAAATATGCATTCAATTCTTCATCAGATATCTGCACGGAATTTGATTTTCTAATGCAATCTTTCACAGCAATCAGACATAGGACATATTTCTTCTTTCAAATCGAAATTTCGTTGCGAACAAATAACGATATGCATGCCAAGGTTGTTTAGTTGGCTTCGAAAACGGACCCTTAGACGTGATACAGTCGACACTCGTTATGTCGACATTGGATATTCGAATTTTCGCGTAAATTGAAGTTAAAGTCTAACCCCGTCCTCACTAATGGACATAAAAAAAGTTTAAACAAAAAATATCGTAATAAATATGACCATTGAAATTTAGTAGGAAAAGGATAGAAATTGCTCGTCTCGAGCAATTTCTTTCCTTTTCCTAAGTACTATATTTCAATTATGAACTCTCCTGATGAGCAACACAAATGATCAAATGTCATTCAAATCGAAACTAAACATAAATCGGATGAGTCGAACTCCGAATATGTCGAGGTATTTTGACGGCCCTTCTGACTTCGACACAACGAGTGTCGACTGTATATGTATTTAAAGTTTCGCATTGTACGTACAGAACTGACTGAATTGTCCCATCTTTAAATTTCATTGTAAAATAAACTTAAAATGTAGTTTATCATCAACAGAATTTCACGAGTTTCAAATTTTATTTCATCGGCTTTTTAATATTTCCAATTTCAGCCATTTGATGTGACGACACATATTGTATTTCTACATAAACCTTTCAAGCACAAACCCCGACTGTGACCTGTGACAAGAGAAAAGAAATGAATAAAAAAAAAAAATAAAATAAATGGGGATAACCAGCATTTTATTTCTTTTTTGAAGTATTACTCAGGACATAGCGCAGAATTTCAATGACATGTGCACATGGTATGCAGTCGTCTGCAACATCTTTGAATTTTGAAAAGCCTACATTTTGACAGTTTGTGGGAAGGAATGTGCAAACCAAATATATGAGATATTACATTCCAGTTCAAAGAGAGAGTATACATGTTTGGACATTAAACAAATCGGCCATTCAAATGTTTTAATCATGGCCAATTAAAAGTAGATGCCGCAAGGAAGGAGAATATGTTCTTTTTTAAAACACAGTAATAGATATATTGTCGCTTTTTTGCAAAAACCTCGTATCTGTAGCTTGTTTTTAGCTGCAGATACGAGGTTTTTGAAGACAAGAGGGCCAGAATGGCCCTATATCGCTCACCTGAAAGAAGTTTAAGACACGCCCACTTTTTTTGACGAATCAAAAATTTTGAAAAGGGTCACTCAAGGAACATTGTTGCCAAATTTGTTTCAAATTGACCCTATGCTTGATTTTTAAAGAATTTTCTTATGATTTCTCTAAGTCTGATAAGCCACGCCCACTTTTTTTGACCAATACAAAATTTGCCAACATATTTTGAAAAGGGTCACTCAAGGAACAATTCTGTAAAGTTTTCTTCAAATTGGGCCAATGGTTGATTTTTAACCCTTTCCCAAACAGCAAAATTTTAGGGTAATCCACTTCAAAAACTGCCACGAATGACAAAACGGATGTTATTGAAGGAAGGATCTCTGTAAAATATGACTCAGGAAATATTGAGACAAAAGGAGAAACTGCTGTTTATCAGCAGTTTCTTCTTTTGTTTCAATGTTTTCCCAAGCCTTTTCTATCAGGGATGTCAAAACCAGGTCTTGTTTGGGAAAGGGTTAAAGAATTTTCTTAGGATTTCTGTAAGTCCAATAAGCCACGCCCAAGTTTTTCTGACAAATAAAAAATTTGAGAAAAAATTTTGAAAAGAGTCACCAAAGGAACATTTCTGCCAAGTGTGGTTCAAATTGGACCAATGGTTGATTTTTAAAGAATTTTCTTATGATTTCTCCAAGTCTGGTAAATGCTGACCTGCCACGCCAACAATTTTGGATGAATAAAAAATCCGCGAACAGATCTTAAGAAGGGTCACCCAAGGAACATTCCTGCCAAATTTGGTTTTAATTGGCCCTATGGTTAAGGAGAAGAAGATTTTTGAAGACTTTTTTAACAATTTCTCTTGGTTAGATAAGCCCCGCCCCGCCACACCCACATTTTTTGGTGAAACTATAAATTTATGAACAAATGTTGAAAAGAGTCACTCAAGGAACAATTCTGCAAAGTTTGGTTCAAATTGGCCCATTGGTTGATTTTTAAAGAATTTTCTTAGGATTTCTCTAAGTCTGATAAGCCCCTTTCTCCCTGCAACGGCCACAATTTTTTACAAATGAAAATATTTGTGAACAAATTTTAAAAAGAATGGCTTAAGGCAGATCCCTGCAAAGTCTGGTTCAAATTGACCCAATGGTTGATTTTTAAAGAATTTTCTTATGATTTTTCTAAGTCTGATAAGCCCCTTTCTTCCTGCCACGGCCACGTTTTTTGACGAATCAAAAATTTGAGAACAAGTTTTGAGAAGGGTCACTCAATAAACAATTCTGCCAAGTTTGGTTCAAATTGGAACAATAGTTGAATTTTAAAGAATTATCTTATGATTTTTCTAAGTCTGATAAGCCCCTATCTCCCTGCCACGGCCACGTTTTTGACGAATCAAAAATTTGAGAACAAGTTTTGAGAAGGGTCACTCAAGGAACAATTCTGCCAAGTTTGGTTCAAATTGGAACAATGGTTGATTTTTAAAGAATTTTCTTAGGATTCCTCTAAGTGCAATAAGCCCCGCCTTGCCACGCCAACATTTTTTGACGAATCAAAAATCCGCGAACAAGTTTTGAGAAGGGTCACTCAAGGAACATTCCTGCCAACTTTGGTCAAAATTGGCCTGTTAGTTTTGGAGAAGAAGATGTTTGAAGAAATAGTTGACGGACGGACAGACGGACGACGGACGGTGAGTGACCACAATAGCTCCCCTCGAGCACTTCGTGCTCAGGTGAGCTAAAAAGCAGCGATTTATAATTCTCACTGCTAAGACTTGACCTTTTTAGCGTGACCTGTCAGAAGCTTACACTGGGGAAAAAACTATTATGAGCATAATAGGGAAAAAGTATGAATATATCGGTTGTGGGTTTGTAGACAATGACGTCATAGAAACGTCGAGGGAATTGACAGACGAAAAAATGGGAGATAAATAGAGTAGACTACTTCATACACGCGAGGGTAAATTGAATCTTCTGACTCGTCTTGAAACACGGGACGGTTTAAAACATTCACACAAATTGACCCTTTTTATCTCTCATAAAGACAATAAGACAATGCTTTAGAAAACACCATGGAAAATAAAGAAACTGTCTGTGACAACCAAATTAATCACATTCTAGAATGTTTCTCTTCAGAAAGTCCCGAAAAAAGCAATATTTCGTTCGCTTTGACATGTCGTCACCAACATCTTGACTATGGATACGACTGCATCAAATGATTTCATTATGGTCCACCCTTCTTAAAAATGAACCACGACTTAATTTTCTTGACTAATGAAGACCGACTGCCCGAAAACGAAAACAAATGGAATTTCGAATATCTCTGGAATATTTCAGAGTTTGTTAATTTTGAAAGAGCACGAAGAAAATGAATTAACACGGTCTGTAAATTATAGGAATGATTACGAAAGCCGCCAAAACGATGATTGGAATTCGTGCAATGTTTCGTTACACGCAGGTTCTTTCGGGGTCTAAAAAGGTCTTTGTCCGCAGCTTTAACAGCTTCACAAACCAAAGATTCTACCTCCACTTGGTTCCTTACGAACGTTACAGATCACATATCGCTGATGGGGGATCAAAACCTCGTAACTCCAGCTTTGTCAAGCTGTAGTTACGAGGTTTTGACTCCTCACCAACGATATATGAAACAAAGCCGAGTTCTGGAAAAAAGTGCATTGTAGCATTAGATGTTAACGTAGATCTAGACCAGCCTGTATTCTTGTAGGCCTACAGTCTGATCAGGACCCATAATGATCTCTCGCGGTTGCTGCGGGCCATTAAGAAGGGAACAACATGGATCCTGATCTGACTGCGTGTATTCGCCGTCTAATCTGAATCTAAGTTTGTTGCAATTTCCATAATGGCTTCTTTTCCAGTTTCCAATTAAAATAAAATCGAAAAACGTATGCTTATCACACGATTCATTTCCATAAAATAACAGGGACAAAGTGCATACTTTGCTATTGATGGAATGGCAAACAAAATATTTTAGCTGGGATCTCGAAAATGGATCGTCACCATTATGTTTTATAGCGACGATAATTAAGATCCGTTTGTCCTTGTTACAGGAAATTTGGAAACTGTTAGATAACATAATGGATCTTGATGAGTGCATAAAGCAGACTGAACTCGACTTATCTTTGACTCTAATGCTACAGCAACTAGTAGCAGCCTTTTCCAGATCCTTGAGCAAGATGCTCCTTTATTATTTGATGAACTCATAACAGTGTGGCCCAAATAAGAAATTGGCGCACATGTTATGCACAAATTGGAATTGCACAGAATACATTGCAGCTGCAAATACATCAATCATGGTTAATTTAGTTAAAATTTTAGTTCAAAACGATCAATAATTAAAATCTTAATAAATCGTAAACCGGGTAGAGGCAACGATACATGCACTTTCTGTAATTGTCTGTATCTCGTATCTTCGCTTTTTGTTTTAAGACAAAGTGACTTTGTTAACATAATTTGTAATGCTATAAAAACAATATACATGATAATGTAACGTATGGTTTTCTTGATATGCTTGTACTTTCGATTGAGAGTAATTCAAAGGAAACATTAAGTCGCTAAAATGTTGTCACGTACCTATGTAATATAAAAAAAATGTCTGTTGGTATCACATTTATTTTACTAATGTAAGGATATATAAATTTCCTTATCATTTATATTAGATTCGTCATTATGATTTAACAAGCATTGGATGAAATTATTTTCTGTGCGAGGGAGGGCCAATTTTAGTTTGTGTAATCCATCAAGACTTAGACAGATCTAGACGAAATTCTATTAATCAGAAAAGGCGTCTGAATAACAGAGAGCTATAACCAGAAAACTGTAGATTGCATAACACAAACATGAATTGTGTTTCTTGAAGAATATTGATGAATTTACTATATTACTTTGTAAGACTCCATTACTCTCTCTTATACTCGTTATAAAGCCATGACACTTGTTGTCTATTCTGTATACAAACATCTCTTTAAATCGCCATTTATCGCAATATTAACTGACCATTTCTCAAACAATACCTGGTTTTGGTGTCTCCAGTAGAGGGCTGAGAAAACATGGAGACAAAAGAAGAAAATTTAATTAGAATTTTCTTCTTGCGTTCCAATATACTCTTTGCTATGCTTTACAAACGCTATTTATCTATTGCTGTTTTTGTCAAAGTTTTGACAGGCAGTATAGTATAGACGTGTATTCTGTTCTTGGTTGACAGTGTCTGCCTTTTTGGCAAAAACTTTAGAAAACTGATTAACATTTTGCCAAACAGCGACATTTTTGGGTGATCCACTTCAAAAACTGACAAAAATGACAAAATGGATGTTATTAAAGATATGATCTTTGAAAAATATGGCACAGAAAATATTGAGACAAAAGGAGAAACTGCTGGTTATCAGCAGTTTCTTCTTTTGTTTCAATGTTTTCCCGAACATTTTCTATCAGGGACGGCAAAACCAGGTCTTGTTTGGGAAAGGTGCCATTAATATGGACAATTTGTTTGAGACACAATTCAAAGGCAGCAGGACAATAGTTTAGTGTGGAAGGTTCAAACTGTTATACGGTCATCGACACATGAGACCTTAACAAAATATGCGTGTTTCGAAACATTACATGAATTCTAATCTTCATTTTGACGGCTTTCCTGACCATTCCTATAATTTACAGATTGTGTTAATTCATTTTCTTCGTGCATTTTTCAAAATTAGCAAACTCTGAAATATTCCAGAAATATTCGAAAATCCATTTGTTTTCGCTTTTGGGTAGTTAGTCTTCATCTGTCAGAAAAATACTGTTTATTCTACAGATGTAGAGAGTCATTAAAGTTTTTTTTTTATTTACAACATGCATATTGTTACTTTGACAATAGGTCGTCTTGTTTAAAGATACCTTACACATCACAATAAATGTGGCATTCATAAACTAACAACAGTAGATTTAAAAGTCGTTTACAAAGGAATGTTGCATTTCAAGCTGTTTGTGCAGTTTGACCAGACTGGATCAGAGCTTAAGATAAGTGGGTGAAGTCATTCATACATTGCTATTTCAAATCCAAAACCTATGTTGTGGGTACTCATTTGAATCGTCTCGATGAGACGATTCAAATGAGTATCCACGATATATGGTTCGATCACCGACTTATGAAATATTGCCATTGAAAAGTCATTACCTCCCCCTATTTGAAGTTATGTGGATACTTTTCGCACTCACCGTTAAACCATCCCGTGTTACAAGACGAGTCAGAAGATTCAATTTACCCTCGCGTGTATGAAGTAGTCTACTCTATTTATCTCCCATTTCTTCGTCTGTCAATTCCCTCGACGTTTCTATGACGTCATCGTCTACAAACTTACAACCGATATATTCATACTTTTTTCCTATTATGCTCATAATAGTTTTCTCCCCAGTGTAAGCTTTAGACAGGTCATGCTAAAACGGTCTAGTCTTAGCAGTGAAAATTACAGAATATAATTTGCTGTATTTAGAAACATAAACCCGCAAAAGTCGACCAAACAAATAAACAGACAAATCAACATTGATAAACCAACAAGCATTCTGAAGTATTGCATAGCAATACCTACTCTCTTATGAACAGAGCACATTATCTCTACATTCCATTTCGATAGAATGAGCTCTGTTCTCGCGGGGTCATTTCACGTCTAATCTCGGGGCCTTGGCGGGATTTCAGTATCCAATCGTTGGCGATACACAACAAAACAATTAAAAAAGCTGATACAAACTTTCATTGGCTGACGCTTCAAATTACCGGCTTCAGCCAAAAATAGAAGCGACGTAATGTATACATAATCAAACCAGATCAAACTGAATGATTTTGATTCGATAATTCAAATGTTACCGGCTTCAGCCAAAAATAGAAGCGACGTAATGTATACGTAATGATCATGCAAGATAAAACTGAATGATTTTGATTCGATAATTCAAATGGTGTGCTATAATTAGATTATGACGACCAAATAGGCTGTTGGCGTACCGAAAACTGCAGAGGTCATATTTGATGGTTTAATCAATAGAGCTCGGCAATGGAGAGTAAGCAATACCAAGACTCCTACCTGCTTAATATGCCTGCGTGTCATAAGAGGTTTGTCGTTTTGTACTATAAGAGTTTGTTCAAAAGCTGGAATACTGTCATTCCAAAATCAGCATCTTCCCCAAAAGTCGATGACCAAGAACGAAACTCAAACTTGTTCTGTAACATAAAACGGACTGTCGGACGCACGGACCGAGTGTAAATCTAAAGTCCTCCTCGGCTTCGTCGGTAAGGGATTACAATTGGATAACAAATGAAAATGATTAATTTTGGTCAGTAAAATAAACTCTCTGGCGTATATCGTAAATGATAGAGAAGCACATACGTCAAAGGAAACGATATTACGAGGAACACACTGAGATAACTTCATAAAACTCTGTTGGATAACAAATGAGAAATGAATCGGTTATTTTTTTCTAGATATAGGTCCATATAAATTGTGTCGACCGAACCTGTTTAGAAATGTTTAGAATTTGTTATAGATACATTTCATTTCCATTTCAATTTTATTAAAGTATGTTTTGATGCCAAGTTTGGTTGTTCTAATTAATGCGTTGAAATGCTATCGGTTTTTTTGGAATTGCTGCTGATAAGTCAGATTTAATTACGCTTAGACGGGACGGAATTGACAAATTCCATTTACTTGTGAACTCGGGTTAAAAACAATTGATTTCATTTCAAGAAAAAATATATATTTCTCGTAAACGGTGCAATGTTTTGACATAAAATTTTCAGATTTTTCATAAGAAGATAATTATAATCTATAAATAAAAGTGAAATTTGAGAAAATATCTATGAAATGTCTTTTTAACCCATTACCACAAAATAACTCTCATTGACTCCCTAATCGACGATGGCTTTGAAAAACATCGTGGAAAATGAAGAAATTGCTTGTGACAAGCAATTTCTTCATTTCCCATAATATTTTCTGACACAAAAGACAAAAAACGTAAAAGTTCATTTACTTCAAATTGTCGTCTGCACCATCTTTGAATTTGGACTAGTCTAAAATTTTGCCGTTTGATAATGGGTTAATGTAGGCATCAAAATTTCGATAGCAAGAAAGGGAATTTTGTAGAATAAATAATTAGGAAATTTGATCGATTTACGAGAAGAAATATGTACTGCGTCTGATTTCTGAGAAAGCTTGCATTAGAAAATTAAATTTTATGCAGGGATCTTATTTTGAATTGAAAACGGTCTCTTGCACTGAACACTTTCGATATCGGCGCTTTTCAACAGAATACTCGTAAATGCAGCTTGTTTTAAGCTGCAGTTACGAGGGTAAGATAAGATAAGATAAGATAAGATAAGATTTATTTAAAGTCGGCAAGACAATATAACATACAACATAAGCTTATGAAGCTTTTGAACCGACTATGTAACAAACAAATACAATTAGCAACATTTAAAGCAACATTTATGCTAAGTGGTTAAGGATATTTTTTAAGAGCACAATTTAAAGAACAGATACAAACACATAAGATTAGCATACAGTTAAGCAACTAAAAAGCATGATACAAGCAAATTATGTAGACATCTTAAAAAGCATTAAACTAGATAAAGCACCTTAGTATAATAAAAAAGACATAAGACAGCAAAAATTCAAAGCATAAAAAAAGGTTATATAAATAAAAATACCTATAAACTTAAAAGGATACATTTGACAATATCCCAACCTCCCAGCCCTATTCCCGGGTAGCATTAAACTCAACTACCAACAAGGAATAAACCCTCAAAAGGAGTGGCGATATTTGAACATAATCCCGACGATATAGGCAAATCAGTTTAGCGTGGAAAAACCCATACTGACTGAAATGTTCACCTATTATGTCCATGCTATGATTTTCTGTTCCGAGTTAATTCTTCAGCTACATGTAAATATATGGGTATAACAATGACTACCATGCACACACAGAGAACATTCATGCAGAAATTTCAAGCAACTAATATGCAAAAAGCTAAATAAAAAGCAACGAAAAGCTAAAGTTCATTCAGGTCAGACCGCACATGCGCTGCAGCGACAGTCCTTGCCATCCCAGTTGGACATTAGAGCTTTGAATTGAGCAAAACAGGCACTTTGCCTGAATTGCTCTGGGAGACTGTTCCACAACACAGGGGCAGCATACCTGAAAGAGTTCTTACCCGACTTGGTTTTTGAAACACGAGGAATCTGCAAGAGATTTGAATATCTAAAATTATAATGATTTTCTTTTTTCTGAATTAGGTCATTTAATACTGGAGGTGCCAAATTGTGAAATATTTTATAGGTTTCTATTGCCATGTTTCTCATGCGTTTAACATGGAGAGTTGGAAGCTTGGCCCTGTCCAGAAGTTCCTCATAGGAAGAGTTGTATTCATTGTAAACGAATCTTAGAGCTCGTTCTTGAATCTTTTCAATTTTTTGAGTACTTTTGGCAGAACAGAAGTGCCAGGACATAGGACAAAAATTAAAATTGGAGATGATGAACGTATGAAAAATTGTAAGTCGATTAAGATGATTTAGATGTTTTCCTATGCGTTTAAGGATGTTAAGCTGACGAGCTGCTTTCTGACATAGATTTGAAATATGGGTATCAAAAGAAAGCTTGACATCAATATCAACTCCTAGCAATTTAACTACCTTTTGTTGAAAAGCAGAGATAGGTTTCGATGTGCTGATTCAAATGAGCCAGAGTAGGAAATCGGATTCCTCGTTGTATTTTAGATTACATTGGAACCTGACCGATCTGCATTTAAACAATTCTGACCATAAGTCATAAAATTATCCAAGACCCTGTTTCTGATTTTGCGTTAGTCTTCAATTTGAACCAGCCTATAATTATCCAGGAACGGGCGTCAATGTACCAATTAAATCTTTTGAAGCAAAATTTAATGTTTGATGCAAAATTTAAAGGCAGCGGGACAAGAGTTAAGTGTGGAAGGTTCAAACTGTAAAGGCCATCGACACAATGAGACCTTAATAAAATATGTGTGTTTCGAAACATTATATGATTTCTAATCTTCATTTCGACGGCTTTCCTGACCATTCCTATAATTTACAGAGTGTGTTGATTCATTTTCTTCGTGATCTTTCAAAATCAACAAACTCAGAAATATTCCAGAAATTTTGGAAAATCCATTTGTTTTCGCTTTTGGGTTGTCAGTCTTCATCTGTCAGGAAAATACTGTACATTCTAAAGAGGCAGAGAGTCATTAAAGTTATTCTATTTACGACATGCTTAATTTTAGTTGTACTTTAACCCTTTCCCAAACAAGACCTGGTTTCGACGTCCCTAATGAAAAATGCTTGGGAAAACATTGATACAAAAGAAGAAACTGCTGATAACCAGCAGTTTCTTCTTTTGTCTCAATATTTTCTGTGCTATCTTGTACACAAATTCTATCTTTATCACCATTCTTTTTGTCGTCTGAAGCAGCTTTTGAATTTGATCATCTAAAAAGTTCGCTGTTTGGGAAAGGGTTAACAATAGGTCGTCTTGTGTAAAGGAATCTGACACATCACACTAAAAGGAATCTTCACAAACTAACAACATAGGGTTCAAAACGCGTTTAAAAAGAAATAATGTATTCCAGTGCTGATTGTAAAACTTGACAAGACTGGGTCAGAGCTTTTAAAGGGACATTTCACTCCAATTTCAATTTTTTAAAGTATGTCTTGATGCCAAAATTGGTTATTCTAATGAGTATAAATACTATTAGTTTTTTTTTAAGTTGTTGCCAATAAGCGAGAAACACGCATTTAAAGTTGAGACATAATCGATAAATTGCATATAAATCCGAACTGTTGTCCGCAAATTTGTTCAATTCTAACACAAAAATATAAATTTCTCGTAAACGGCGCAATATTTTTGTTTGAAATTTTCAGAATTTTCATAAGGAAATATACTCTTTCAGATAAAAATAAAAGTAAAATTTATGACAAAAAATTCTGAAATGTCACTTTAAAAGATAAATGAAATTATTCTAACTTTGCTATTTCAAATCCAAACCAATGTTGTGGGTACTCATTTGAATCGTCTCGACGAGACGATTCCAATGAATACCCACGATATCTCAACAACCAATGAAAGGTTGACATTTGAAAACTCATTAGGTGCTTCTATTTGAAGATATGCGGATACTTTTCGCACTCACCATTAAAGCCTCCCGTGTTACAAGACGAGTCAGAAGATTCAATTTACCCTCGCGTGTATGAAGTAGTCTACTCTATTTATCTCCCATTTCTTCGTCTGTCAATTCCCTCGACGTTTCTATGACGTCACTGTCTACAAACTTACAACCGATATATTCATACTTTTTTTCTATTATGTTCATAATAGTTTTCTCCCCCAGTGTAAGCTTTAGACAGGTCATGCTAAAACGGTCTAGTCTTACCAGTGAGAATTATAGAATATAATTTGCTGTATTTAGAAAAATAAACCCGCACAAGTCGACCAAACAAATAAAAAGACAAATAAACATTGATAAACCAACAAGAATTCTGAAGTATTGCATAGCAATACCAAGACTACTACCAGCTAAATATGCCTGCATGTCATAAGAGGTTTGTCGTTTTGTACTATAAGAGTTTGTTTAAAAGCTGGAATACTGTCATATTCCAGTATTTCTTGAATCCAAAATCATCATCTTCCCCAAAAGTCGGTGGCCAAGAACGAAACTCAAACTTGTTCTGTCACATAAACGGACTGACGGACGCACGGGCCGAGTGTAAATCTAAAGTACTCCTCGGCTTCGTCGGTAAGGGATTACAATTGGATAACAAAATGAAATGAAAATGATTAATTTTGGTCAGTAAAATAAATTCTCTGGCGTATATCGTAAATGATAGAGAAACACATACGTCAAAAGAAACGATATTACGAGGAGCACGCTGGGATAACTTCATAAAACTCTGTTGGATAACAAATGAGAAATGAATCGGTTATTTTTTCTAGATATAGGTCCATATAAATTGTGTCGACCGAACTAGTTAAAGTGACATTTCAGAATTTTTGTCATAAATTTTACATTTATTTTTATATGAAAGAGCACATTTCCTTATGGATATACTGAAAATTTCAAGCCAAAATATTGGGCCGTTTACGAGAAATTTATATTTTTGTGTTAAAATTGAACAAATTGTTGTGGACAACAGTTCGGATTTATTTGCAATTTATCGATTATGTCTCAACTTTAAATGCATGTTTCTCGCTTATTAGCAACAACTTCAAAAAACTAAAAGTATTTATACTCATTTGAATAACCAATGTTGGCATCAAGACATACTTTAAAGAATTGAAATTGGAATGAAATGTCCCTTTAACCCATCACCTAATGACTAAATTTTAGACGGGTCCAAATTCAAAGATGTTGCAGACGACAATTTCCAGTGAAAAGAATTTAAAATTTGTTTATTTTGGGTAGAAAACATTGTGGGAAATGAAGAAATTGCTTGTCACAAGCAATTTCTTCATTTTTCGCAATGTTTTCAAAAGCAATTTTCTTCTAGGGAGTCAAAAAGAGGCATTGTGTGATAATGGGTTAAGATCTGTTTAGAATTGGTTAAAATACGTTTCATTCCCATTTCAATTTTATAAAAGTGTGTTTTGGATGCCAAGTTTGGTTGTTCTAATAAATGCGTTGAAATGCTATCCGCTTTTTGAAATTGCTGCTGAGAAGCCAGAAATACGCTTTTAAAGTTGGGACGGAATTGACAAATTCCATTTACATGTGAATTCGGGTGAACGTCAATTAATTTCATTTCAATAAAAAATATATATTTCTCGTAAACGGTGCAATGTTTTGACTTAGAATTTTCAGATGTTTCATAAGAGGGTAATTAAACTCTTCAGATATAAATAAAAGTGAAATTTGAGAAAATTTGTATGAAATGTCTCTTTAGCCCATTACTACAAAATAACTATTTTTGACTCCCTTCTCGATGATGGCTTTGAAAAACATTGTGAAAAATGTAGAAATTGCTTGTGACAAGCAATTTCTTCATTTCCCATAATATTTTCTGACACAAAAGACAAAAAATGTAAAAGTTCATTCACTTCAAATTGTCGTCTGTGCCATCTTTGAATTTGGACTAGTCTAAAAGTTTGCCGTTTGATAATGGATTAATGTAGGCATCAAATTTTCGATAGCAAGAAAGGGTATTTTGTAGAATAAATAATTAGGAAATTTGATCGATTTACGAGAAGAAATATGTACTGCGTCTGATTTCTGAGAAAGATTGCATTAGAAAATTAAATTTTATGCAGGGATCTTATTTTGAATGGAAAACGGTCTCTTGCACTGAACACTTTCGAAATCGTCGCCTTTCAACAGAAAACTCGTAACTGCAGCTTGTTTTAAGCTGCATTTACGAAGGTTTTGTTGAAAAGCAGAGATATGTTTCGATCTGCTGATTCAAATGAGCCAGAATAGGTAATCGGATTCCTCGTTGTATTTTAGATTACATTGGAACCTGACCAATCTGCATTTAAACAATTCTATTCATAAGTCATAAAATCATCCAAAGTCCTGTTTCTGCTTTTGCGTTAGTCTTCAATTTGAACCAGCCTATCATTATCCAGGAACGGGCGTGAATGTACCAATTAAATCTTCCGAATTAAGGTTTACAGACCCTGAAAAAATCACCACTTTCTAGCAATACGAAATGCATCAAACTACACACACTTGTTAATACACTTCACATAAGTTGATTCACCGTGCCGGATTTCAAAATTATGCTTCAAGAAGAAAATAATTTACAAATATTATTTAACTCTATATTCATACGCAAGGGAGGTAATTTTGATCATTTTTGTCAAATATTTCCATAAGCATGCATTGATTAAAAATCTAAACCGTGCAAAATGTTTATGTTTGTATTTGGAATGGAAATGTTACAAAGTTTAGGAATTATATGCACTTTTAAAATTTTGCCTCTGGCTCTTTGGTGCTTTTGAGGGGTTGGATACCTTAAGTAAGGAATATTGCTGTAAAACTAATGTGGTAGGTGTGTGATTTCGAGTGTTTGTTGTTGTCAGTCCATTCATCTATTCCTCAATCCCCTTCTATTGTCATGTAGAGCCTATTTATTAATACTTTTTTAGCGAAATTGAATTATTTGTACTGTTAAAATATTGAAAGCGTTACATAGATCTACACCTTTTAATAATGCTGTTATCCAAGAGTTACTATAATTAGTGAAAAAAGACTTTTTCGGGACAACATTGATCTTGATCAGACTGTGCAAATGCACAGGCTGTTCTGGGTGCTTGCTGGTCTGAAATGCCACAATGGTTGACATGTATTCATATTAGCCATTACGTGCACATACTCATAGTGAGTCGTATATAAAACTTTTGCACACACAATCGTAATTAAAAGATAAATTAAGTTGTCTATATACACATTTTAAACCAATTTCAGAACGACAACAATTTTTTCAAATTGGAATTGAAGGGATTTGAATACGACAAAACAAATGTAACTAAAAACATATAATTAACAGCTTAAAAATATTTTACGTCCTTGCGGCGAAATGAAAAGATAGTTTTTTTTTCTCTCAATCGCTTCCACTTTCAAACGCTGTAGACACCGTCAATGCTATGGCTTACTTTGGAAAATGTAAATTGTCCAAAGTATGAAAAATGCAAATTCTTTTTCTAGTGAGGGTTTAGTCCGATAACTAAAAAAGGGTAGATAAGATTATGGGCGACGATTTATAAGATTTGTAAGTATATAACTAAAAAGTATTTATAGTTTTGCAATAAACATAAGACCACCAAAAGATAAACCAAAACAACTGTAATATTTCTCGTTAGTTTTGAAATAACCATGCCATACGGAATAATCACAATAATGCAATACAAATAGACATCTAATATTCCCCAATTTGTTATGTATGCAACAGCAAACATATCTGATGATTTAACGAGATTTTAATGCAGTCAGATGTCAGTCTGGAACTATAAATGATTCTTGAAATGTAAAAGGCAAGGAATCTTTTCTATCACATTACATTTCGAAAATCTCCTGAAATTTCTCTTATGACGTAGGCCTAAACATGGCTGTGGCTAAAAGACCATAATAACAAGAAAACGCAACTATGGGAAAGGAATACTTTAAAGTTAATTCGTATGCAATTTAATTTTTATTATATGCTTAAGCATTTGCCAAATGATTTTTAAAATCTCAGACGTAATTTTGAATTTAATTCTGTAGCAATAAGATTAGCATTATTACAACTAGATAAAGTGATCGCATTAAACCATTACCACAAAATGTTAGGGTGATCCACTTCAAAAACTGCCACAAATGACAAAATGGGTGTTATTTAAGATATGATTTGTGTAAAATATGGTACAGAAAATATGGAGACAAAAGGAGAAACTGCTGGTTATCAACAGTTTCTTCTTTTGTTTCAATGTGTTCCCAAACCTATTCAATAAAGCACAACAAAACCAGGTCTTGTTTGGGAAAGGGTTAACGTGTCATTCTTGATAATATTTATCATATACAAAAAGTTTTAAAAAGTATTACACCCATCATTAATTTAGATAACAAACACTCCGTGAAATTTCGTCCCAGCTGATTTCCGTGACAAAGCAGATTGGCGAGGTCATCCGGATTTTAACCTTTTTCATCTCAGTTACCACGAATGACGCCGAAGATGCACGAAGTGTTTGGTATCTATTGATGGGTGAACTACCTAAATGTTGTCCCACAGTTTTCTTGCTTATAAGAACACGATGGTTATTCACGTAATACATCAATTTCAGAAAATCTTCAATAGTTTTGTTAATACTTGACAAATTTGAATTCGGTTTGAACCAGAGAAGTTGGGAAAATATCAGAAATAAGTTGTACTTTGTAGATTTTTGAAAAGTCAACTGATGACAAAGTTATTGAAGATAAACCAAAATTTTGGTTTATCTTCAATAACTTTTTAAAAAATCCAACACGTTCATCTAATGCGTGACATCTGTACACCTTCTCTGCTTCAAACCCAATTCAAATTGGTCATGTATTGACAAAAATATTGACGATTTTCTGAAATTCTGAGTCACGTGATTGTACACCGTGAAGAACGTCGTCGAAACTTGCAATAAGGTCCTTTCACTTATGTTTTAGACTGTACCCACAGAACACACTTCCGGAGGCAAAGACGATGGGTTGATGGGAAATCAACATTTATGTAACATGAAAATTATTATTAAAACTAGTCACAAATCGACATTATCAAAACGAGGTTCCCTAAATATGTGGAGAAAACAATGACGACGCACGTGCATTCAATATACAGCGATAAAGAGCACGTGCATTCAACATTAAAACGCTGTGGGTTCGAGAGTATTGTTACCAAAACGCTTTGGGATTGAGAATATGTTACTAAAAATAACAAATACTAAACGTTTGAGCGGCGTTTTAAGACTCCAGGGACGACTTTCGGAGGCTGTTGTGTGCTGGGGGTGTCTTAGATGAAATAACCTTATTGTTCTGTAAATGCTCTACAACACTGCATTTAAGCTACGGTAGTGTCATAGAACAATTTGTCTTCTTATATTTGTTCCTAATTCAGAACACAAGAGAGGTATCTAACACCATTTGCAACACCGTTTCTGTATTTGCTCTCTAAAAATCTCATTCACAAAATGGCAACAGGTTTTCTGGGAGTGACGTTAGCGTATTCACACAAACAAAAATAGAATCATTCATGGTGCCAGGTAATGTGAAAGCTTTAATGCAGTGTATTTTGTGTCCCTTTACTTCAAAAGCAGGTTGTTTATTTTTTGCATTATCCAGAAGATACAACGCAAAAATCAACAACAATAACAACAAAAATAAAGAATATAAAAATAAAACAAGACACATGTTTAAATTGATATTTATTCTGCTTTCCCCTCATATAACCGTTAACGCGCTTTGGAATTCGTTAGACTTGTTTCGAACAGTTCTAAGGGGACGTTCTGTAAGATTCGAATGAAAACCTGTCCCACGGAGTGTCATATCTTGAAAATATGCATAAGTATCCAGATTTCTGGTCCTCCGTCGATAGACCACCCATTCAAATCTGCATTACTTTGCCATTTTAGCATATCGAATATTGACAACATTTTGTTTCCGATTTAAAGTGAAAATATATAACAAATGTAATATTACCGATCTAAGAGCTTTTTTACAACAGGGGTAGATTTGATTATTACTAAACTATATTGCTAATTCTTGAAGGTCATTTCTGGTTTGCACCTTTGGTGGTATAATTTCGTGTAGTTTAGTACTATCGCAAATTGCCCCCCCCCCTATAAATTTAGCGTAACGTTACATATTTACTACATTTTAAGCCATAATTTGGGCTTGGGACCCCCTGGAAAAAATCTTCGGCTTGACCACCCCCCCCCCCCCCCCCCCCGGAAAAAAATCCTGGATCCGCCCTTGTTTGATGTTTTCCCCGCACAGTTTCAAACATTCAAAATGTTGTCGTTTTCGAAAGTAATAGAAGTGTAACTAAACACATAAAAGACCAACAAATAAATCAATTGCTTACAAGACCAATTATGGAGACCTCCTATGGGTCTTTCTTGCGTCTTTATCATTAAAGCTACTATTTCCCAGATTTGGACCCAAAAATTGTCAAATACAAACGAAATGTACACTTTTTAAGCTTTATATGACCTGATTAAATGATTACGAGAAACTATTGAAGCAACGACTCATTTTTTCGCAATTTGATACCAAATTCATGAAGCGATGTCGAAAGTAGGTCAAAACAGTAGGACATGCGACTTTCTTAAATGACGTCACAACATACATGATGACGTCATATTGAAATTTAAGTATGAATCTCGTTTGAATCATGGTCCGCGCTGTATGCGCATGCGCAACAATTTGAAAATAATTCTAACCCCATCAGTGATGGGGTTGAATTTAGGCTTGGATTCTCCCTAAATTCAGCTATCTGTCTTGTAATTTCGGCTCATTCTCTGTCTGAATCGCATATTATTAACCATCCCGAGGT
This sequence comes from Fragum sueziense, assembly GCA_963680895.1. Classification (NCBI taxonomy): domain Eukaryota; kingdom Metazoa; phylum Mollusca; class Bivalvia; order Cardiida; family Cardiidae; genus Fragum; species Fragum sueziense. Next base: position 23,715,241 of record OY804606.1, read on the forward strand.
GGTCAACACAAAAGTTTTGCATATTTTTTTCAAAAAATTTCATTTTTTGCAATTAGACCATCTGTTACCGTCGCCCTTTAAAGTGTCGAATGGCTACCTATCCACAAGAAAATACCAAATAAACGGGGCTTTTTTGTCCAGTTGTTTTTAGCAACTGGTTGTAAAACAACTTATTATGTGTTCTTAACAGTTCAGAATAGTACAAATAAAACACCTAATTAACTAGCAGCCGCCAATCAAAGGCGATACCATGGTCGACTCGTCAATTGGGTGAGACACAAATGACTTATATAGCAACACTTGATGACGAAGACTTATTAAATGGTCGAATAGAGCCCGTTCGTATGTGTTCAAGAGTGGCAATATCAATTTAACAACTTGTTGTGTATAATACCAATATAAGAAGACCTCCCGCGGGTATTTCTTGCGTCTTTATCAATAGAAAGTGAATATTAAGAGCGATCAGTATTACCCAAGACGAACGCCTATATATTACTCATTGGGAGTCCCTTGTCGACGTAAGTCTTTCTTTATCTTCTCTCAAATAACGGCGAATTTGGACCAACTTGTGACACTTCGGTTATTTAAAGGTAATTTAACCCTTTCCCTAAGAGCAAAATCTTTGATGGATCCAGGTGAAAGCTAATGCAAAAGGCTAATGGTTGTTGATAAAGAAGAGTTTTATGTAAACATTAGCATGGGAAATATTGAGGCAAAATGAGAAAATGCTGGTTATCAGCATTTTCTTCTTTTGCCTCGATGTTTTCTCAAGCCTTTTCTGAAAGGGACACCAAAACCAGGTCTTGTTTGGGAAAGGATTAAGTAAATTTGATTAACGATGCAACTTCCATTCCTTATCCCGTTATTCAATTTCAACTTCATTTGGACTATATACTTGGCCACTAAGCTTTTCACCAGACGGCAATCGCATCAACGTCCGAATCAAAGGAGTCGCAGGCGATTTTGATGTGATTGACTTCTGGAAACCAGACATTCTCTCTCGATATTTCTATCTCTTAATCTATTAAACATATCGCGTGGAATGGTCAATCTGCATGGCCAGACTATTTCTGTCCAATGAAAGTTCAATTGAACTTCATTTAGTCCTTTCAAATCAAGTCTGTATATAATTGATTTACCCGCACCTTATATTTATAGTACCATGTATGGGAAAACCGGCGCTAAGATTTCTTTCTTTTTGGTCATGGATAATGCAATAAACAACAATGCAAAGTCTGATTGTCCCCATGTCCCCGAAAACCCTAGCATGGACCTTTTTAATGTACTAGATAATATCTACCATAAGATACCAAACTCTTAGTTCATATTTATCTCCGCCCTTGACGTTTCCTTTGATAACAGAAATTGACGAAGGTATCCTGATTTTAAAAATACAAATACCGTCGTCAATATTCGGTGGCGCTGATAAAGCGGTCAAAGTTGCAAGACTGTTGCTTGGTATCTAATGATGGTTGGAATACTTTAACCCTTTCCAAAACAGCGTTTTTAGGGTGGTCCAGTTGGAAAGCTGCTGTAGACAACAAAATGGGTGGCAATAAAATATTCAAGCCGTAGTTACGAGATTTTATAACAACACCCACGAAATACTATTTGTTTGTCTGTGATTACGTCACTGTTTACTTGCTATTCGTAACCGTTACATGAAGTATTTTATGCATACATATTGGAAAAGAGTACACCAATGTTGTTAAGTATATTTCACAAATTTTGGAGTCGTCATGGTAACCAGAAAAAAAAACAACATAGAGGCTAAAGGAGAAAATGCTGATTATCAGCATTTTCTTCTTTTGTCTCAATGTTTTTCCAATGTTTTCCCAAGCTTTTTTCTATCAGAGACGTCAAATCCAGGTCTTGTTTGGGATTAAGTTCGTTAAAACAAGTTTGCTTTACCAATTTTAGACAGCGTCAATCACTCTAATAATGACATTCATTCCGAGTCTATAGTCTTACAAAGTTTCTCCAGAATTACAGATATTCGATTATTATACACGCAGGAGACAAAAAAGTTAGATTTACGCAAATTTATTGTCGCATAACGTCTTCTTATATCTCTAAATATTTGAGACTTCCTACAAAACGCAACAATTTTCTCAGAATACACACGGGCATGTATAACGTGATACAGCAACAACAGCAATGACAACAATCGCAGAAAATCTGTAATAGACTCCTTTCAATTATCGTTTTAGTCCGTACCCGCAGAACAATTTCGGTGGCAAACAATGGGTTTATGGGAAATTAACAATGTATACACGGAGAACGGTTTGTGAATTGTTACTAAAATTAGGAGCAAATCGGTATTATCAAAACGAGGCTCACCAAACAATTCGGAGAAAATAATGACGGTGCACGTGCATTCGATATAAAGCGAACAAGCGCACGTGCATCCAATATAGGGCCTACAGCGATAAAGCGAAGTTTTTAGTGGAACAAAACTATAAAATAGAATCAATTCGTTAAAAGCCGGTAAGATGATTATTTTATTGGATAATTTACAGTCAACCGTTCCCGCTTAAAAATTTCGCCTTTTGCCTCTAAGGACTACTTTCGGTGGTTGATGTGTGTGTGTACGGGGTCTTAGTGGAAACTGGTCTATTTTGTTAATAATGTTATGCCACTTTTCAAATTCGTAACCGGTACATGAAGTATTTTGTGCAAACATATTGGAAAAGAGTACACCAATGTTGTTATCTTTGAATGTATATTTCAAAAATTTTGGAGTTGTCATGGTAACTAAAATGCCATGGAAATATACATTAACAAGTGCATGTCGGATTGCGATGCAATACAGGAGTCCTCCACCGGATAACAAAAAATCCTTTCTTATAATATATCTCCTACTTACTAGATCTATAATTGTATACAAAATTTGAAGTTGCTAGCACATTAGGTTTTGGACAAAATGTCCCAAACAAAAATATAAGGGTAAAAACAACCAAGGGCAATAACTCCAAAAGTGGGCGGAGAAGAATGATTCTTGTACATGCCACTTGTCCTCAATGAGATCTATAAGTGTACCAAGTTTGAAGTTGCTAGCACTGATGGCTCAGGCGATATGGTCCGGACAAAAATGTAAGGATAAAAAACAACAACGGACAATAACTAAAAAAGTGGATGTGGTAGAGTAACAGTTCTTGTGCATTACACTTCTTCTCAATGAGATCTACCAGTGTACAAAGTTTGAAGTTGCTGGGGCTAATGGTTTAGGAGATAAGTTCGGGACACAAATGTAAGGATGGAAACAACAAAGGGCAATAACTCAAAAAGTGGACATGGCAGAGTGACAGTTCTTGTACATGACACTTGTCCTCAATGATATCTATAAGTGTAGCAAGTTTGAAGTTGCTAGCACTTATGGTTTAGAAGATATGTTCCGAACAAAAATGTAAAGGTAAAAACAACAAAGGGCAAAAACTCAAAAAGTGGATGTGGCAGAGTAACAGTACTTGTACATGACAATTGTCCTCAATAAGATCTATAAGTGTACAAAGTTTGAAGTTGCTAGCACTTATGATTTAGGAGATATGATCCGGACAAGAATGTGAGGGTAAAAACAACAAAGGGCAATAACTCAAAAAGTGGACATGGCAGAGTAACAGTTCTTGTACATGACACTTGTCCTTGATAAGATCTAACAGTGTACAAAGTTTGAAGTTGCTAGCACTTATGATTTAGGAGATATATTCCGGACAAAAATGCAAGGGTAAAAACAACAAAGGGCAATAACTCAAAAAATGGGCGTGGCAGAATAACGGTTCATAAACATGACACTTGTCCTTAATGAGATCTATAAGTGAACAAAGTTTGAAGTTGCTAGCACTTATGATTTAGGAGATATGATCCGGACAAGAATGTGAGGGTAAAAACAACAAAGGGCAATAACTCAAAAAGTGGACATGGCAGAGTAACAGTTCTTGTACATGACACTTGTCCTTGATAAGATCTATCAGTGTACAAAGTTTGAAGTTGCTAGCACTTATGATTTAGGAGATATATTCCGGACAAAAATGCAATGGTAAAAACAACAAAGGGCAATAACTCAAAAAGTGGGCGTGGCAGAATAACGGTTCATAAACATGACACTTGTCCTTAATAAGATCTATAAGTGTACAAAGTTTGAAGTTGCTAGCACTTATAGTTTAGGAGATATGATCCGGACAAGAATGTAAGGCTAAAAACAAGAAAGGGGAATAACTCAAAAAGTGGGCGTGGCAGAGTAACGGTTTTTAAACATGACACTTTTCCTGAATGAGATCTATAAGTGTACACAGTTTGAAGTTGTTAGCACACATAGTTTAGGAGATATGTTCCGGACAACAATGTAAGGGTAAAAACAACAAAGGGCAATAACTCAAAAAGTGGGCGTAGCAGAGTAACGATTTTTAAATATGACACTTTTCCTTAATTAGATCAATAAGTGTACAAAGTTTGAAGTTGCTAGCACTTATAGTTTAGGAGATATGATCCGGATAAGAATGTAAGGCTAAAAACAACAAAGGGCAATAACTCAAAAAGTGGGCGTGGCAGAGTTATGGTTCTTGAACATGACACTTTTCCTCAATGAGATCTATAAGTGTACAAAGTTTGAAGTTGCTAGCACGCATAGTTTAGGAGATACGTTCCGGACAAGAATGTAAGGGTAAAAACAACAAAGGGCAATAACTCAAAAAGTGGGCGTGGCAGAGTAACGGTTCTTAAACATGACACTTCTCCTGAATGAGATCTATAAGTGTACCAAGTTTGAAGTTGTTAGCACATATGGTTTAGAAGATATAGCCCGGACAAAGGTGTGACGGACAGACGGACGGACAGACAGACGGAATCGAGCAAACCTATAGTCCCCCAACCGGTAACCGGTGGGGGACTAAAAACCCATTAAAAACCGCCTGGAGCAAAATGATGTATGTGACCATTCCATCTTTTCAGTGGTGTTTCAAAAGTTCAAAACGAGGGATTTCTGGGAAAGGGTCAATAGACCGACTGAAATAAATCGACCAATCCGCCTAGAGCTTTGACATTTGGTATCAATAAAACAAACTTGTAGCAGACGAAAGAAGCAGACAAAACCACCAGACTTAATATAGCTTTGTCTAGCGTGGGACGAGGTCTTTCATAACGCAACTTTAGAACCAAGGGGCCGTATTTAGCAATAATTCTAAATTGGACTTCTTAATGCATGTCATATTACGAGCCATCTGATTGGACGAGACGTATGTCTCGGCCAATCGGATGGGTTGTTGTGTAATTTTAAAGGTAAATTTAGAGTGATTACCACCCCAGAACATGTAAGTGAGACCAGATATTATCAAATTCCATCGAAGTTTGTTATTGATTTTCAAAGTAAAGGACGATGTTATGAAATCTAATGAAATGTTTTTTCGTCAATTAATATATATTTTTATGCATGGAACAGTGTGACCAATCCGTTCCGAACAGAGTGACAAATCCGTTCGGAAAGGGGACGAACAAATAGAAAGTAATACATCTGGAAGAAGTAGTAGTATCAAAATGGCCTTAAACACAGTGTAGGAGCGGAAGTGTGTGAATGCTTGTCTTTGAGTGATAACTTGTGTGTTTGTACATCGAGGAAATGCAACTTGGTAAACATCAGCGGTTGACATAGGTAAGAAAAAGTTTATGATTGATAATTATTTCGACATATATCTCATATTTTGTTGTAATGTCGTAATCGTGAATAAACATGGAAGGCATCGTCCAAATATGCGCCCGGTCTGAGCTGTTTAAACCATAAAAAATGCCTTAAACATTTGGATGGGAAAATTGGCGCATGATTTTCACCACATAAAATTGCCATTTTTATCGCTTTTTTATCATACATCGTATTGTTTCTTCCAAAAATTAAATGCCTTTATGTAAGTATTTTTTCACTAAGAACATGATTCAGACGAAATGATTTCCATTACAATAAAATTCCCGATTTAAGTGTCCGCAGTTTGACAGTTTTTATGTACAATCAATTGGCTAATGACAATTCCCTTATGAATTTATTGTACAATCACTTACAAGCAATTTGTAATGTCGCTTGCCTATGTTTCACACAGATTTAAACATCAACACAAACACGAACGTTCGGTTTATCTTCTTTAATTTGTTATCCAATGTTACACTGGATAGGCTTCTTCCTTTACCTATATTTCAAAATTAATTTTAGTGTGATGAATGAGTTTATACATGTATAATAGCATGGAATTTTGTGCTAAACGTGTAGACTTGGTTTGTTAAACGTTATGTTTTGATAAACCATCGGTGCCTTTTTGAAAACTCGTGACTTCGGCTAGAATCAAGCCGTTAGGTTAATTGGGGTTTCGCGCCGTTTTCAACTACTAAGTTCATATCGAGGTGGCTGGAGCACCTAACCACAGATTCCTGGCATTTCTCTCACCAGTACTACCACAACATCCTAATCGAGCCTCCAGCTGCTCCCCCACATAGGTTCACGATATCAAACCATTGATGGGTGACATTTTTGTCAGAAAGGGTATTAGCCGCGGCCGGGTATCGAACCCGGGACCTCTCATATGAGAGGCAGATGCGCTACCAACTGCGCCTTGGCCGTAGCCTAAAGCCATTGGGTATGCCTTGATGAAATCACACTTTGAACAGTGCAAAATCGGGCAATTACAATCGTGATTTGTAAAATTATATATACTAGACAAAAAAAGAAACGCAACTTCCTTTTCAATGCCTTCAAGAAGATTACGCAAAGACATCAAATTAGATTTAAACAAAATGTAATACATTTAAAGCAATAACATTTCACCTTGTAGAGTTCACAAAATCTTGTTTGTAGTAAATCCCATTAATAAGAAAACACCCAGTTTACACTGGGCATCAACACAATTTTACAAAAAAAAGTGAATGTAGGTCGAAAAACACAATCTGTTTTGTTCAGTTTGGTCCGATATTCGAATGTTGTGCAGTCCATGCGATTTATTAGCGGCCTCCGTTGCAGTTTTAAACCTATCCCATAGGTGGGGTTTACCTGGCGATACGGTCCTGTCGTGACGTCATGTATCTCTTGCACGTCCGCTCCGTGTTTGATCGATTGTATTCCCATTGAGAGCCAACAGCGTATACAGTCGAAAATGTGTCGATTTGTTGCGACAACATTTTGACTTTTTCCACCTAACAACATCCGCACTGCAGCTTGGCACTGGTTTTGGCGTAACCCTGCTATGCGTAGTGTAGTGAGAAGTGTGTGAAAGCTTTGGCCTCTTCTTGGTCAATGTTTCAGCTTATGTTTGAAGAAAAATTATTTTGATAGTAGTCATTTAGAAAACTCGACAGGAGATAATCAGTTTTCAACGATTTTCTATGTATCACGTGATGAATTAACGATATCTGAAGAAAATGACACTATATTCATGCGTATGGAGGCAGGAATATTAAAAAAGGTACTCAATAGCCATTAAAAACATAGTTTGTCGAAAATATTATGAAAAATTGGGGTTGTGTATCTTTTTTTGTTCTAGTATATAACAGGAAATCTGTTTGGTTACAGTAGAACTAATCGGTTTTTGATTTCCCAGGGTCATGGATGATTACTATTTATTGGTCCCTGTCAAATGTTAATATCGGTTAAAGCCGGATTTTAACAGATTGACAAAGATTGAGACTTCAACTACACTTTAGTATAGTATTTCGACGGTGTAAATCAAAAACGTCGTAACTACAGCTTGATTGAATCAGTTGTTACGAGATTTTACAACAACACCGACAATGGATCAAAATAAATTGGCAAACTCAGTATAATTGACAAAACGCCGGCTGTCAATCAAAATCATCGATAAGCCAATGGACGATTAGAAAAATACCACATCCCCATTGTCTTAAGATCTACGTTGCACGTGATATTGTATCGATCTATCGACTGACAATCAAAACAAGATCGATCAAGCGATCGAGTACTGATCGAGCTTGGTCTGCAAGAGTGATCGGGACATCCCGATCGAGCGTGAGACTCGGCAAAAATGGCCGGGAATTAATCGACAAGATATAAAGAAGAAGTCGTGTAAATACATTTGATCGATTTTAATCGGGTTTGATCAAGGGATTAAGCCAATCGAGTTGATCGAGTTGATTTGGTCGGCAATAATGTTTTTGTCAGATGATTTTAAAAGATCTAACATACAAATTTTATTTCTGATGTTTTTACACATTCTTTGCCCAAGCCAAATACAACTTGGTCAAATATTATGATAGTTATTGAAGATTTCATGAAATTATGACACGTGATTCTCCATCATGCAAAAATTTCTTATTTTCCCGACATTTTTTCTCTGTATCTTTTACGGGCGAGCATAATATCATGAAAAAATCAGTCGAATATAATGCAAAAGCGATAAAGACGCATTTATTACAATCAATATGTCACATATGCAATTCAAGCCATTGTACAAAAGTAAAAATTTCTTGTCAGGCTATTGTACAGGACTTGACAATTGATTGTACAAAAGAAGTTTTTTTAAAACGGCAAAAATTGGAAGTTTTAGAAGGATTCCTAACTAAATAGTTATATCAGTCTCAACACACACATATGCACGAGCTGTGAATGAAAATTTTGTTGAGAAAAACCCTACAGTATGCATCTATTCGAGTAAAAACTGCGACTCGTAACAGCTAAACCACCCGTTGTAGTTCATGCCCAAGTGAATCGGGCCTAAAATGATTTAAATCTAGAACCAATGGCTCCGATTGCTCTAAAAATGTTACAGGGAATAATGAATAAAGAGATTGGTACAATGATCTGACAAAAGTATTGTGTTTATCCAGAAAAAAAAGCATAAATTCTTACCAATGTCAACCGCTGGTGTTTACCAAGTTGCGTTTCCTCGATGTACAGACACACAAGTAATCACTCAAAGACAAGAGTTCACACACTTCCGCTCCTACACTGTGTTAAAAAGACACATCAATTTTTGGCCTTGAAGAAGGCCAAATTTAGCATGTCATTTTTCCCAGGGCGTGCTGAATCGTTATCTTGTGAAAACGTTGAACGCAGATAGATAGTGTTCTTGCGCGATGAAAAGTAAATCGGAACTGGATTAGATCTATACTACTTTATGCAGATTTTTGACCCATGTACATTACAAAAGAAGTAAATACATACGTTGATAGTAGTAAAGGCATTTAAAATCATAAAATATTTACAATCAAGAAATCGATTGCAACATTATATTATGCGCGGATCCATTCGCCGCCAATACTCAACGTTTAGTGGGTTTTCCCCCGAATCAATATCGTAAGCAATATCTAAATATAGATACCCTGCAGACGCAAGATTATGACGATGTATTATTGCGATTAAATCTTTTTTAGTCTGCTTTAAAAAGAAGATTAAAAGGTTTTCGAGACGTTTTTACCTGTCGATGATAGAAATTTTAGTTATTTTCGGAAATAAAATGGTGTCCGATCTGACCCGAAGGAAAATTGATACGTCGGGTCTAACCGGACAAATAATGATTTTATATATTAATTATGTCACTCCTGAATTAACAAGTTCAGTGGTCGAGTGGTAACGTCGAGGTCTCAGAACTCGGAGAACCGACGTTCAATTCCAGCTATCAGCGAAAAATTTTTATTTTTTTTTTATGAAATACTCGATGCAAATAAATATCTTAGATCGTTCATTTGTATTTTATCTTACCTAAAACCTTTCCAAACAAAATTTCAGATTGTTCCAAATTAATTACGTAAAAGTGCAAACATAATTATTTGAAATAAATCTAGCTCGATTATCGGCCTGTCCGATCAGACCCGATGTGTCCGAAATAACCTGTCGTTGATGACTCATTTTGTTTTCCTTATGGTACCCGGTTTTATACGCTTAATACATACTTCTCATTACCGATGCCGGGGAAAAGGCTTAGAATTTTCTGATTGTGACATAAGATACAGTTTTTGTCTTCACCTATCTAAATAATGGCTGACGATCGCTTAACTGTCCGAAAGTACCCGACGTTCCTCTAATATTTAAAGAAACTTGTTCATTGCAAAATTTTCCGTAAATGTTCGTTTTTTCCACCGCGAAAGAACTATTGGGTCCATAGAAATACCGGAACACACGGAACGCGTCAGTGATTACCGATACACACTTGAAATATTTGGTTTTCCAATACCGTAGGTAATAGTAACGATTTGTTATTCTTTAATCTGTTTTAAAACTTTGTTATTTATATACTGAAACAAAAAAGAAACGCAACTTCATTTTCAATTCCTTCTTACGCAAAGACATCAAATCAGATTTAAACAAAACTTAATACATTTAAAGCAATAACATTTCACATTGTAAAGTTCACAATATCTTGTTGGTAGTCAATTTCATTAGTAAGAAAACACCCAGTTTAAACCGAGCGTCAGCACAATACGACAAAAAAGATTGGACGTAGGTCGAAAAAAACAATCTGTTTCGTTCAATTTGGTCCGATATTCGAATGTTGTGAAGTCCATACGAGTTATTAGCGGTCTCCGTTGTAGTCTTAAACCTATCCCGTAGGTGGGGTTAACGTGATTATACGGCCCTGCCTTGACGTCATATCTCTTGCACGTTCGCCTCGTGCTCAAATGGTTGTGGTCCAATTGAGAGCCAACAACGTATTCAGTAAAAAATGTGTCGATTTTTTGCGCCATCAATATCTTACGACAACATTTTGAACCTTTTCCACCAACAACATCTGTACTGCAGTTAGGCGCTGGCATTGGCATAGCCTTGTTATGCATAGCGTACTGAAAAGTGTGTGGACGCTTTGGTCCCTTCTTTGTCTATGTTCTAGCTTGTGTTTGATGAAAATTTGTTTTGATAGTAGTTATCTAGAAAACACGGCAGGGGATAATCAGTTTTAAACAAATTACCATGTATCACGTGATGAATGTACGACATCTGAAGAAAATGGCACTGTATTTATGCGTATGGATGCAGGTATATTAAAAATGTACTCAACAGCCCTTAAAAACATATCTGGTCGAAAATATTATGAAAAAATGGGGTTGCGTATCTTTTTTGTCCTAGTATATATTTATCGTATTTGTAGGCCTATACATGTGTTAGATAGTTATGTTTTAATAGGCAGATTCATGATTTAATAAGGTTCTAAATGATATATTGTGAAGATATATAGAAATAACATCACGATTTGTCGGCAATGATTTAACTTCATTTAATAATCGAAATCCTTCTTACCTGATCCTTGATAATTTGGCCCCCATGATTCTAGTGGCCATCCAGTACAGATGATTTCTGTTCATTTTACTTTTGTTTCATACCATACAGATGATTTCTGTTCATCTTACTTTTGTTTTATACCAAAAATCTGCATGTGTTCAAATTTGTTCGAAACTTCTTCAAAAAAAATAAAAGATTAAAATATTACTCTTGTTATTTTTCGTACACTTTCCAGGCCTTCAGCACTTTCAGCACTTTGATTATTGCTGAAGTTAAAGAATATTTAAACTTTCTCATACCAATAATCTGCATGTGTTCAAATTCTTCAAGGCCTTCAGCGCTTTCAGCGCTTTGATTTCTATCGGGACCAGCGTTTTAATAAATGAGACATAGACTATTATACATGTATGTCTATTAATACGAATCTGTGGTCGTAAAAATGAAAATGATAATCCATAGCATACCTTAAATACGTTGCCACATCAACAGATTAATCCCATTGTATTTTATTGGTAACACATGACCATATTCATATTTGTTATAACTTTATTACATAAATAAGTCTGTAATATTTTGCCCGCATTCTATAGTTTTAAGTTGTCACAGAGAAATTCCCCTGCATTTGGAATGTCTTTTCGTTCAGCAGAAACGGTATTCCCTATTTGTGACTAAAATAGATCGACTAGCGAGTCTCTTTGATATTTGGTATCAATAAAACAAACTGTAGCAGACGAAAGAAGGGTATGCAAACAGCAGACGAAATATTATCGTTTGTCTGGCGTGGGCTGATGTCTTTTATATTGGACCAAACGCTCGTACATATATTCAGATTGAAAAACATGTAATGTAAAATAATATCTATGATAACGATTTTACTATATGACTGTATAAAGGTTTTAAACAATATTATCAAGACCAGTAGGCCTACTGTATTTCAGTGTTCGTACAAAATTATCTTTTTGATCATAAGCATTTAAAGAGGATAAAGATAATCAACAAATTGGAACTAGAAAACTTAATGTACATGTATAGCGCTATGATTGACAAATAGGCACAGGTGTCGTGTAAATAAATATAATGACAAAACAAATCCATACCTACTTCTTACACCATCATATGGTTAATCCCATATTTTAAAAGTAGCATTTTGAAGCATATTTGTGATATACCTATAGAGAACACCAAATACGAATATCGACATATTTGTAATTTGTTTATTACATTACTGCGTCTGCATTTAGTTTGCCCGCATTCTACAGTTTTAATATTGTCACAGAAATTCCTCTGCGTTAGATTGTCTTTTCGTTTAGCACAAACGGTATTCCCTATTAGTGACTAAAATAGATCGTCTATCGAGTTTCTTTGATATTTGGTATCATTAAAACCAATTGTAACACACGAAAGAAGGGGATGCAAGCAACAGACGAACTATTATCGTTTGTCTGGCGTGGGCTGATGTCTTTTATATCGTACGAAATATTCGTGCGTGTATGCATATCGAAATACATGTACAATGTACTTCAAAATGTTGTCAAAATAACGATGTTTCTACATATATTGATTGTTTTTTAAGAAATGTAAATACCAATATATGAGTGTTAGTCAAATGTCCCCTTTGTGGCCATAAGTATTTTAAGACCCAACAGATAAGCAATAAATCGGAGCAATAATCCTTAATTTGTGATGGTTATGCACATGTATAGGACCGTTGAAAAATAAACACTGATGTCGTGTAAATAAGATATAATGACAAAAATAATAAACAAATCCATACTTACTTGTTGCACCATCATAATTATGATAATCCCATATTTTAAAAGTAGTATTTTGTAACATATTTGTGATATACCAATAGAAAACACCAAATACGAATATCGACATAATATGTTATTTGTTTATTACATTACTGCGTCTGCATTAAGTTTGCCCGCATTCTAAGGTTTTAAAGTTGTCACAGAAATTCCTCTGCGTTAGATTGTCATTTCGTTTAGCACAAACGGTATTCCCTATTAGTGACTAAAATAGATCGTCTATCGAGTTTCTTTGACATTTAGTATCAATAAAACAAACTGTAGCAAACAAAAGAAGCAGTGGCAAACAGCAGACGAACTATTGCGGCTTTTCAACAAAAAACACAAAATGTATACAGATATTTACGTTTAATTTTGTTATTTCATTATTACATCACTGCGTCTGCATAAAGTTTGCCCGCATCCTATAGTTACTTTAGAAATGTCACTAAAATTCCCCTGCGTTTGGATTGTCTTTTCGTTTAGCCTAATCGTTGATCCTTATTTGCGACTAAAATAGATCGTCCATTGATTCTCTTTGATATTTGGTGTCAATAAAACAAACTGTAGCAGTAGAAAGAAGAAGATGCAAACAGCAGACGTTTGTCTGGCATAGGCTGGACCAGGTGTCTTTTATTTTAGACCATGTGCTCGTACATGTATACGTCTCAATAAATGACCTTGCATAGAATCCCTAGCAAATAGTTATGGAAACCCTGCCAGGTCATTTATCGTAAGCTATATGCAGATCGAAATATATATATATATATACTGTAAAATGTTCACGAAATAAAGATGTTATTGACAACATGTATATATTTTTAAAAATGTATGAATACCAGTGAATCAGTGTTGGTTAAAAGTTATATTTTATCATAAGAATTTCAATACCCCATGCATTACCAACAAATCGGAACTAGAATCTTTAATTTGCAGTGAGCATGTATAGGACTATTGAACAATAGGCAAATCGCCGTGTAAATAAGATGAATAATGAAAAAATCATACCTACTTGTTGTGTCATCATGTGATTAATTCCATCTTTATAGTAGTAGCATTTTGTAATATATCTGTGATGTACCGATAGAAAGTCATTGACTTATTTGTTATTTGTTTATAACATTACTGCGCCTACATTAGTTTGTCCACATTCTACGGTTTATTTCAAAGTTGTCATAGAAAATTTCCTTTGTTGGATTGTCTTTTCGTTTAGCAGAAACGGTATTCCCTTTTTGTGACTAAAATATATTGACTAGCGAGTCTCTTTGATATTTGGTATCAATAAAACCAACTGTAGCAGACGAAAGAAGGAGATGCAAACAACAGACGAAATAATATCGTTTGTCTGGCGTGGGCTGATGTATTCTATATTGGTGATCGTACATGTATGCAGATCGAAATACATGTCATTACTTTTCAACAAAAAGCTCGTAACTACAGCTTTCTTGCAGTTTCGACAATTTAGTTGAAAAGCGACGATGTATTGTAAATTGTTATCAAAATAACGATGTTATTGTCCAGCAATATTAACCCGGGACATCTGCATAATGTAATGACCCCCTTTTGGCAATGTTTTGTTCAGACGCTCAACTTACGGACTTTACACACGAAAATTAAGTTGTCCCGGATTAATTTGGGTGGACAATACCACATGTATTCATTAAAAGGAAAACAACATTTATGTCAGTGCTTGTAAACGGTTTTCTTTTTGGTCATGAGCATAAGACCCCGTCGCAATTCAGTGTCTTTTGGCCATAAGCATAAGAGCCTATCGAAATTCGGTGTTGATTTTTCAACTTTTAGACAGACAATTTTTTATATAGACAAATTGAATTTGATTTATTGGGCTTTAACGCCGTTTTCAACTGCTATGGTTATACATGTACTGTTAAATGTTATCAAAATAACGATGTTACTACATGTATTAATTTAAAAAAGAATAAATACCATCAAAGCATTCTTGTTAAAAAGCCTTTTGACCATAAAATCATTTTCAGACCCCATAGATAAGCAAAAAATCGGAACTAGAATTCTTAATTTGCGATGTTCATGTACCAAACGTAAGCTTAATTTACATTGTTCTGTCGCATACTGTTATGGGGCTCAGGCACAATTTTTATCAACACAATTATTTCAAATTTGACCAAAGGCCACGTTGCGTATATCGGTTGCTATGGAGACAGAAAAGGCGCATTAGACTGGTTAAATTTTATTGTCCTTTTACCCCCAAATGCATGACATGGCTTTCTATACTTATATGTAAATTCATTATTTTTGAACGCGAAATAAAGAAATGAGAAACAATTTCCGCGAATTTTTCAAACAACCCTCGTACATGCACAGGATTATTGAAAAATAGGTATTGATGTTGTGTAAATAAAATGAGCCAGGATCTGGAAAAACGTCCCTTAAGGCATTTGAGCCCAACATAGATCCAGATCAGCCTGTGCATACGCACAGTCTGATCAGGATCAATGTTGTTCTCTAATGGCTTCTTAGTGACCTGTAGTAACCTACGGAGAGCATCATGGATGCATATTGGACTGCATTTGACAACAGGCTGATCTTCAAACTCAAATTTTAAAAATGCTATAAGGGACGTTTTTCCAGATCCCGGCTCAAATATAATAACAAAAGTAATAAAAAATCATACCTACTTGTTGTGCCATCATATGATTAATCCCGTATTTAATAGTTGCATTCTGTACTATATTTGTAGTATACCTATAGAAAACACCAAATACAGATATCGACATATTTGTTATTTGTTTATTACATTACTGCGTCTGCTTTTAGTTTGCCCACATTCTACGGGCGCTTTTAAATTGTCACAGAAATTCCTCTGCGTTAGATTGTCTTTTCGTTTAGCCGAAACGGTATTCCCTATTTGTGACTAAAATAGATCGTCTATCGAGTCTTTTTGGTATTTGGTATCAATAAAACAAACTGTAGTAGACGAAAGAAGCAGACACAAACAGTAGACGAAACATAACGACTTATATCGCTGCCTTTATATAGGCGACTTCATACTACGACTTTTCAGCAAAAACCTCTTAACTATAATTTGTTTAAAGTCGTAGTTACGAGGAGTTTGTCAATGAAAAGCGGCGATACAGAAAAGAAAAAAAGGACTGGGACATGAAAACGGGGGCACGTGGAAACCGCGATGATGAAGATATCAGTCTGTGTTTTGGGATATTTTACAGTAGCTACAGTAGAACTGTTCTCTTCATAGAGTTTTGCTCATGTTGATCGATTCAAACGTAACCAATTTGAACCATGTATTACTATATTGTTACTTCCATTACTGTGTCAAATATAATCACCCAATTAAATCTAAGGATGGGTTGCAACAAGGGCTTAAATAATAGATTTTCTTTAAATTTTGCGAATTGATAGGGTTACATAATATATCTTTAATTTGTATGTGTAAATATTCTGACGAGGGCTTATCATTGGAGATAATGGCTAACAAAGTGGGTGGGGTAAATTGACACAAATAGCAAATTTTTACTTTAAAGTTGAATAACTTTTTTCTGTATAAATGAGAACAAAATAAATGTACATTTAATGGACCGAGGATAATAAATTTTAAGAATCATAATTCATATGTATCAATTTGTTGATTTTCTGTTTTAGTTCTTCTGTCAATCTCAGATTTTGCTTATTTTTGGTGTACTTACTTTACGAAATTATCTCTATACAGCTTTTATATTTGAATGAATTGTCAGGATGTTTTGTGAATCTAATCATACATATGGATAAGCTAAATATGTGCAAACTTTGAGATCATGCCATGGAACTTACGTTATTTGACCTTGACCTTCAAAGGACATTCTAAAAAATCTATTTTTTATATTTTCTAGCTTTATCTTGATATGAAAAGGGCTTATAAAGTATATTTCAATATATAATGCCACAAATATAATAGTTCTGATGTTCTTAGTTAGTTCAATGCTAATTTCACAGTAAACATTGACCTTGGCATACAGAACAATAATGATTACCGACAGGGGAATTGTCAACTTGCCCCTTCAAAAATCAGTATTATTATTGCAATTAATAATCTCAAATGTGCCAAAAGTAGTGGCGTAGATGGTATTGGTTCAGAGTTTTATAAAGCTACTTTGCCTTTAATATCCCCCTTCTTGCATAAACTATTTAATAAAGTATTAGATACAGGTGCTGTACCAAAGTCATGGTCTCAAAGTATTATATGTCCAATTCACAAAGGTGGAAATAAAAGCGACCCCAATAATTACAGAGGAATTTCAGTTACCACAACAATGTATAAAACATTTTCTAATATCATTAACAACAGGCTTTATAAATGGGCGGAACAAGCAGGTAAAATCGACGAAGCTCAGGCAGGATTTAGGCATGGATATTCAGCTGTCGATAATATATTTTCTCTTCAAAGTCTTGTACAGAAATACATTTCGAAACAAGGTGGCCGATTTTACTGTCTATACGTTGACTTTCGTAAAGCCTTTGATAAAATAAACCATTGTATATTATTTAAATATCTCCAAGAAATCGGTTTGAGTGGAAAAATACTTAAGTTATTAGCCTCTATCTATAGCGACATGTCATCCTGTATACATAAAAACGCAAGATGGAATCACAGAATTCTTCAAATGTAACATAGGAACTAGACAAGGCGATTCGACAAGTACTACGATATTTTCTCTCTTTATATACTGGCCAAAAGTCCTAACCGGCCACTTTAAAAATGACTGTAACTTTTTTAAAAGTGATTACATTTTAATGAAATTTGATATGTTAATTTTTAAGCATAATGCCCGAGGATTTCCATGGTGATTTATCAATAATTGTCAAATTTTGATGTGTAATAACGAAAAAGCTCAAAAAGCTCTAAATCTTAATATAGCTCGAGATACTACACTTTCAACAATTCAAAGTACAAAAATCGTTAGCTGCAACCCAGACCAAGAAAAAAATGGGAAAATATTGTCAAGTTTGTGTGACTTTTGGCTACAGAAGAAGCAGAAAGAATGGGAGGCACGGTAAAATGGTGTTTAAATTCAACCGGCATAACATTTTATCAAGCAAATATGCTCAAATATGGTCTGGTATGGAAAAAAAAATGCAACAAACTGATTTTTTTCACATATTCTACATTTTGTAGCTCGCCGTGAATCATCAGTCTATATTTAAAGAATTTTCGAAGAAAAGCGTGTTTTAGATGTTGTCTTTAAGAAACGTTTTTCTACATACATTACCTCTTTCATTTTCTTTTACGGCCATATGCCGCGCATAATTGTCAAACATTTTCAATTTTTTCTTGGTCTATGTTCTAGCTAACGATCCATGAGACCGAAAACACTACATTGGCAATATTCTGAGCTCTGTTTGAATTTAGAGCTTTTTGAGCTTTTCTCGCGTTGCGCTTTTATTTCAATAGAAGAGCGGTAACTTTTCGCCAAAATCATCGTGAAAATTGGTTAAAAATTCACATAGCAAATTTCAAGAAAATCCAATCACCACAGAAAAAAATATCTTTGTTTTTTAAGTGGCCGGTTAGAAGTTTTGACTAGTATAAATCAACTATGTATAGATTTAAAAACAGAATATAAAACTGGCATATTTGTTACAAACAATATAAATGAGATTTTTTGTCTCATGTTTGCAGACGACGTCTCTTGTTGTGCTGAAACAGTTGTTCGCTTACAAAACCAACTTGATATTATTGATAATTTTTGCAAAAAAAAAAAAAAAAAAACTGGTATGGAAGTGAATTTGGACAAAACAGAAATCATTGTCTTTAGAATGGGGGACCTCTTCGTCAAAATGAAAAATGGTTTTACAGGCAAAAACAAGTTAATGTCACTAGTAGTTACAAATACATGGGTCTTATTTTTACACCTACATTGTCATGGCTGTCTGCGCATCAAAAGTTGGCATCACAGGCTAAAAAGGCCATACTTGCTATTCAACGATATCAAAAATCATTTGGCCATTTCCCTTTCAAAGAAAAGTTCAAACTTTTTGATTCAATGGTTAAACCTATCTTATGTTATGCCGCTCAGGTCTGGGGACACACTTATTCACCTACAATTGAATCAGTCCATCTCGATTTTTGTAAAAGATTTTTAAATGTTAGTAGCAAAACTAATGATATGATTATTTTAGGCGAATGTGGTAGATATCCAATATACGTTGACTATTACTCTCATTGTATAAAATATTGGTCAAAATTATTAGAGATGGCCAATACAAGGTATCCCAAAAATTGTTATTTAATGTTGAAGTCACAAGACGAAACAGGCAGAAGGAATTGGGTTACTCATGTGAAACAATTACTTTTTACTCACGGTTTTGGTTACGTTTGGGTTGCACAGGAAATAGGAAATGTAAACAAATTCATGACATTGTTTAAACAACGCATAATAGATTGCTTCAAACAGAATTGGAACATGAATATTAACGAATCTGGAAGATGTTTTCATTATAAACATTTTAAAACTTTACTTAACACTGAACGATATCTCCTCATTGAAATGCCATATAAGTACAGAATCGCCTTGTCTAGATTCAGATGTTCGAGTCACAAGCTAGCTATCGAAACTGGAAGGCACAATAATATCCCAAGAGAACAGAGAATATGCTCATATTGTTTTGAAACATCTGCCAAAAACTATTTAGAATGTGAATTCCATGCTTTTTTCCATTGTCCAAAACATGCAAAAATTCGTGATACTATATTGTTTAACTGGTACAGATCTGGAACTACTCTTGACCAATTCTATAAACTTTTACCAACCAAAGACGATTCTGCATTACGTAATATAGCTCATTACTTATACCTTATCATGAACGATTTATAGGGACTAACCCATTGCGATGTATATGTTTGAAAATTTATGTTCTATTGTATTTTGGGCCGGAGGCCTGTTACTGTAAATAAAAATTTGTCATTGTCATTGTCATTGTCAATGTCAATGTCAAGATGAATTACCAATTTGCGATAGAACTAAGTAATTACAGCATGGATTTTATGAAAATGACTTTATGTTTGAAATTCACTTTCTATAGTAATTGAAATGATAAAATTTAGCTTAAGATCTTAAAATGTAAGATTTTTAAAATAACATTTGAAGGTATTTGATTCTATGAAATCATGTTTCACAAGATATCATGACTAGGACATTTTAAGCTGTAGAGATAGTTTCGTAAAGTTAGTACGGCAAAGATAAGCAAAATCTGAAATTGGCAGAAGAACGAAAAAGAAAATCAACAAACTGATATATATAATTAATGATTCCTAAAATTCTATTTTCTTGGTATATTGAAAGTTCATGCAAAATTTCATCTTGATCTGATCTATACAGAAAAAGTTATCTAACTTCAAGGTCAAAAAAATGCTTCCCTTGTCAATTTACCCCCACCCACTTTGTAAGCTATTATCTCCAAAAAAAAAACCCTCATTAGAATTTTTACACATACAAGTTAAGGATATTACATAACCCTATCAATTCACAGAATTTAAGGAAAATCTATTTCTTGAGCAATTTTGAGCTCTTGTTGCAACCAATCCTTTGCGGATTTTGTCGATTCCTTGTTTTTTTTGTCAATGGCGGTAAATTGGAGTCTTTAGCCAATGACATTTTGTATCAGATTTTTAAACTGTAATAACCTTTACAGCCAACTATTAGATAATAAAATCCCTAGAGGCTGATCATTTCGGAGTAACACTTAATAAAATAATTGCCGATGTTACGAGAGTATAGTGACAGGAAAATTAATGCAGAATTAAAAAAAAAAAAAAAAAAAAAAAAAAAAAAAACAACAAACAAACCTTGCGATATCCATCCTTATTGGTCTCAAATTTCAAAAATACTTCTTTCTGTGTATACCATGTACATGTACATAAAATACACGGTAGTTCTAAACAGAACCAAATTATGAGTAATCAACGTTTTCAACATATCTTTCTTTTCCTTTAATGTTTACTTTCAATATTTGAGACGTCTGGACCGAATTTTGTTTTGAAAAAGGAAAAGCGGCTGTCCAGATATCTATTTGGATAGCAGAGTTGTGCCTTTTAACTTAGGTCGTATATACCGTATGTTAACCCTTTTCCAAACAAGACCTGGTTTTGACGTCCCTAATAGAAAATGCTTGGGAAAACATTGAAACAAAAGAAGAAACTGCTGATAACCAGCAGTTTCTCCTTTTGTCTCAATATTTTCTATGCCAAATTTTACACAAATTCTATCTTTAGTAACTTCTACTTTGTCATTTGTGGCCGTTTTTGAAGTGGATCACCCTGAAATTTTGTTGTTGGGAAAGGGTGAAGGCCTGGTCACATAAAATTCCGCGCCCACAGTAATTATGTCCCCATTGTGTCCAAAAATATGCTGTCCGACTGAGCGATTTAGACCTACTGCGGCCATGATGTGGACACAGAATTACGTATGCGAACAGGTATTAGAAATGAAAACAAATAATGCACTTCAATATTTATTTCTGTCTTTACAGAATGCAATTGGGAAGCATTATCTTCGTTTTATTGAATTTGAAGTTTTGCCAAGCAAATAAGAAGCGAGAAATGAGACACTCGGTCGAAAATCTACTTGACGAAACATATTGAGACTACGATTTGAAATGAAATGCCTAACGTTTTAACTCTTTCTCAAATAGATGATAGTTGCTGTATTGACGCCTTTTAAAGGATAGGCTTAGGAAAACATTTAAGCCGAAGAGGAAAAACTGGAATAACCAGCATTTTTCTCCTTTATCTCGATATTTTATCAACTACATGTATATTGTACACAAATCCATTTCTTTATCTTATCGTCTGAAGCATCTTTCAAATTAGAACAGTGTAAGATTTCTCCGTTTGTGAAAAGGTCAGCAACTTTCTGGAATTGAAATCTCACAAACAGCAAAAAATCACGAAATAATAGAAAAAAAAATATGCGTTTCCTAAGTTTGTTGTATATTTTATCGATACACGATATCGTCTTTAGACAGTCTTCGTCTCGGGCGCGTCACATTACTAACTAGTACATGCGGTTCTTCATCGATAAAGTCTGAATCAATTGATTCTGTGATTTTCTTATTCGCAGGTTCGACTCCTAATTGGTTGATGTAAACTAGGACATTATTTTTTGTAAATGTTATAATTCTCTCAACTATGGAAATTTCTCCTATATGGAATTAGCCACAACTGTCTCGGATCCCATGTTTGTTGTTGTTGTTGTTGTTGTTGTCGTCGTCGTCGTTGTTTTACTTGTAGAGAGAAAATCAATGCTCATGTTAAAGTTCTTTGATGTGTGCACATGTTGTATACGTCGTAATGTAACTAAAAATGTGTTGAACACAGGATCAAAACCCCTTTGACCTTTTATCAAACAGCAAGAATTATGTATACAGTTCCAAAATCTACTACAGACAATTAAACGGAGGTTGGTGAAGGAAAGACGTATTGAGACAAAGGGAGAAAGTGATTGTTTTCAGTTAGTTTGTCTTAAAAATTGCTTCGATGTTTCCCAACCGTTTCCAATGAGACGTGAAAACCATCTGTCTTTGTCCATCTTTCGTAATATTATCCCCTTTACTACTGCTATATGTATAGGAATTAATTCTATGCTTAAAATAGAAAGCCTTTACCTGTACAGTTTGATTAATCGTCGGTGTCATTATTCATCAATTAATTCTAAAACCTAGTAACTTCATCTTGATTGAAGCTGATGTTACTTGCTTTTATAAAAATACATAAAATGATGAAATAATATAAAATACACCGACGAAATATGAGTATTACCCGTGACCTTTCATTTCGCACATTGGCTAAGTTTCATGTTACCACGCTTTCATTATACTTCTTGGTTCACGACTATTGCTTCGTCTGCCTTCAAGATATTAGCGTATGAGAAATCCCCTGTAATGATCAGTAATGAGTTTCTTTTGACATTGAGTATAGTAAATTTGCCCATCTGAGACCATCTACCTATCGAGCGACCTCGTAAGTTTTGCGTGTACTTGGATGTTGCCATTTCTGTGAAGTCATTAGAGTGCCAAATAAGTTGTTTCCACTGAAAGCTAAGTGTGAAAGTCTATTTCCTATGTAATAAACACGAATACATCTAACACTGTAAGTCTATTAAGGAGCAGTTAAAAAGTAAAGTTGGTTAACGAGGTGATGATAGCAAAATACAATATTGCTGCTTTTCAACAAAAACCTCTTAACTGCAGCTTGTTTTAAGCTGCAGTTACGGGGTTTTCGTAGAAAGGCGGCGATATAGAAAATATGATTAGCCGGGATATAGGGCCGGGATATTTGGATATATATATCAAAAAAAAAAAAAAAAATGACAAATGGTCAGTAAAAGTTAACAATTATTTTTTCTGAAAAGCTAATTTCTATATTTAGCAGGTTTTAAAGATAAGTTCGTGATCAATTTAGCTTTCTCGCAAACGATGCCAACTCTTGACTTCCATCACAAAGAAAATGTACGGAAAATACGGAAAAAAAGAGAACGCAATGCTGATGACCAGTAGGCTATTATATCCAGTTCCCATCAATGTTTTAATGCTGTTACTTTCGCATTTCGTATTTTCGCAATCTAAATATTTTGTAGACTGAAACTTTTGTCAATCTAGAACATTATAAAATAGTTGACGTTCTTGAAAATTATAATTATTATTTTGTTGTCGACGTCCATAATTTTCCTTTGACCAGACCTGAATTCCCATCTTTCGTAAGAAGGTTAAATGAAGATCCGGCTAGGTTCGAGAAAAATGTGTTTAATTATTGTTTCTTACAAACCAATCTACATCGTAAATGAATATTCACACTTACGGCAAATAATTGAAACGCTGTCACAAAAGGTGTCTAACTTGAACAGACGGCTTGTTGGCATCTATGCTTAACCCTTCCCAAACAAAACCTTTTGGTTTGACGTCCCTAATTGAATAGGCTTGAGAAATCATGGAGATAAAAAGGAGAAAATGCTGGTCGCCAGCAATTTCTCTTTTTGTATCAATGCTTTCTGAACTTAATTGTACACAAATCATCTGCCTATCAACATGTATTTTGTCATCAGCAGCAACAACTTTCAAATTGGGCCATCCTTAAATTTTGTCGTTTGGGAAAGGGTTAGGCCTAACCTTTTTCTAACATGACAAACACGTCGCTTTTTAACTTCCCTTGTATAGAGGACAAAATTTAAGGTAAATGGGAAGACCTTGTTTATCGTACTCCCCCCCCCCCTTATTTACAAGGCTATCCAGTTGTGGCTTATGAGACACTTTTTTCTGATTGTACAGAACCTCCCGACCCCGGCTCATGATTCCGGGCCTCTGGCATGGATGGGTCTACGATAATCACCCCTGGTGAAGAAAGTGGCATTTTCTTTTGTTTTCTCAAATACTTTCCAAGCTATGACGTATGTTTCCGAAACTTTGTCACATTCATTTTGTCGTCTGCAGCAGCTTTCAAATGTGGAGAAAACTAATTTTGTGTTATTTGTGAACGAATTAACCATTCCATTTAAAAAAAGTTTCACGTGGTTTGGTTGTTTGTAAGCGTTAATATTGATCCAAGGAGTCTCATTCGAATATTCTCGGTTCTTATCGTTACTCAAGAACCCCTCGAATGTATTACAGTTGCCGGCATGAGAAGATCCTGCCCATATCACTGCGCAAGGTAATGCGGTCACAACAACGGAAGCAGACCAAACAACTATTTAAATCTACGCCAGAAAAATATTTGAAACAAACAACGTTCAAACGTCGATTGTATCCTCGTAAATGTCACAAAATTTTACCAGATAAAATAATTGATGTGATTTACCGATCATTGACAGAATATTTCACTTGAATTATAACGTTAGCTAAAGGATTGAATTGTTTTGGTGACGTCATTTACGCGCGTCTACTTTCACGTTCAATATGGCGGTCACTGTATTACGCTCGAGATCATGTTGCAACCACGTTCCAACGCGGCAAAAGGTTGCAAACAGTCTCGAGGGTCGCGATTGAAGGAGTCTGAGAGACATTTTGCTTACGTAATTGATTGTGTCAAAAATAATATTTATATTTGTTCGCGTGAGACGTATTTGATTATACTTTTTCGTGATTCGCATAACTTTGTCAATGTCGGCATTTTTGCAGACGACATTTATAGGAACAATGTCGATGGTTGACCATGATGTATTAACACGAAACCATTGCATTTTAGGTTCTGTGAGGTCGTCGGTTTTTCATACGTGGTCCGCCCCTAATAGAGATTTACGAATTAGTACGAAATGGAATACGAATACGAAACCGAGATAAATTGTAGGGGGGGGGGAGCATCTCAGCATACGTGATGATGGTTCCCCTATTTCTGTGTTGAGTGAACATGTCTAAATTCGGAGGTGGTGGGTTCAAATCCTACATTGTCTTTTCTCTTTTTTCTTTTTTGTACCAGTATTCCCTTTTGATAATAGATAGCATTGAAATATATGTGCTAAAATACACTTCAAAAGCAAATATTTGTTTAATTTGGTATATCACATTTATTATTTCATCGAAAGAAACGAAATTTGAGCAGCCAATAATTGGATCATATACAAACTACAGATGGCATCCGTACAGAAAAAAATCTCATTCACAGAAGAAGAGCTAAACTTCACGTCACAGAAGGGTGTTTATCAGAGGAGGGATATCCACCTCTTGTGTCAATTAAGAAAACACGACAAGTTGTGCCTTTCATGCTGTTTGATCCTGCCCTAAACCATGACCGACCGTTGAAGGAAAAGTGTCGACTTCGATAACGCCAGGGTAGAGCTCTGACCGATTCGTGTCCGTCCTTTGACGTTTTAAGGTGTGAAGCGTGATTCGTCGCTGAACAAATATGGCGCGCGAATAGGGTCTAAAGTCAATATAGCGCTAGACCGATAATTAAAATAGGGGTAGACCCTTATAAATAGCGGTCTACCCTTATATTTTTACCGGTCTACCGATAAAAATATCGGTCTACCCATAAAATAAGGGTAAACCGCTATTCAAAATAACGGTCTAGCGATAAAATTACCGGTAGACCGCTATTTTTATCGGTAGACCCCTATTTTTTTCGATAGCCAATCACAGAGCTTGTATTATACGGTCGTTGATATTCCCGGTGGGTTGAGGATGTAACGAGCCATTTGATTGGCTAATGAGATTTCGAGCAGAAGGGTCAAAAATAACTATCGGTCTACCGGTAATTTATCGCTAGACCGTTATTTGAAATAGGGGTCTACCCTTAGTTTAAGGGTAGACCGATATTTTTATCGGTAGACCGGTAAAAATATAAGGGTAGAGCGCTATTTTTACCGGTCTACCCCTATTTTAATTATCGGTCTAGCGCTATATTGACTTTAGACCCTATTCGCGCGCCATAAACAAATCCGTCTACTGGCGGGTTCAGCCATCCTCGATGTACTTAATTGACACAATTATATCCAAAGATCTGACTATGTCTGTGTATAGTACAAGACCGACTCTAATCTCCGCTCCCGATATCAGTCTGGACACTGATTGGACAGTAACATTTCCCATTACAGTTACAGTTGCCATTTGTGTTGCTGAATATGATCCGTTCCGTGAAAGGTGAGAGGTTCCTGAACCTGAGTAAGTTACCCAGCTATGGATGCGTCGAAAAAAGCCAATCGCTCTGAAAAAGGGAATAACTCGTGCATGCCTGACGAAAAAGGGCAAGTTTTGATAAAGATTAATTCGAACTTGTTGCTGGTAAAAAAGTCGTTTAAGAATCGTTACTTGGCGGATATTTTGTCATACATTGTGTAATCTATGCATGGTTGACAAACGGCGCTAAAATTACGGACTACGGCAGCAAATGACACCACAGCTTTGTCCGTTTCAAAGACTTAAATCAGCTGGCTTGAATACCAAATTTAGGAACTTCGAGTAAAAAATGTCTAAAATATTCATCTTGTCTAAAATCTTACCGAGTATACATCTTGTAAACTTTTTGGTAACTCTGATTCCTATCGGTAGTAGGCAATGAGTTCGAGTTGCAGTTGAAGCATCAAATTAATGGATTTGAACACCGACTCCGGAGATCACTGGTGAAGCACGGCAAAAATAAATAAGTAAATGTCATATTAATTTAGTCGTGCATAGGGATTTTTCTTAGAAGAATAAAATTGAAAAGTATTCGCATGTACAAAAATATTCATAAAAAAGTTTGTGTTGGAAGTGTTGGTCTATATAAAAAATCACAGTACATTAAATTTACACTTATCACAAAATAACATTGAGAGAGAAGAAGTAATTGCTTACAACCAAGATTTGCTCCTTTCTGCTCAATATTTACTTGACTATTTAATGCAATATTCGGCCTTTGGCAAGAATTTTTAAGTTTTATGCAACGCCTTTTGATTCGACTACCCTAAAACTGTCGCCATTCGGACATTTGTGCACCCGCTGTGATTTGTTACTGAAAAAGTGCTTTGTGATCAAAAACAATATGGCTTCTCCTTGGGACAATTGAAACAACGTTGTAAAGTTTCATGGACCTAGGTCAAACGATTCTTGAGTTAGCGCACGGAAATAAAAAAAGGATACAAGGACGGACGGACAAATATTGCGAGATCAATATACCACTCTCTGCTTCGTATTTGTGTGTGTGTGTGTGGGGGGGGGGTATATTATTCCACCTGGTAGCTATGTAGCTCTCTTTATTGTAAACTCGCGCGATTTAGAAACGCAAAAGACATTTTTATTAACCATTCTTTTCCTGCAGCCTCGATCGGCACCATAATTTGAGAACATGAATAAGACAATGTATACCCCTCACAACCCAGCGATTTTGTAGTGTCTTCTGTAAACTAACCGGACATCTAAACCTCCCATTACAAAATGATCTAGTGCCTGGTACATTCAGACCACGTGCAAAATCACTATTTTTTGTGTACAAACCGCCTAATTGATTTACTCATTGAAAACACACGACAACTATGGATAATTTTCGTATGCAAAATTTTGGGGGTTATTTTGACAGACAGGAATCAAGTTTTTTGGCTTTTGGCCGGCAGTGTTTCGCAAACGTAGGTAGCTAGACGTTTTCATGTAGCCGAGGTAGTGTTTTCAAGGTTACTAAGACGTGTAAACGACCAGAGAACAAATGCAGACCACCCACGTCCCGGTCAGCCGCGTGTAACAACTGTACGTCAAGACAGTTATATACGTCAAAGTCACTTACGCAACAGATTCATGACGACTCAGTCTACAGCAAATGCTATGGTTGGTAATGGAGGGTGGCCGATACATCGTGATACGGTGATAAATCGCCTGCGAGAACCCGAGATTCGCTGTCGTCGTCCTGCTTGTTGTCAGACTCTCACCTAACGTCATCGCATTTGGGCATAAACGGACGTCCATTCAGACAATATTCATGACTTTAAAGGTCATATCTTCCCTGTTATGTTTACAATTGTTACTTATACAATTATACATAACTATGCATCCGTTATGCAGATCTAGTAGAAACAATCTAAAAAAGTTCTTTTTGCGTTTTTAAATCGTGTCAGTTTAGATGACCTACTGACAAATTTATCTCAGACACTTTTAACAGACCATTGTTACTACAGTAGGCTACTCCTTAAAATGAAATAAATACATTTCATTTTTTCAAAAAAATACCCTTTCGAAAAAGACAGAATATTTGGACCGTCTAGCATAATGAAAGCTGCTACAGACAACAAATTTGGTGTTGATAGAGATATGATTTGTCAGCATTTTATTCTTTCGTCCCGATGTTTTTCCGTGCATTTTCTATTAGGGACCTAAGTCATGTCTTTCTTGTGGTTATCAGCGTTTCATTATCCTGTTCTAATTATGTTCCATGCATTTTCTATTAGGGGCGTCAAATCCACTTTTTTTCCAATTCAAAGTTTGACACTATGAAAAACTGGATTTTACATAGAATTACATTGAGGCAAATATGAGTGGCCTGCCACCATATTCCAAGTATCCTGATACATCCCCCTGATTTCATTTCATTTCCATTTCCATTTCGTATTCCATTTCGTACTAATCCGTAAATCTCTAATACAACCAAATGTAAGGATTGTCTAATTAAAGTGACATTTCACTTTTGTTTCTTTTTTTTAAAGTATGTCTTGATGCAAAGATTGTTTATTCTAATGCGTAGAAATGCTGTCAGTTTTTTGAAGTTGTTATTTATAAGCGAAAAGTATGCCTTTAAAGTTGACACAGAAGTGACAAATTCTATATAAATCTGAACTGTTGTCCACAACAATATGTTTAATTTTAGCACAAAATTATATATTTCTAGTAAACGGTTCAATATTTTGGCTTGAAATTTTCAGAATTTTCATAAGAAAACATGCTCTGTCAGATAGAATAAAAGTAAAAGTTATGTAGAAATAATTGTATAATGTCACTTTAAAAAGCTGCTACAGATGAAAAAATGGATGTTGTGTGTTCAATAAAAGATTTGTATTAAATACAGCGAAGAATTTTTATGCAAAGTGAATTCTTTTGTCTCAATGATTTCCAAGCTTTCTCTATTAGGGATGTATTGTTTCAGAAATGGTTAAAGACGTTTCACGAGTGACCAGTGCACGAGTTGGGTAGACAGGGGCGAACTGCGGTGGGTCCAGTATTTCTGGAAAGTGGGGTCTAGGGGTCATATTTGGTAAAACATTGTTGAAAAGGAAAGAATTGCTTGTGACAAGCAATTTCTTCATTTTTCACAATATTTCTAGCCCAAAATAAAAATATTTTTAAAAAATTCATAAACTTGAAATTGTCGTCTGCGACACTTTCAAAATTGTACATAATGGATCAAATGCATTTTACGAGTGACGACTTCGGGAGAACAGGAGAGGGGTCACTCCTGTGGTCAAGATGGCCAAAGTGATGGTTGGAGTCACCTTTCCCTAGAAATCTTTAAATTAACCCTTTCCCAAACGACAAAATGTTAGGGAGGTCAAATTTGGTTGCTGTTGCAGAAAACAAAACGGCCGTTAATAAGTACTAGTATGTCATTTAGGAAAATTACAGCACAGTAAGCTGTGCGACTAAAGGAGAAAATGCTGGTTACCAGAATATTTTTTTTGTCTCAATGTTTTCCGAATCTCATTCTATCAAGAACGTCATTACCATTTTTTTTATTTTTTGTTTGGAAAGAATTAAAGATGTCTGGAGAAGCAATTGTGGTGCATTTTGAGCCCATTTTCGCCTTTGATATTCAACCCATTTAATTTGCATTTCAAATACATAAACGGCCTACAACATTTTTAGACCAAACGTTTGGTACGGCCACGGTCGTAGACTATCGCCCGTAACGCCTTTGAGTTTTTTTTTCCCCAAATTCAAACTTGTGCTCAGAAAACAGAATGCTTGCGAAAATGATTGATTCGGTCGGCACAATCCCTTCAGTCATTCAAAAACGTCGTCAATCATTAAGTGCGATCCTGCACTCATTCGGTGGAGGTGAAAGCTTCGGTCTTTTTCGTTAAAGCATTACCAACTTTCAGCATATTTGCTGTGCTTTCCACGTTTTCTTTTTCTGTTAGGGACGAAAAAAATATGTTTGAGATCTACCAACCCGTAGGTAATTCCTATAAAAATATAGGCCCCTACTGAGCACATGTACATGATTATGTTCTAAACACTAATTTCCATCGCTTTTTTAAATTGTCTCAAACTTTCTCTCTCAAGCCTATGGATTGCTTTGAGGGAAGGAAACTTTGCATTATCTAGACTGCTGACCGCCGACCCTAGGCCTATAGGCTAACTATTGCGCGAGGTTCCTCTTTGGATAGAGAAATACGGTTACGACTGAGCTCCACTATGAGTAAAGTATGTATTATTCTCTCCGTCCAATCACAGGCTTTGACGTCCTTTAATACGACGTTTTGTAAAAAAAAAAAAAGATAGAAAAGAGGTGAATGCCGAAAAAGGGGGGGGGGACAAGTCCGACTTCCGGTTTGAAATTTATACTGTACCTCCAGCTTCTCGTGTCAAAAAGTCAATATCTTCCAATAGATGTCGCCACCTGTCGATTACCATCTATCTCTGGTGGGCATTCTGGGTTAACTACTTTCAAGATGTCAGCGCCCATAAAAATGCATACACGTGGTACTTCCTCATGACTTCCTGTCACGCGGCATATTTGCTTCATATGCTTGCATAGAGTAAAATGAATAATCTAATTTGAATTAATTATTTTATTAGATGAAGTTGAGACAAAAATCAAACTTTATTTTGTTGCAAATGTATTTGTAGTTGCAATTTTCTGCTTGCTACTTTTTGGCGACAGGATTTTGGAGTTATGCGCACCGCGTAGTGATTTTTATCCAAAAATGGATAAAGTGATGCGTCAAATGAGTCAGTCCAAAAATAAAAAAAATAGACTGGAAATATTGTAGACTGGCTGCTTAGTCAATGGTCAAAAAGTAAGATTTTTTGTCGATTTTGTTGCTTTTTATCATGTTTTGGTAATTATATTCAATAAAATGACATTTTAGTACCTTAATTATTTACATATGTTTCCATATTCAAGCAATTTTCGTAATCTGAATGGACAGAATGCGAGCAAGAACGATCGCGTTATCACCGGCAGACAGTGGAGTATATTTTGGACACGACATATTTTCGGATATGTCATATTCGATGTATGTTTGAAGATAAAAATGCTTTTCTTTACCCCAAATCCTACTCTAATTTATAGATAAATAAGTTTGCTATGAAAAGATTAAAAAGGCAATGAAATGTTCCATGTTAGGCCGTCTATTAATCTTGATTGTTTATCTTTTTGATCATCTGTCACATTTTGCCACATTTTTCCAGGTGACTGGTCTATCACAATGAAGCGGTTACTATTGTTGTTGATTGGTATATTGGCCTTGTCAGTGTTGGGTGATTGTAAAAGATCCCACAGAGAGGTGGACTTTGATGACAATGAGTTTGCTGAATTTGAAGATGAAGAAGGTAAGATTACAGAATGAATTTATCCAGTGATCTTCAACCGTTACATATTTTAGAAAAACAAATAGGTGTTGCTATAAATAAAATCTTGTAACTATGTCGTAGTTACCAGATTTTATAACAACACTGACGACTTATTAGAACATAATGTTAAACCAAGACTATTTTAAGCACAAAATTCATTGCCATTATTTTACAAGAAGGCTTCATGAGATGGGTTTAAGAACAATATGTTTACTAGGGAATAATTTTATCCAGTTAACTGTTACATATTTTAGGACAAACAATAGTATTTCGTAGATGTTGGTCCAAAAAAATTTTGTTCAGGAATGGGTTATTAAAGATTTGTTTCATCTCCAGATGTAGAGATGGTTCAAGAAGAAGAAGCCGTGTTCCCAGACGAGATAGAGACACCGGGCAAGTCACAGACAGGAGAGAAAGATCAGAGAACAGAGGAAGATGAAGAAGATGAGGGAATGGTGGAGGTAGGAGAACTATTTCTTTACCAAACAAGACCTGCGACCTGTGTTATCAACGATCTTACAACCTTGTTATTGTGTAAATTGTGTAACAAAACATACTATTGCACGAGAAATCAGATTGGACCAATCATGTATGTTGTTACAAGTAATTACACAAAAATAATTGCATGATCGTTGATAATATGGGCCCTTGGTTTTGAGGTCCCTAATAGAATGTTCTTGAGAAATCATTGAGGCAAAAGGAGAAAATGTGTTCCCGGATGAGATAGAAACACCGGGCAAGTCACAGACAGGAGAGAAAGATCAGAGAACAGAGGAAGATGAAGAAGATGAGGGAATGTTGGAGGTAGGATAAACATTTCTTAAACCTTTACAAAACAGCGACTCTTTTTTACGCCCCACATGATGATGGCTTTGGAAAACATTGTAGAAAATGAAGAAATTGCTTGCAACAAGCAATTTCTTCATTTGCTACAATGTTTTCCACCCCAAAACACCAAAAAAGTAAGATTTCATGCACTTGAAATTATTGTCACAGAGAGGAGAGAAAGATCAAAGAACAGGAAGATGAAGAAGGAATGGTGGAGGTAGGATAACAATTTCTAAAACAAAAAAAAATAAACGCAGGGATTTTCCTACACTTCCTGTGTCTCCTGAAAACGGAGGTGTTCCAAAACGAATTTTCTTCAATTCATCCCATTCTATTTAAAATGTTTAATTTATCATTGAAAAGTGAGTGTTTCGCTTACTTTTTTTGGCCGAAATGAGCTATTTTGCACTTCAAAAATTTCCGAATTGTGCCAAACTCCTTTTTCCTAAATGGCTAAGAAAACCCTGGAAATATGTCTAAGGTCTAGAAATTTTATTGTCAGACATTCAGTTAGACTGTACTGGAGTGGATAATCCATCAGGTCAAACAAATTTTTTGTCAGACTGAACGCCCTCTAGTAGATCTAACTAAGTGTCAGATTGATAAAAAGGAAAAAAATGCCAGACTGGTGATTTCATCAGATCTTCTAAGTGACAGTCAGATGGTCTTTACCATGACTTAAACTCACTGTTCAAATATTCAAAGATTTTGTCAACTTCAATTAGAAGTTAATTTAACCCTTTTCCAAACCATTACTACTTATTTTTGGGGTGTTCCCATTCAAAAGCTGCTTAAGACGACAATATTGATGGTGTTAAAGATAGAATTCATGTAGAATATAGCTCAGCAAATATTGAGACAAAAGGAGAGACTGCTGGTTTTCAGCAGTTTCTTCTTTTGTCTCAATGTTTTCCCAAGCCGATACTATAAGGGATTTCAAAACCAGGTCATGTTTGGAAAAGGGCTAAACCCCATCACTTTTAACTGTAACTATGAATCTTAAACATTTCAGACAGAAGATGATGAATATGACATTTTTACAGACAATGAAGAATTTGAGGGGTTTGACAGAGAAATGAGGCCGGGCAAAGGGAAATCACATGAAACACCCTCACTGAATATAGCCAAGGTATGTGTCTAACCGTCTTATCAAGCTGATATTTCTCAGTTATAAATTCTGCATACTTGGTGCATTGATGCAATCTTCATCCAACTCCGAACTAATAAGTAAATTTTTGTAATTCTTTTGAAAAAATATTTCAGCAGTGGTAAGATCCTACTCAGTTTGTAAATATTTCCAAGTCAATGACAGTAAAACAAAATGACTTGCTTAAACTTGTTTGTCCACAAAAATACTTAAGGTGGCCGAATTCGATTCGACTGCGCATTCAAAACGTGCATGTTGTCATGAATAAGATACCGACAAAAAGTTTCAGAAAAAATGTAGAAAGTTAGATCCGTTACATTTTTTTGTGATAAACAATACTAAATTTTGCATCAGTTTTTCATCGAACACGAATAAAATGTTAAAATATATCAGGCCGTGTTTGAAAATGTTTTGATGACGTCATTTAAACATGTGCGTTTTGGCGTTCAACGTAACAACGTCAGTAATACGGTTTAGGTAAGATTCACAAAATCGGCCGATTTCTGACGAATGTATCGTTAGAAAAGTCCAATTTGGTTCGAATTATCGGAATCTACTGACTTTTGTCTAATACGTTCCACTTTTACACTACAGTTCCAGACATTACACCAATGTTAGATAAATATAGATTAGCCTACTCCAAAGCCATTTAGGCCTAAAATTTCCCTTTCCCACAAAAAAATAAAACAATTTTGAGACGACAAACATTTGTTCAAAAATCAATTTGATTTTTTAATCAAAAAGCAACATGTTACGGTCCTGATTATGACTGTTATTTGGTCAATACTTCCTATAAGTTCTACTAACAGCTATACGAAATCGAGCTGAAAGGCTGCTTTTCAGTAGAAAAAAAAAACGTTTGAGACGGTCTCCCGTTCATATACAGTGTTGATATTTCTTTTTTATTTCTTTATTTTACAGATCATTTCCAGGGTCATCAATTACCAAATTATTTTCAAATTCTCTTGTGCAGAAAATCCTAAAATTTTAACATTTGCGTAAAAAATCAGCTGAAAAGTGCTGTTCCGGCACTTTTGAGACAGCCCCACATTCATAAACTATGGTGACTTTTGTTTTTTATTTCTTTATTTCACAGATCATGACCAGGTCCATCAATTTACAAAATATTATCAAAATCTCTTGTGCAGAAAATCCTAGAATTTTAACATTTGCGTCAAAAATCAGCTGAAACAGTACTGTTCCAGCACTTTTGAGACAGCCCCCCATTCATATACTACGGTGACTTTTGTTTTTTATTTCTTTATTTTACAGATCATTACCAGGTTCATCAATTTACAAATTATTATCAAATTCTCTTGGGCAGAAATTCTCTATTTTTTAACATTTGTGTAAAAATATTCAAATTTCCCATTGGCCTCCATGTTAAAAATAGCCATTTCAGTGCTGGTTTTGAGACGGCCCTCACTTCCTTAGACGGTGACTTATCTTTTTTATTATCTTAATTTGTCTGTAAGGATTCACTTTATAACATGTGACAGTATGAGTCAATTCTCTAGGGCAGTTATCTAGTTATGGAATCACATTCGGCTACCTTAAATCTTAGATTTTGAATTTGTTGGTGATAGAGCTATCATATTTAAGAATGATTTTGTATTCTGTATGTCCAGACCTTTTGATGCCTCAGTGTGTATGTGAAGATTATTCATAGGTAGATACTTCTATTAACCCTTTCCCAAACAACATAATTTTGGACTGTTCCGATTTGAAGGGTGTTGCAGACAACAATTTTGAAGTAAAAAAGAAAGGATTGGTGTACAATATAGCACAGAAAATATTGAGACAAAAGGAGAAAGTGCTGGTTATCAGCAGTTTCTTCTTTTGTCTCAATGTTTTTCCAAGTCTATTCTAATAGGGACATCAAAAGCAGATCTTGTTTGGGATAAGGCTTAAACAGTTGTATCCTAGTCTCCTAGTTTGTAAAGCTGCAGCAAAAGTGGGAAAAGTTTACTTTTCATTTTATTTGGGTTTATAGTGTGATTTTCTTAAAATTTGTCATATGTTTTAGAGGGGAAAATTCATGTCTTGGGGAAAAAAGGGTAATATTTCTGGAGGGGAAGACGCTGGAAACCAGTGTCACTTTCTTAAGGGGAAAAACCCCTGACTTGGAACTGTCGTCTGCAGCACCTTTGAATTTAGACTAGTCTAAAATTTGGCGGTCTGGTAATGGGTTAAAATGTTTGAGTTATCCTTTTGAAAATTGCTCTGTATTTTTGTTTTCAGGGGAAATCTCTGAAAGTAATTATTCACATCAACATGATTCTGTTTTCTTAACTTTTACCCTTTAAAACAGGTTCCCCTGCATTTACGCACCAACTGGGACAGTTTTTACCTTGAGATGTTGATGCTGGCTGGTCTGGGTGTCTACTTTCTCAATTTTCTGGCTGGTAAAACAAAGAACAACAAACTCGCACAAGCTTGGTTTACATCACATAAACAGATACTGGAGGAAAACTTTGCTATTGTTGGTAGGCGACTCTTTTTTCCCCCTTTTAACCCTTTCCCAAACAAGACCGGGTTTTGACGTCCCTATTAGAAAAGGCTTGGGAAAACATTGAGACAAACGAAGAAAATGCTGATTATCAGCATTTTCTCCTTTTGCCTCAATGTTTTTCTGTGCTATAGTATTCACACATTTTACATCAAGTAACATCCATTTTGTGGTCTGCAGCAGCTTTCAAATTAGACCACCCTACAATTTTGCTGTTTGGGAAAGGGTTAAATCACATAAATTTAGGATTGTCCATCTTAAAAGCTGCTGCAGATAACAAGATAGATGTTTACAAAGAAAAGGTTTGTGTATGATAAAGCAGGGAAAATGGTGAGGCAAAAAGAGAGATCACTGATTGTCAGCATATGGTAAGATCTGGGTGCAAATTATATTTGATGTCTTTCACTTTGTAAGATGATTATACTTAAATATTATCTTAATTGGTCTTTTTACATTATTGACTATTGAATGTACAAATCTGTTTCTGTTTACTATAGGTGATGATGGGACGTCAACAGAAGTTAATTCTGGCACGTTAACCCTTTCCCAAAGGACAAAATTTTAGGTTGATCCACTTCAAAAACTGTAACAGATGACAAAATGGATATTATTGAAGATAGGATTTGTGTAAAATATGGCATAGAAAATATTGAGACAAAAGGAGAAACTGCTGGATATCAGCAGTTTCTTCTTTTGTCTCAATGTTTTCCGAAGCCCTTTCTATTAGGGATGTCAAAACCAGGTCTTGTTTGGGAAAGGGTTAATGAAGGACACAGAGAATGTTAATGATCTATGGTGTAGTATCTTATACATATTATGACCATGTTTTACAAGTATCTCTATTTCTGTTAACTTAAGGTGACGATGGGACGTCAACAGAAGTTAATTCTGGCACATTAATGAAAGACTCTGAGAATGTTTATGCTCTATGGTGTAGTGGTAGAACGTGTGTCGAGGGAATGTTGGTAGAATTGAAGCTTCTTAAAAGACAGGACCTTATACATATTATGGCCATGTTTTTCAAGCCTGCTTCTGATCAAATTGTAAGTAGATTTTGATTTACTGGGACTTGAGGTTGTTTTAAACTGCTACGGTCATATTGTGCGGCTGGAGCACCTAACCATGGATTCCTGTAACTGTTGTTTACCATACCAGTATAACCACAACATCCTAACCGAGCCTCAAGCAGCTCGCCCACATAGTTTAAGGATATCAAACCATTGGTGGGAGACAATTTTGACTGAAAGGATATTTGCCATGACCAGAGGTCAAACCCAGGACCTCATGAGTGACAGTCCAATGAGCTACTGACCGCTCTATGGCTAATTGTAAATAGATGATTAACTTTTGCCTCCTTCAATGAAGTAGGATGTATTTATCATCAAGACAATTCCAATGAGTACTCACAAATAAGGGTTTGGATTTTAAATAACAAATTTTAGAATGTGTTTACCCTCTTTAATCTATTGCTTTATAAAACATAATTATTCTAATTGTTTCTATCTGTTATTGAACAGGTTGTTAAGATTGATTTAGACCCAAATGTGATGGACAAATACTGTTTCTGTATTGCTAATAAGAAGGTGGCTGGGAAACTACACAAAGAACTCAATGATTTGGTAAGTTAATGATAACAAGCATTTCGTCATTGCCTTAACCCTTTCCCCAATGATGAAATTTAGGGTGGCTCAATTTGTGAACTGATGCAGACGACAAAAAAGGTTCTTTCGAGGATAGTATTTGTGTGAAATATAGCTAAAAAAAAAATAAGGCAAAAGGAGAAAATGCTGATGATCAGCATTTTCTTCTTTTGCCTCAATGTTTTCCCAAGCCTTTCCTGTCAGGGACGTCAAAACCAGGTCCTGTTTGGGAAAGGGTTAATATTAGACTGGTGTAACTGATATTTTGTGAAGTGTTCTGTCTGATGTTGTTTACATATTGTTGAAGTGAAATTTGTTGGGAAAAGTGATAAAAAACTGTGCAATAGGGAACAATTTTATCCAGTTCACCATGACATAATTTCAACGATTTTATCCAGTCAATGGTGACATAATATCAATAGCATTTCGTAGGTTTTGCTATAAAATCTATTAACTATGCATTGATTCAAGACATAGTTTCGAGATTTTATAACAACATAGATGGTTTATCAATTCATACCGGTAAACCTAGTCTATTTGTAGTACAAAATTCATTGCTATTCTTTTTTCAGTCCCAGTTTACAGATAAGAAAAATACAGATAAATATAACATACCAAGTTCTTTCAACTTACTGAGTGAGATACAGGAGGCTTCTGCTGCAATCCTGGACAAAAAAGTAGGTGAATTTTTATGGTGAACATTGAATGATGCAAAGATTGGCTTTGGTCTCTAAAACACAGTAAGATTTTTTATGCTCCCGGAAAAAATCTTGGGGGAGCATATGGTTGCCACTCTGTCCGTCCGTCTGTCCACAGCCAGATCTCGGCAACCCTTGGACCAAATTCAATGAAACTACACATGTGAACTCCCTGGGATAATCTCTAGGGACCTTTTTCTCCTGCATCATGGAAAAAGAGGCCTTAATGTAGAAATTAGTTTTCCTTTTAATTTCTGTTCATCTAAGGGGCAGAACTTAATGAAATTTTGTACTTAAGTAATAATTTGTTGTAGCCCATATTTTAGAAATAGTCAGGCTGTCAACCGATTCCTATTTTCCTATAAAACTCCTATATTTTGGGTCCAGTTCCTATATTTTTATGCACCTCCTATATTCCTATAATTCTCCTATATTTTGAAAATATTTCCTATATTTTTGGGTAAAATTATAGCTGATGAAGGATAAGATAGAAAATATTGCTATGATACTGCTCTTTGCTTCTTTATTCTTCTAGTAACTTAAGAGAATCTCTGTCTTCCATTATAGCATTAACATCTTGTATAATGTTTTAGTGCTTTTCATTCTGTTCATCATCACTGATTTGTTTACATACAAAAGGCTATTGAATAGGACACAAGCTTTTAAGGTGCCTATTAAACAGATGATGAGGATCATGATGATGCTGTGTAGTAGCTACTTTCTGGATTGTGATGCTGTGGAACTGAAATGATTACTTTAATAGCTCACCTTAGCATTAAGTGCTGAGGGTTAGGCATTGTGTTCACTCACCTTCCATTGTCTGCCTGTCTGTTCACAGTTACAAAATATCTCCTTTCATACAGCCTAGAGTTTTGGAATTTTGTATGTAGAATCTAAAGGCCCTTTAACCAAAATTGCTTTAAATTAAATCAGTACAATGAAATTTTACACTATGTTGTGTGGTACCAAATGTCATGTGGACACAAAGAAGTAAATCTTGTACAATCTTCTTTTCTAAAACAGTTTGGCTTTAATAGGCTTTGAAATTTGGTCTGTGAAATTGTCTTATAGCCCCCTGACAAAATACTTCCCATTATTACTTGGTATGTTGCAATGAAAATTAGCGCTGTGTTGTTAGTATCAGATTTCATTGAGAGACAAAAAATTCTAGGCAAGATTTTACTTCTGAATGGTTTGGCCTAGGGCTTTGAAATTTGGTGTATTGAATTGTCTACAATCCCACTACCAAAAAACTTTTAATTATTGTGCTGCAATTAAATTGGGTCATATGTTGTGAAATATATTCCATAGAGACAAAGGAGCAAATCTTCAACAATCTTCTAATGCATATGTTTGACATACCACTTTGAAATCTGGTGTGTAGAATTGTCTTATGGCCCTCTATCAAAATACTTCAAAGTTTTGTGGTACAATGAAAATTGGTACTATGTTGTGCAATAGTCATAATTTGATTACATATTGAGAAAGAGAGAAATCTTGTACAATCTTCTGACAAGTCCTTTGTTAGAGATCCTTTATTGAAAGTGTGTATGTATCATGGTATCATTACTCTCTTCCAAATTTCTTTGTGTTTTCCTGCAATGAAAATTGGCTGAACTTTGTTGGTCTGGGATTAGGCGGGAAGTATCTGACAATGAGCAATCTCCTCTAAGCCTCAAGCTGTTCTCTAAGGTGTGCGATATAAGGCCATTTTGACTCCCTTGTCTAGATTGAACATGAAGACATTAACATATAACAAACTAGACTGGGTAAGAACTGTTAGTTTAACACAAAGGTTATGGCTGTAAGATCTTTTTGGCTGAATATGTTTTTATAAGTAATGAGATTTAAAGCCAAAAATGGGCTCAGAAGGTATTCTAATTGCTTCAACAGACATCTGGATTTTCAAAATTTTCTTGGGGGAGGACCCCCAAACCCCCCTATTCAAAGATGTTTTCTCTCGATTGCTCTCCTAGATTTCTACCTTTTGCTCTTGTTTGAATCAGGGTATTAGTGTTGTGCCGCTTTAAAAAAAGTGTGACAGTCCCTGTAAGTGTTTGAGATGAAAAATCTTTACTTAAAAAAACTCCTATATTTTAACTCAAAATTGGCTAAAAGCTCCTATTTTTCTTGAAAAATATTCCTATTAAAACTCCTATATTTTTGAGAAGACCTGGTTGACAGCCTGAATAGTGAGTGTACATAAAACTAGCATGGGAAAAGGGGGCTTAATGTATGGTACCTTTTTTTGTGACATAAACCTATTCAGGGAGCATAATTGGTCTATGGCGGCTATTGTTTCTTGATGGAGTGATATGGTATGTAACCTTCTTTCAATGATATCTATCTATTCCATGCAAAATAACATTCCTCAAGGTCACCCTTTAACCTATTTCCACATTTAGACACCCCACAGTATAAATGCATTGGAAAACATTGTGGAAAATGAAGAAATTGCTTGTTTCTATCCAAAAGACTGAAAAATATAAAATTTCTTTTATCCAAAATTGTTTATTGTAAGATCTATAGATTTGGAACAGCCTAAAATTTTGATGTCTGGTAATGGGTTAACCCTTATCAACCCTTTATATGAGAACTTGACATTGGCATTTTCTCCGAAAGTATTTGACATACAAAACTAGCTACTGTAAAAGTCTTTATTTTCGCGAGCTCAACATTTCGCGATTTCATTGTCTGGGATTTATTCGCGAGTTTATAAATTCGCGCGTGTTTGATGTAAAGCTCGGGTATTTCCGTTGTTTTCCGGAAATATTCGCTTCGTTATATTCCGTACATGTCCGTTTAACCCCGATAAATACACAAGCGATGGTTAGACAAAATGTTTATCACACCTGCCTTCTCTTTATAATTGTTTTCACACCTTTTCATATGTAACTGTTAAAAGGGCAATACATGTATTGTCTCTACATGTATGACAAAAAGTGAATAACATAAGAACGTAACTGCTTCATTTTTCCATTAAATGTACTGTACTTCTGAATTATAAATGATAAAGAGGTCACCCTTTTACGACCATATTCTAGGAAAACACATGTAACATTTATACTTTGTATTTGTAATCATGTACAATGTATATCATCATAGTAATATAACATTATGATGTTAATTGCATTGTTCATACATGGAAAGGTGGGTAACGATCAAAATTTCTGATTTGAAGTGTTTTAATGAACATATAGAATTTCGGAATGTTCCGGATTCCGAAGAACCATCGGCAATCTCCGGCATTCTGAGACTGATATATTCACGAAATTGATGAATTCGCGAGATAGCCTATTCGCGAAAATTAGCGAAAATTAAGTCCTATCGAATAAATAGACTTTTACAGTATTTCAGGGGGCATTTTTTGTTTCACACACACACACACACACACACACACACACACACACACACACACACAATCACATCTTTTACATTCCAGACGTGTCTAACACTTACAGAGCACGAAGATAAAGTAGAATATATCCATATTTCTGATCAATACTACGGTGCCAAAACTTTATCCCATTACCAAACAATAACAAAGTTAGAATGCCTTCACCCAACATATTTGTTGCTATGACCTGTGGTATTGTGTTGTCAGATTCTTATAATATATTGTATATTTCAGACATGTCTGACACTTACAGAGCACGAAGATAAAGTAGAATATATCCATATTTCTGACCAATACTCCGGTGCCAAACAACAGATGGAGTAAGTCTTTATTATAGACAATAAAATTTGATTTATTGGGGTTTTATTCTGTTTTCAACTGCTATTGTCATATCACAGCGGCTGGAGCACCTTACCATGGATTGCTGTAATTTACCAGTACTACCGCGACATCCGTACCAAACCTCCAGCTGCTCTTTAACCCTTTCCCAAACAAGACCTGGTTTTGATGTCCCTCATAGAATTTGCTTGGGAAAACATTGAAACAAAAGAAGAAACTGCTGATAACCAGCAGTTTCTCCTTTTGTTTCAATATTTTCTGTGCCATATTTTACACAAATTCTATCTTTGATAACTTCCATTTTGTCATTTGTGTCAGGTTTTGAAGTGGATCACCCCAAATTTTTGTCGTTTGGGAAAGGGTTAACATAGGTTTACGATTATCAAACCGTTGGTGGTAGACATTTTTGTCTGAAAGCATATTTGCTGCAACGGGGATCGAACCCAGGACCCCATGAGTGAGAGTCCTATGCACTACCAACTGTGCAATGGTCGTGGCTATATAGAAAATAAGAAAAGTAGAATATATCCATATTTCTGACTCTGGTACCAAAACACAGATGGAATAAGTCTTTATCCCGTTACCAAATGACAAAATTAAGACTGGTCCACATTCAAACATGTTGCAGACGACAATTTTAAGTGCCTTCATTTTAATATTTTTGTGCCTTTCTTTGTAGAAAACATTGTTGCAAATGGAGAAATTGCTTGTCACAAGCAACTTCTTCATTTTCCACAATGTTTTCCAAAGCCTTTGTCTTGATGGGCGTCAAAAAGCGTCACTGTATGGGAATGTGTTTCCATGTTGAAGCTTATTTGACTTTCTTTGTTATTGTTAAAGCTAGCCTACAGAAGTCTTTATATGGGATGGGATGATCGCAATGAAAATATCTTTTAACATATTTCTATGGCCAGCTTGCGTACACATCCCATTTAAATACTACCACACGGCATGCCATTAAATGGATTTTATTTTTCAAAAAAAGCTTATTTAATTAATGATGCACCATTTTAATTGGGGGGGGGGGGGGAATTATGGAAACGATTCTGTTGGCATAGTTACAGATAAGCCAGGGTAATGGGTTTTATCCCAACAAATATTTGAAACAGGATTTGACACAAAACAAAATATTTGGATCAGGATTACCCCACCTTATCTGCTGCTCCGTGTTTGAAATTGACCCATTATAAGATGACCAAATTTTAAGCTTGTCCAAATTGAAAGTAGTTGCAGACAACATTTTCAATGTGATGAAATTTCGAATTTCTTTTACTTTTTCAGATGAAAACAATTTGGGAAATGAATCAATTGTGCTTCCAAAGCCTTTGTCTTTTGAGGCATCAAAAGGCGTGTGTGTGTGCTAAATTGGTCATGAGTTTAAGTAATGATAATGCTATGATTATTTTGCTTTCAGTGAGGCTCCCACCAAAATGCCAGATGTAAAACCAATGATTATTTGTAGCTTTAATGGTGAGTACATGAAAGACAACAGACAATAGTCCACTTCTAATGAGATTCAAGTGACGTCTGAATTTTATGTGTGACACTAACATTTGTTACGCATCTGAACCTATGCAGGTGAAGTTGTAAACATTCAGCGGTTGAATATTCCATTGCAGTAGTGGAAAGTTCCATGGCGGAATGGTTATGATGTGTCCAGAATAATTCCAGTAGTGTTTGAATCTCGATAGAGTTGGAGTTAGAGTTTGCTTCAAAATTGGTTGAGATTGGGAAAAGAAAAAAAAAAGCTCATGGCATTTCAGTTCACCCTGCAACTGGAACAGTCTGCACCGAAGTACAGTCTGAGTAGGATCTATTGCTAACAGAGCGCCATGAAAAAATAGGGAGAACTTGTTTGTAATTGCTGATCTGGAATCATGTTTGTCAATTATGTCTTAAAAACTTCTCTAAATGGATAAGAATTATACTGTGCCAATGTGAAAGCTGTTGCAGATGACAAAATGCAAAACTTAAAATGCATTCCCTATATATTTGTGACCCGTCACGCTAAAAGGGACCTTATCAATGTGTTAAAAATATCGACCCTAGTCTGTCTGCCCAGTCCGCGCAGCCAGACATGGACCGACAATTTTCACTTGTATTTAAGTTTCTAAATCTGGAATGTTTTTGCTGTCTTACTATATG
Source organism: Fragum sueziense (assembly GCA_963680895.1). NCBI lineage: Eukaryota > Metazoa > Mollusca > Bivalvia > Cardiida > Cardiidae > Fragum > Fragum sueziense. Next base: position 23,759,933 of record OY804606.1, read on the forward strand.
TTCATTTTTATGCTCCCCGAAGGGAGAGCATATAGTCGCCGCTTCGTCTGTCCGTCCGTCCGTCCGTCCGTCCGTCCGTCATTCCGTCCGTCCGTCCGTCCGAAGCGATTTCTCTATAACCCTTGGGCCAAATCAAATGAAACTTACCATGTGAACTCCCTATGACATAATGCCGATGTACTTTTCCCAGTTTTTGGATTTAAGGCCTCGTCATGGGAAAAGGGGACTTAAGGTCAAATACACTTTTTCTCTAATTTCTCATAGTCTAATGGTCAGAATTTGATGAAATTTCATATTTGAGTAGCAAATCAGATGCCCTTGACAATAAACTACTTTAAATTTGCGTATAAAAAGTATGTCATGGAAAAAGGGGGCTTAACGTTTGTTACCTTAATCTTAGCCATTTATTGTGACAATGCCTTAATCGGGGAGCATTGTCCGTCTCTGACGGCTCTTGTTTGCATACAGTATCTGGTTGATCTGTGCTGAGTCTGATAAATTTGTCAAAATTTGAATTTTTGGAGTTCGGATAAGGTCCCTTTTAGCGTGACGGGTCACATTAGTAAAATTCATTTAGTAATTTGAATTATGTGTACATGTATGCGTGATATATTTTAGTTGTCTTATATGACTTATACTTACTACCTCTGAGACCCATTTGTCCAGGGATCTCAATCCCATCAGTGAGAAACAAATTTTGCTTAAGGTTTTTCCATCCATCATTGAATACCAAACACTTTGTGCATCATCGGTTGTCATCAATAGCAACTAAAATTGAAGATCGTATCCGGAATTTAAAATCAGAATACCTTTTTAGCTCGACTTTTTGAAGAAAATGAGAGCTTAAACTGTCACCCGGGCGTCGGCGTTGGCGTCGGCGTTGCAACAAAGGTTAAAGTTTTTTCAAACACCAATAACTTCCATACTATCAGAGGGATTCAACCCAAACTTGGAATACTTATTCACCATCACACCCTCTACCTTACTACTAGGGCCCATGACCCTGGCTCCACTATATTTGGAGTTATGCCCCCTTTATACTAAGCACTTAGAAAGTCGAGCGCGCTTTCTTCGGACAGCTCTTGTTGAATCTTCGGGCGCCTTCCTGGCAACTGAAATTGACAATGGATACCCTCATCAATTTCCATTGCCATGATGACACCCTAAGTTTCACCAAGTATTTGATGGATAATGATTGCTGGAATACTAAAAGCAAATCTCATTTGTTTCTCGATGATGGACAATAATTTTAAGTCTTGTATTTTACACATAGTTCCAGGGAAGGGAAAAACCAAGGTATCTGACATGGAGAAAATGATGCCCCTGATGAAACTCTGCTTCCATCTGATTGATAAAGTCAGCCGCATCTCTCTTAGCAAAGAGGTAAGTCAAATAATGCTAAAAGCCTAATTATGTACACCATTCTGCATCTGCCAGAGCACTCTAAGATAGGGGAGCCATGCAGTATTATTTTGGACATGATATGGATGTGATGTGGACGCGCAATCATATTTGACCGGGCATTAACAACATTGAACAGAGAATAAATTTCACAGTATCGGTATGACCTCACATTGGACAGATCAGGGTCATATTGCTTTACTGTTGTTTCCATGGTTCAAATCAATATAATAGAATGAGCTGCTGATTGCTCAGATTCAATGTAGTGTCACATTTGTATTGCTATGTGAAAAGCACAGTAGTCAGGAGCACATAAGGTGAGAAAGCATCATAGAAAATGAAGAAATTGCTTGTGACAAGCAATATCTTCATTATCCACAATGCTTTCTGCACAGAAAGTCCAAGATATTGAAACATTTCATTCACTGAAAATTGTCTTCTGCAACATCTTTCAATTTAGACAAGTCTGAAATTTTGTCATCTGGTAATCTGTTAACTTATTCAGTTGAGTCATTGCAATATTTGTTGAAAATCAGTAATATTTGAAGTTTGATTGAAATTGATTCCTTTCAAACCAGAATTTGCTATCATTGTAGGCCAGTCGTAAGGCAGAAAGAAATGCTTGGATTGATTGCAGCCAAAAAAACTCTGTAGTTATAGAAAATTTGTAAGATTTTTAAAGTTTGACTCACTTCAAACAACAATTCATCATTTATGTAGGCCAGTCAGAAGGCAGAGAGGAATCGTCAAAAAGCTGAAGAAGTCTTCTTGAAGAATGCCCATGCTCAGAGACAAGAAGCAGCCCAGCTCCGACGAGAAGAAAAGAGAAGACAGGAGAAGGAGAAAATGTTGGCTGAAGAAGACCCAGACAAGGCCAGGAAACTAGAGGTTAACACAGATTTTTAACATGAACAAAATTTACCCTTTGCAAATAACACATTTTATGGATGGTCTTATTGAAAAGCAGTTACAGGTGATAAAACCAATGTTAGTTACGTTGGAATTTTTGAATAACATAGAACAGCAAACATTGAGGCCAAAGGAGAAAATGCTGATTATCAGCATTTTGTTCTTTGGCCTCAAGGATTTCCAAAGCCATTTGTATTAGGGATGTCAAAACAAGGTCTTGTTCTTGTCTTGGTCTTGGAGACAGGAGAAAGAGAAAATGTAGGCTGAAGAAGATCCAGACAAGGCTGGAAAACTAGAGGTAAACACAGACACTTAACATTGGCAAAATTATTGTTCTATTGAACAGAAATCAACATCCATTAACCCAAATGACAAATTTTTGGGGTTGTTCCGTTTGATAGCTGATGCAGATAACAATACAAATGTTATTATACCCCCTACCTACGAAGTAGAGGGGGGTATACTGGTTGCACCATGTCTGTGTGTCTGTCCATCCGTTGGTAGACTTTTTTTGTTTCCGTGCTCTAACACGTGAAAGGTTTGACCTAGAATCACAAAACTTTACACAGTTGTTGCCCATGACCAAAGGAGGTGCCCTGGGTCACCAAGGTCAAAGGTCAAGGTCACAGTTGGACTTTGTTTAAAATCTGTTTCCGTGCTCTTAGTCAAGATCCGGTTGACCTAGGACTATGAAACTTTACGCACTTGTTGCAGCCCATGACCCAAGGAGGGGCCCTATTGTTTTTGGGTCACCGAGGTCAAAGATCAAGGTCACAGATGGACTTTGTTTATAATCCGTCTCCATGCTCTAAGTCAAGAACCGGTTGACCTAGGACCATGAAACTTTACGCACTTGTTGCAGCCCATGACCCAAGAAGGTGCCCTATTGTTTTTGGGGCACCAAGGTCAAAGGTCAAGGTCACAGTTGGACTTCGTTTAAAATCCTTTTCCGTGCTCCAACTAAAAAGCTTTTGACCTATAACTTTTTTCAGTGACAAGGCCCTAGTGGGGTATTTGTCCTCTTTGCGACAGTTCTAGTTAGATTTGTGCACAGAAAATATTGATGCAGAAGAAGAAAATGCTGTTTCTCAATGTTTTCTTTGACCTTTTGTATCAGGGACATCTAAACAAGAAAAGGGTTAATTAATTCTCAATTGACATGAAATCCACATCCATTAATTAACACTTTCCCAAACAAAGCCTGGTTTTGACGTATCTAATAGAAAACACTAGGGAAAACATTGAGACAAAAGAAGAAACTGTGATAACCAGCAGATTCTCCTTTTGCCTCAATATTTTCTTGGCGTTTTTGTAGAAAAAATCTTTATTTATCAACATCAGTTCTGTCGTCTTTAGCAGCCTATGAATTGGACCACCCTAAATTTTTTGCGTTTGGTAAAGGGTTAAATAACTTGGCCCATTCCCACACATGGATTCTTTTTGACTCCCTTCAATATAATGGCTTTTGGGAAACATTGTGGAAAATGGAAGAAATTGCTTGTGACAAGCAATTTCTTCATTTCCTACAATTCTTTCTACCCAGAAAGACCAAAACATATAAGATGTTGAATGAAGAAGATCCAGACAAGACAAGGAAACTAGAGGTTTCCAAAACATAAAAATTTTAGGGTGATCCAATTCAAAAACTGCCACAAATGACAAAATGCAAGTTATTAGAGAAAGAATTCGAGTAAAATGTAGGATAGAAAATATTGAGACAAAAGGAGAAACTGCTGGTTACAGCAGTTTCTTCTTTTGTTCAATGTTTTCCAAAGCCTTTTCTCTTTGGGACGTCAAAGCCAGGTCTTGTTTGTGAAAGGGTTAACAGAGATACTGAGCTTCAGATAAGAGGGAATGATGGATTTTCAAAATGCAATATTTCATTTATTGTTCAGGATCAAACCCTAAGTTGTGGATCAAGACAATCCAAATGAGTGTTGAATCCTACAACATAGGGTTTGGAATTGAAATAACAAAATTAGAATGTCTTCATCCCCACTTATCTGTAGCTCTGAATTGACAACTTAACCCTTTCCAAAAAAGCAAAATTGTAGGGTGGTCCAATTGAAAAGCTGCTTCAAACCACAAAATGTATGTTGATAAAGATAAGTTTTGTGTGTTATATGGCATGGAAAATATTGAGGCCAAAGGAGAAACTGCTGATTATCAGCATTTTCATGCTCCCCGAAAAGATTTCGGGGGAGCATATAGTCGCCATGCTGTCCGTCCGGCTGTCCGTCCGTGTGTCCGTCCACAGCCATATCTCAGCAACCCTTGGACCAAATTCAATGAAACTTCACATGTGAACTCCCTAGGATAATTCCTAGGGACTTTTCTCCGTTTCTTAATTTGAGGCTGCGTCATGGAAAAAGGGGCCTTAATGTAAAAATTAGATTTTCTCTAATTTCTCTTCATCCAATGGGTAGAATTTAATGAAATTTTGTGCTTATGTGATAAATGAGATGTTCTAGACCATATTCTATAAATAATGCACGTACAAAAAATCTGTCATGGGAAAAGGGGGCTTATTGTATGATAGTTTTTATTTTGTGACAAACACTTATTCGGGGAGCATAATCCGTCTATGACAGCTCTTGTCTTTTTTTGCCTCAAGGTTTTCCAAAGCCATTTGTATCAGGGATGTCAAAACCAGGTCTTGGTTGGGAAAGGGTAAATCTTTGAATCAGAGTTGATTAACTTGTGTATTTTTTAACCTCGAAATTTCAGGTCCTATTAAAGGGAATCATAATGGTCAATCAAACACATGGTTTTAATGTGCCTATTAGCAAAAGCTTTGGAAAACATCGAGGCAAGAATAGTAAATGCTTAATTTTTTACTTGACTTTATTGTTACACAAATCCTGTCTTTTGTCATCTTTAGAAGCATTCAAAATGGAATAGTCTAAAAAAATCCATTTGAGAAAAGATTAATCCATTCCACAACATTGAAGCTTTTTGACGCCCTTTAAGATAAAGGCTTTTGAAAACATTGTGGAAAATGGAGAAATTGCTTGTGACAAGCTGCAATTTCTTCATTTCCAACAATGTTTACTACCAAGAAAGACCAAAAATTGTTAAATTTTGCACAATGGAAATTGTTGTCTGCAACACCTATGAGTTTGGACTAGGCTAAAATTTTGTTGTTTTGTAATGGGTTAATCTCCTCTATGATATATTACACAATTTTGTGCATTTGTTTTACAGGAGAGAGAAAACAAGAGGGATATGAAGAAAAAACAAGGAAAGATGAAAATGATGAAAGTGAAAGCCATGTAAACATCTTCCAAACCTGGCCTAAGAGAAAGCAAGAGAGATAACAACCGAATATGAAAAAGATGAAAGTGAAAGCCATGTAAACATCTGCCAAACCTGTCCTTAGAGAGAAAGCAAGAGGGATATGAAAAGAAAACAACCCAAGATGAAAATGATGAAAGTGAAAGCCATGTAACCATCTTACAAACATGTCCCCTACCTTTCCCAAAAAGAACAGGGAAACTTTAACCCTTTCCCAAACAGCAGAAATTTGGAGTGTTCCAACTTGAAAGCTGCTGCAGACCACAAAATGCATCTTTATGTCGTGAAAAATAGCATAAAGTATTGCCTGGAAAATATTGAGCCAATAGGAGAAAATGCTGATTATCAGTATTTTCTTCTTTTGCCTCAATGGTTTTCCCAAGCCTTTTCTACAAGGGAGGTCAAAACCAAGTCTTGTGTGGGAAAGGGGTTGATTTTTCCTTCAGTATTTTTCTGCTTTAATCTACTCAAATTCCATGTTTATTAAAACCTGTTTTGTCGCCAGCAGCAGCTCTCAAATGAGGTTTCATTTGTGTTTTATCCTTTCCCAAACAAGCCTTTGTACTGATTTTCCAGAAAAAAAAAGGCATTGGAAAAACATTGAGACAAAATGAGAAAATGTCTATAATCAGCATTTTCTCCTTTGCCTCAACATTTCTGTGCTGTATTATTCACAAATTTAACCTTAAGTACCATCCATTCTGTAGTCTGCAACAGCTTTCAAATTGGAACAGCCTATTTTGTTTGCCATCTGGTAATGGGTTAATAGACTTAATTTTGCCTGCATCACCAGACTATAAGTTAAGTGTTGGGAAAAGGGCTACTTTCTTTTTGTCCTACTGTTAGCACGGTGTATAACACCTGACTCAGAATTTCCGATAATCTTCAATAATCTTGTTAATACTGATTTGAATTCGGTTTGAAGTAGAGAAGGTGGAAAAATGCCAGGAATAAGCTGAGCGTGAAGGATTTTTAGAATATTAACTGATAAAAAAGTTATTGAAGGTCAACCAAAATGTTGGTTGATCTTCAATAACTTAAATTTTTTTATCAGATGACTTTTTAAAGATCCACTACGTGCCATCTAATGTGTGATGTCTGTCCGCCTTCTCTGCTCCAAACCGAATTCAAATTGGTCTTATGTTAACAAAGCTATTGAAGATTTTCAGAAATTGTTATATCACATGATTATCCACTGTGGTTAGGCTCTGTAGGACATGTTTTCTTCTTTACCGTTTTCACATTCCCTATACCCTGTGTTTCTTGTACAGTCTTGAGCAAAATGATTTTAACCCTTTCCCAAACAGCAAAATTTTAGGTTTGTCCCATTTAAAAGCTGCTACTGATGAGAAAATGGGTGTTGTTGAAGTTTGAATTTGTGTAATATAGCACAGAAAATAGTGAGACAAAAGTATAACCAGCAGTTTCTTCTTTTGTTTCAATGTTTTCCCAAGCTTTTTCTATCAGGGACGTCAAAACCAGGTCTTGTTTGGGAAAGGGTTAAAGGAATATGTCCACTGAAAATAACTCTTAACCATTCTTATGTTGGTCACAGAATATTCTGACTGCTTTCGTTGGCATGATAGAACGATATCAGTTGAGTGCAGTTAATTTGGTCTACGAGCTTGTATAAATTCAGAATGAAAAGAGATTAATCTAAGGTTGGTTTTGTTTCAAAATGCCATAAAACTTCAACTTGACTAAACTGCAGTTATGGTGTTTTTGAACTTGACCAATGTATGGCTGTTAGATGATTTTGTGCAAGGCCATTCACATTAACATAAACATATTATAGTACATGCACAAAATGAACAGAAAATACTGAAATACACTGAAACAAATTTATTCATTTTAAACAAGATTTTGTTTTACCTGTCATAATTAGTCAGAATTCTTGTATATGTGTTTTTATAATGTTGTTTGTACCTTTTTGTGAATTTTATATATGTAGAATAAATTAGATTATCCATGAAACATGTCTTTTTTAAATTGCATACTCTTAGCTCTATCTCCAACAAGACCCAAATCTGACAGCTCTTAAAGCTATGGACTACAAAAATATTGAGAGAAAAGAAGAAACAGATTTTCTTCTCTTAATATTTCAGGGGTTGTGATATGACAAATTACTCAATTTGTACAGGCTCGAAGGTAAGGTATTTTTTTATACCCCCCCACCTACGAAGTAGAGGGGGTATATTGGTTTCACCATGTCTGTCTGTCAGTCTGTCCGTCCATCCGTCCGTAGACTTTTTCGTTTCCGTGCTCTGACTCAAGAATGGTTTGACCTAGGATCATGAAACTTTACACAGTTGTTGCCCTTGACCCAATGAGGTGTCCTATTGTTTTTGGGTCACGAAGGTCAAAGGTCAAGGTCACAATCGGACTTTGTTTAAAATCCGTTTGCGTGCTCTAAGTCAAGAACCAGTTGACCTATAGCACTTTTTCAGTGACAAGGTCCTAGTGGGGGGTATTTGTCCGCTCTGCGACAGTTCTAGTTATTGCTCTGGTCGTCCGTCCATATGTCTGACCGTTTTTTAGCAATTTCTTGTGTGCGCAACGCATCAAACAATTTCAATCGTAAAAGATCAAACTTGTAATAATGTGTCTAGGTCTGAATGCCACCTTTAAAATTCATATAGCCTCTGGTACATGACTTTCTTTCCTTGAACTGAAATAGTGTCCTTTTTCTTGTGTGCGCGACTTTACCTATACTTACCACCAGAATAAGTTCAAACAAAGCACAAAGAATTTTTATTGTCCCTATGGTCCGGTGAAGATATTATGACACATGTTTGCATCAACACAATATCGGACCAAAAGCACTTTAATTCTGCATGCGATTGTTAGAATCTTGCAGGTATATCACCTGAAAGATTCGAACCAACGCATGCAGCATTGTAAGGATAATTAAGAACACTTCCCTTGTTTGGAAATGGAAAACTTTGTAAACATGCGTCATAATTTTGCGGCTGGACTGTAGTCGTGCATGTGAACATTGGTCCGTAGCACTATTCAGGACTCCGGTACAATACAGACGCCTTTTGATAATGGTGACTATTTTCAAAACTTCAGTGAAGCGTTGCGGGTCAGGGATAGTTGCAAAACGACAAGTGAAATGGCGCTAGATTCACTCATCGACATTTATTCAAAATTGGTAGTAAAGCATGGACATTTTTGCCTTGATTTTTCAGGAAAAATGCTGAACGTTATCACACGGTGTACTTTTGCGTCGGAAGTTCATACACTTTGATGACGTCACTTGCAACCTCAGTTAAGAGAAATCGGATATGATAATTTCGGATAAAGTTTACATGGAGAGGTCCCACGATGGTTTCAGTCCGCGCGGGAAATATTTTGAACGTATCTCCTCCAACAGTCATTTGATAGAGAGTCGAAGACTCAAGTCCGGCTATGTATAATTTTCCATGTCGATCTAGTGCGCATGCGCGGGGCGTGTCAATATCCGGGTCCTGGAACGACCGCAGAATCTTACCGGTTAAGTCCATCTCAATGACACACCCCTTACTCCAAGCCCCGCCCGTGCACGTGACGTATAACAATTTTGTTTTCTTGTCTGACGTAATGGCCACGGGACATCGTATATTTTCATCAGAATTTGACGTCAAAACGTACGAGTTAATTTCTTTACCGTTTATATCATAGAATATTATGGAATGGCCGTCACGGCCGGTTGTAATAACAACATGTCCTTCCAAAGCCTCAATTCCCCAACAATCCAGACGTGTTGAAAACTTTCTGTCTTTCAAGAGAGAATCGTATTTGACGTTTATGAACTGAACCTCGCGTTGTCCTGGTAACGTCACGGCTATTTCCTCATCATCAATTCTCGCCAGATGTAGCGGATTGGTATCCAGTTTGAGCTCGCCCTTCATTTTGAATCTCCCGCTCATCATTTTCAGTTTACAATTACTGTCGTCTGCTAGCACCACGCGCCCGTCCGTCAGTACGACCGAGCTCGTGATGTTGCAGAAGAAATTCTCGTCTGACCCCGTGACCTTGTACTCTCCGACCTTGACAACATGCTTGTTTCTATGACGCTTGACCTCGGGCGGTTCGTGTATCAAGGACTTTGGTACGAATGATGGTAGTGGAAGCTTGCAGTTAGTTCTGTAAGAGATACGTGTATGCAAATTATGACTTATAACTCACGATAAATGATCTGGCAGAGCGTCTCTAGCTAATAGCTAGAGATGCCCTGCATGGTCATTTATCGAGAGCTATATGTTTCGTTTGGAAGGAAATGTCTAAGAAAAACGAAAAAATGCTGATTTCTTTTAATATTTCCTTTTTTGAATCGACTGTGAAACTTAAGTGCATGCTCATTAGTTTATGATCAACTTCAATGGGATACTCTCCAATGTTGAAGTGTATTCGATTGAAGTTCACGTGAATTTAGTGTTATTTGAGTACGGTACTCAGATTTGAGTCGGAGTACGTACTTAAGTTTTTTCGAGAAACCGGGGCCAGGCATTGTTTAGTATGGTTTTAAGTTCTGTACTAAAGTATTTGAAATTTCTTTCTGAGCAATATGTTGCGTTTTTGTTATACGACCAACCACTAGAATCGTTATTTCGAGCATTAACCACCAAGAAAGTAAATAAAGCAAAAAAAAAAAATACAAAAAATAATTGCTAATGAGATGATACAGCTCAATTTATACAAATATTTCATTTAACCAAAGCAGCTGATCCAAGACATTTCCTAAAATGCCCTTATTAAAGTAGTTCAGTCCTAGGCTAATGAGATCCATGCTAAAGTTCCAACGCCGAATGTTTACGATGTCGCCCGAAAAGTTCCGACATGGCGTGAATCTAATTAGGGGTGGACTACCTCAATGAACTTGCCTTGAAACCTTCCTTAAACATTCCCAAAGTCCGTATTTATACTTACTTTTCTATGCTTATCTTCCCGTAAGCTTCGACACCTTTCAATAATTCTTTAAGCACTGGATCATATTCCACAGAAATGTTGGCACCCTTAAAGTTTCCATGGTCTTCCCGAAATTGGCCGCCAAAATCCGTCAACTTTTCTTCTATCGTTACTATAATCTCTGCTTTTTGAACCTATACAGAAATTCAAACAGAATTGCAGCAAGAAAACTTATGATAGCAATTACACATATATACTGAACAAAAATGAAAACTTTACACTTCAAGATTTCTTGTTTCTGGAAAAGTATCGAACTAAAAGCCTGAAATATATTTTGACGTTATTTCACAGGCTTTCAGCAATCGTTTTGTTGAAATTTCATTGCCTTGTCTCCTTTAATGCCAGAGTCACGGCACTTAATGCGTTAAGAGCTAGTTACATCTAACGTCACATATGCGCATGTGCAGGAAACGATTCACTATTTTTTCGGAATTTGTCATGTCCGGGTTGCAAAAAAAAAAAAAACACAAAAAATCTTTCTAATCACTTATAGCAAGCTCTAAAATAAAGGTCTAATCTGTCAATTTTGTGAATTATCTCCCTTTTACATAAACAAATAGGGAATTTAAAATGTTTGATATTCACAAATTTATCACCCTTTTCGATTGTTTTTGTGTAAACATCATGCAGGCCTTACAGGGGATTATTAGACCTTTTTTCGACTAGGATTGTTCCCAGATGTCCATGCAATAGTGATTTCAATTTCCTATGGAGATTCCATTATAAAATTTTCAAGCTTTGCAACATAATGAAAATTCTGCTTTTCAAACATCATTTTTTTAAAAGCTTAAACAATGTTATGCAAGCTTCTTTACATTTCCTGACTGTTAAGTTGTCAGACTACCACTCCGTGCAGTCTGGCATGGTTTGCATTCTTCTGCTCGGATTTCTGAGGGTTTAAATTTTGTAAAATTTCCGTTAAAATTGTACACCTGAAAAAACGGACCCCTGTCACACTTAAAGGGTCCGTTTTTCATCCCTGTAATTAAGATCAACAAAACGTTTAGTGTTTGGCACAACCAAGTCAATGAACAATGCGAAGCACATTCATTTGGTTTCTTTACTTGTTGTTTTTAGAAGAAATATTACAAGCAATGTAGGTGTAAAGTTTTCATTTTTGCTCAGTATACTTCACGATATATGAAGTGGCAGAGCATCGCTAGCTATAATCTAGAGATGCTCTGCCAGGGTATTTAAACCCTTTCCCAAACGACAAATTTTTAGGGCGATTCACTTCAAAAACTGCCACAAATGACAAAATGGAAGTTATAAACCCTTTCCCAAACAACAAAATTTTGGGGTGGTCCAATTTGAAAGCTGCTGCAGACGGCAAAATTGAAGATAATAAAGACATGATTTGTGTAAAATATGGCACAGAAAATATTGAGACAAAAGGAGAAACTGCTGGTTATCAGCAGTTTCTTCTTTTGTTTCAATGTTTTCCCAAGCCTGTTCTATTAGGGACGTCAAAACCAGGTCTTGTTTGGGAAAGGGTTAAAGATAGAATTTGTGTAAAATATTGTATGGAAAATATTTAGACAAAAGGAGAAACTGCTGGTTATCAGCAGTTTCTTCTTTTGTTTCAATGTTTTCCCTAGCCTTTTCTGTTAGGGACGTCAAAACCAGGTCTTGTTTGGGAAAGGGTTAACGGGACCTATACATGCCTACTATAAATGTTGTATTTCAAGGGAAAACTGTGCGATATACACTGTTATTGTAGACCACAATGAATTAACCATTCAGTAGGATGGCAATGTTATTTTTCTGAGACCGACTCTTTATAATTGGGGATAAACTTAAGTGAATACCTAGAACCATGTTTTGAACACCACCACAAGAAATAAATCCCATAATTATTTTCATTGATTGTTTCAGTTCTCCTTTCCCAACAATCCTTGTTTTTCCTAGCCATGACCATTAACCCATTTCAACACGGCTAGATTGAAAACCAAAGTTCAAAAAAAAAAAATGTAGACGACAAATTCAAGTGAATGATTTTACAAATGTTTGGTCTTTTGGAGTAGAAAACATTGTAGGAAATTGTGAAATTGCTTGTCACAAGCAATTTCTTCATTTTCCACATTTTTAAGCCTTTAACTTTTGTGGAGTCAATATGTGCGAATGGAATAATGTACGCACCATTTGTATGTCCGTCTGTGCTGAAGCTACTTGTTCTATAGTGTTGTTAAGAATGGTTATATTTCGTCGACAGTGTTGAATTTGTTCCTCCAGTAAATCACATTCTGACTTGTATTTTTCTTCTACAATAGAGAAATATTTAGTTAGAAGGCCTAAATCCGTCTACCAAACGACAAAAGTTTAGACTTGTCCAAATTCAAGGATACTGTAGACGCCAATATCAAGTATACTGGTATTTACATTCTTTTGTCTTTTAGGGAAGAAACTATAGTGAGAAATGAAGATACCGGTATATGACAAGCAATATCATCATTTTCCACGATGTTTTCCAAAGTCCTTATATTGTTGGGAGTCAAAAAGAGCCATCGTGTGGGAATATGATTAACATTTTCCCGGGACCTTTTTTACGCCTCTAATAAACATGGGTTGGGAAAACATTTAGACAAAGCAAGGAAATGCTGATAATGTATAATATTTGTGTGCTATATTATACACATGTTATATCTATACTCATTTTGCCGTCTGTATGAGCTTTCAAATCGGCGGTCCACCCTAAAATTTTATCGTTTGGCAAAGGATTAGATATTGCATAACACACACGTATGTTCTATTTCTGATGTAGTTATTATCTATAACTACCCTGAATTGCAGTTTCAAAGTAAAAAAAGCTGCTTAAAAAGATGGTTAAACGTCATTTATCGGTAGAGACAAATTCAAGACAGATTGGTAATGGTATCGTTATAGGTACCATAGATATATTAAAGCAGAACATTTTATAATATCCTGAACTATTTCAATGCAGTGGAACGACTCTAGTCGCACTTTGCGGCATGATCTGTCGAATCAAATCTATCAAAAGTTAAACTGTTCGCCCTTTCCATTGTGAATGTGTAAACGTCTGACTTAATGTTAAGAATAGGTTCGTTGATTAAAAGGTAATAGTACATAAATGTCGATTGAGTGATCAACAATGGAAAATGCCTATGGAATGGGCCAATGTATATCAATATCCAAAGAAATACATGATACTTAGTTCACATAGTCTTCGAGGCCGATTACACAGAGTGCATAAGCTTTACAGCTTCTATGGCCCATAAATAAGAAATAAGAAACGCTAGAAGTTAGATTTTCGTTACGTCTATGTGAAATAGCCTAAAATGATTTTAATATCCAAAGTTTGACACTTTTAGTAGGGTGGTCACACTTTTTTCCAAAAGTATTCCAGCCCCTACAAAATATATACCAGCTTACAGAGAATATTGAGAGAAACATAAAACTGGTTGAATTGTGAAAATCGGACATTGCGTTATGGAATAATGCTTATTCAGATTTTTACAAAGGGGAGATAATTCTGCCGAATTATGTTATTGTTTATTTTTCAAAGAACTTCGACAAATTATATATCATTTTCAAGGTCTGAATGAGAGGAACTCAAAACTGTTTATCTTTTTAAAATCGGACATTTAATAAAATAGTTACACCCCTTTGAAGTTTTACAAAGGATAAAATTATTCTACCAAACAATTTAGTTCTTCAATTTCTACCCAACAACAATTATATAAATATTTGTTACATTATTTCAACCCTTCCCCGAACAAGACATGATTTCCACGATCATATATGAAAAGGTTTTGGAAAACATTGAGACAAAAGAAGAACATGCCGATAACCAACACTTTCTCCCTTTGCGTAAATATTTTCTGCGCTTCGTTGTGCGCATATCATTTCCATGTCATTGCCTCCGATAAAAACAAGATTTTACGACATATAAAATAGGAATTTCAAAAATAATAATAATAATAATAATAATAATAATTCAAACTTTCAAGTGATCGATTATTAACATTATAGCTCTGGTTCGTGAAGAAATAGGCTTTCAAAACATTGACCCAAAAGAGCACCATACATTTGAACATGTCCATTTTGCAACCTCTAAATTCAATCTAATTTTTTGCTGCCTCACCCTTTCCCGAACAAGGCCTGGTTAGACCTGGTTTTGACGTCCTGAACGGATTTTATTGAAGGTGAAAAGATTGAGACGAAAGAATCTTATTTTCTTTTACACTCATTCTGTTGCCTGTCACAGCTTTCGAGTTGGATGACCATAAAGTTTTACTGTTTGGGAAAGGGTTAAATGGATGTTTAGGAAGCCCATGAGAAACGCCAATTTTGTAAACCCCTTTGGACTGAGCAGGAAGTGCTCAAGATGAGCTATTGTGGTCACTCACCGTCCGTCCGTCCGTCTGTTCGCCCATAATTCCTTGAAACACCTCCTACTCCTTAACCATTGGGTCGATTCTCACAAAACTTAACGGGAATGCTCCTTGGATGACCATATTCAAAGAATGTTCGCGTTTTTTGATTCGTCAAAAAATATGGGCGTGGCAGGGCAAGGCTTATCGAACTTTGAGAAATCATGATATCATTCTTAACAAATCAACCATTCGGCCAATTTCAACCAAACTTTGCAAGAATGTTCTTTGAGTCACTGTCGTCAACATTTATGAATAAATTTAGGATGAATGGAGTTTAGACAGAAATTATCGATAAATCCAGGGGAATTGAAAAACACTTCCCATTGTTAAAGCCTTTGCGCTTGAATGCGCTAAGCTAAAAGCACAAGATGTTTTATTATTTGAATAGATAGGATGTTGAAGAACATATATAGGCTTTTCTAGGCTTTTCTGCCGCTTAGTTCTTGCCATTTGAAGCCGAGTAAAATGACCTATTTTGAATACCTAATCATCGACTCATAATTCATCGTTTCATCGTATTAAAATACACGGATGGATAGATCTATATTCCTTCTTTAATTTGATATAAGATTTATGAAAATCCGTTAAGAAATGGCAGTGCTAAAGCAATTTTATCACACATACCCACGCGTCCTTCTAAGGTAACGACCGAGCTCAAACAAAGAAACGCAGAGTTGACCCACTTTTTCAAATAGAGATTTAACACGAAAAGAAAGCGTATAAGGTAAAAGTATTTTATCATAATAAAATATAACTATTTAGCTTTAAGTTTTTACACACTTTTTGGCAATTTAATGTGTTATGTAGGCTGAAAATGCCGTTTGTAAATTACTCGTTTTTACATAGAATCAGATAGAGGCAGTATTTTTAAAACGAGACTGTGACCACACTACTTTTAGAACATGAAATTTAACATTATATCTCTTAACAATAATGTCTTAAGAACATTTATAGCACACACATGCAAACAAAATAGTCATTTAGCCTACTGAGAATTTGTGAAAATATAGGCCCAATAGCCTACTTGTGGTGGGTAATCACTTGACACAATAATAATTATTGTGAGTATATCTTTTGAAATATTTAAATGCGATTTGAAGCAAAAAAGTTCTAAATGTGCTAGGAATTTGTTTAATGTGGTGGATCGTTTTAACACCCCTAATATCAAAATTTATCCACGACCAAACATTACTTTTAGAAGACTCATCACATCCGGAAAATGTCAGACATTGGTTGCTTCTTCACTGTTTCAAACCCAATTAAAATAAGTCATGCAGTAACAGTCATATTGAATATTTGCTGCTGTTGTGTCACATGAATCCCGTTGTTACTTTTGTACTTTTTTATGCTGAATTACCCCCCTAACTTGCTTGAAAATAAAAGTGCTGATAACTCTTGGAATTATTTCCACGCATCTATATATATTTTTCAGAAATTACCCTTTCCAATATTTTAGATAAATTAAAACGGACAGCCAGGCAGTATAGGTCTATTCAAACAATACGTAATAAAATCGATTTGAATTCTTAAAATCTACCTACCGACATTTGAAATCAAGTCTCTTTGTAAAGAGTTCAACATGGTATCAATGTAATCCCTCGTTCGTCCAATATCGTCAATAATGTCACTTTTCTGTTCGTCTAGTTTGTCCAATTCTTTACTAGCCTCGACGACCATATCTTCGAACAGTTTTCTGTACTGCAACAACAGGTCGCTGTTTTTCTGACAACTTCGTCGGAATTTCCCGCCTTTAACGTAAGCCTCGAGTGGTAACGTTTCACAGCCTTTATGGCGCGTCATTAAGCACGTACTGCAGCCAATCTCCACATGTGTCTCACAGAAAAAGTCGATCAATTTGTTTGGATGCAATCTGAAAGACCAAACAATTTGTTTGCTGGCAATAAAGTACACCAAAATCAAACATGGACATCTTAGCTTTCGTCAGTTTAATTCGTTAGTTGAGCGTCTTACTAAAACATTGCCGAACGGGGTCATTACAGAAGCAGATGTCAGGGGTTGATGTTTGTGGACTATACATGTATTCGTAGGCGCCCGAAACGAGATTGTATATTAACAAACTAAGCGACATAAATATGTCAAAGAGAGAATTTCATTAGAGAAAACTCGGATTATATCTTGGCTATCTGATGAATTTCTTGCTCTTATCTATGTACAGCCCGTGATCATAATACATCATGCATAATATACGTACATGAACGTGAACTGCAAGAGACTAGTAACCAATATCTAACAAATTAGCAAAAAACAAAAACAAACAAGACCTTTGCAGAGCGGTGCATATACGCCCGAGAGGGGCTTGTCGGTAAAATTGGCCATTTTTATTTCAATTCAAGAGTAGATAATTCAAACATGAAAAGTTATCAAAATTTTGTTTGCACAACCAGACACCATAAAGATTCATTATGACTTGTTTGATTGAAGTCTGGTTCAAACTGTAGAAGTTGCGCACACGAGGAAATTGGCATTTTTGAGAAAATGGGCATTTTTCCTTAAATTCAAGGGCAGATAATTCAAGAACAAAAACAGTTATCTAAATTCCGTAAGCGGTGTGCACAACTACATACCATGGAAATTCATTGTGGCAAGTGTGATAAAATTCTAAACTGTAGCAGGAGTTGCGCACACACGAAAATGGGCATTTTCTTTTAATTCAAGGGAACGAAAACAGTTATCTGAATTCCGTAAGCGGTCTGCACAACTAGACACCATGGAGATTCATTATGGCAAGTTTGATCAAATTCCGATCAAAATTGTGGAAGAAGTTGCGCACACAAGAAATTGCTAACGGATGGACAGACGGACGACCGGGCCATAAGATAATACGACCCTTCGGGCGTATAAAAAATAGGTCTAAAATAACAAAAATTAATACACGGTCAGGTTAAGCAACAAGTACCAAGAAATAAAAGCAAAACATAGATCAACCTACCTACAACATTCGGATCTTTGAGGCTGACCATCGAAAAGCGTCAAGATGAGTCTGTTTTTCGGAAACATCTTGGCCCATCTTTCTCTTGGTTTATCAGGTTCTGGAGCTTTCGTAGGCTCTCTGCAAACAGGACACGGGAAGGTTGCTTCTCCGTCTATTTGTGACACAGTCTTCGTGATGTAGGATTTTAGACACTGTTCGCAAAACGTGTGTTGGCACGGCAACATGCGAGGTACTTTGAAAATGTTGAAGCATATTGTGCAGTGTAACAGTTCCGCTTGTCGTAGATGTTTACCGACGCCGCAACCCATTATTTATAACTTACGTTCTAATGAGAAAACCAAAAATAATCATAACATGAATTAACCCTTTCCCAAACGGCAAAACTTTAGGGTGATCCACTTCAAAAACTGCCACAAATGACAAAATGGATGTTATTAAAGATAGGATTTGTGTAAAATATGGTATAGGAAATATTGAGACAAAAGGAGAAACTGCTGGTTATCAGCAGTTTCTTCTTTTGTTTCAATGTTTTCCCAATCCTTTTCTATTAGGGACGTCAAAACCAGGTCTTGTTTGGGAAAGGGTTAAGACAAATGTTCAATCAATGTATAAAGGATAGGCCAACAATTTTTAATTCCAAATCCACTTCATTTTTTACCAATCGTAATCCGTCTTTCAATATCCATGGTATCTAATATGGTGTTGCTGTAGCCTAACAAATATGAATGCACGGGGGTCTTTCAAAGTTTACGATAAAGTTTCGGTCGTTACCATTCGTTCTAAATCAGCGCAATCTTATCATTATTATTTGTGAAAATTTGCACCAAAGTCTACAGGAATCAGGCTATATATATCTATAATGATAACAAAAGGCGTGGCACTAAGATGACACTATTTGCGTAATAATAATTATTGCACTCAGACCGGAATTACAACATACATATTTGGAATGGATTCAAGTTAAGTAAAGTCAAGTCAAGTTAATTTACAAACTATAACTCTTTTTACGATTTTTTTCTGAATTTGCGTCCATGTTTAGAGTAGGCCTAATCCACAATATTAGAATTAATTCTTATTTCCATTACTTTAAAATCATACGTGAAACACACACTCTTGACATACCAACATGTAGATAGTCTCATACCAAAGGTATACTATGATTATTTAATTTGTATTTCTCTCATTTAATGATTCAGTCCATTAGCTTTGATAGGGGGTATTAAGATCAGTTTTCGAACTTTCCATATAGACTTGGATCAACTTTCGTGTATGCACGAGTAACGCCTGTTCTATTCAAGCTTGAAGATCGAAGATAAAGGGACAAATATTTTAACACGATACTATACAGTGATAGGTGGTCCGCTTGCTCTTGTTTGTAGAAAATTGGTTCATGTTTGATAAGCATCTTTTCGAATGTTTTACATCTTTCGAAGTAGTTTTTTTCGAATTGAATTTTTCACGCAGTATGCCCTACCAGTACTAATTTCTAAGGACCAAAAACAGATCAACCAAGTTTGAACATAACAAGCACGCCATGTTCATCAATACGTAATCGCAAGTTACAACGGTCACTTTGTAAGAAACGTATGTCGTAGAGAGCAGTATTCATGAGACATAGTATAATTTTCCCGACTTTATTCTAACGTAGAAAAGTGACACACAAAAAATTAACTTTTATGTGAGCATGACTTGACTTTTCTTTCTCTAAAAATAAATTAATAAAAGTGTCTACAAGCTATATCAATTACATTGTACTAAATGAATGGTTAGTCGTTGCTATGTTGAGTAAACCAATGCACATATTTCTTTGTCTCATGTTTAGAGTGTGTAACCTGATCTTCAAAGTTTTTGTCTTTGAGAAGACCTCTACTCAATCAGACTTAATGTATTCTGTCAAAAGGTTAGCAACCACTGTTACATTAGCCCATTTCTAGACAATTACTTGTATCTTGTATCAAAATCCATATACAACCAATGTTAAAACAGAACTGTAAGCGTAGTTAATAATGTCGATGATTCGCATTTTCACATTTTATTTCCATGTTTTCATAGTGCAAAATATTCAGGGTAGTCAAAGGCAATGCTGAAAGTAAAGGCACACAGTTTGTAGCAAACACAGTGCTCATTTCGTTTGCTCCAAACTGTGTGCCTTTACTTTCAGCATTGCTTTGACCACCCTGACTAAAGCTTTGCTGTTTTGCAAAGGCTTGACCCATTCCCACATAATGATGCTACTTGACTACACGATAAAGACTTTGGAAACATTGTAGGGCCATGAAAAAATGCCTAACCCTTTCCCAAACGACAAAATTTTACGGTGATCGGATTAAAAAGCTGCTGTAGACAACAAAATTGGTGTTAAAAATGAAGATTTGTGTACAATACAGCACAGAAAATATTGAGACAAAATGAGAAACTGTTGGTTATCAGCAGTTTCTTCTTTTGTCTCAATGTTTTCCAAAAACCTTTACTATTAGGGACGTCAAAACCAGGTCTTGTTTGGGAAAGGGTTAAGATAAGCACTTTTCTATCCGGAAAGGCAAAAAAATGTAAAGTTCCATTCACTTGAAATTATCGTTAGTAACATCTTTGAATTTGGACAAGATTTTTAAAAAAATGTAATCTTATAATGGTTAAATAATGATATACATGGGTGCCACAGTGACAATACATATAGCTGCTGTTCGATAAGCACAGGTCTTCTGTGACGCAGGATAAAATTGAATAACTTCGACAATATGCCTATGGACAAAACAAAACAGGTGACGATGAACATTCTATGAATGTCCCTGTTAACCCTTTACCAAACGACAAAATTTTAGGGTGGTCCAAATTGAAAGATCATGCAGACGACAATAATTATTATAAGTGAATGAAATTTTTAATTTTTGTGTATTTTTGGATGGAAATCATTGTGGAAAATGAAGAAATTGCTTGTCACAAAGCAATTTCTTCATTTTCCACGACGTTTTCCATGGTCATTATTTTGAGGGGAGTCAAAATGAGTCATTGTGTGGTAATGGGTTAAATTTGTTCAGAAACATAGAAGTATTTGCGTTTACTAGATGTGGACATACGTGTGGACAGACCTCAGGACGGACGGACAGACGGTGTCTGAATAATTGTCAATTTATCCCAATTCTCATTATGTGACTATTTCTAACCCTTTCCCGAACAAGACCGGGTTTTGTCGTCCCTAAAGGAAAAGCTTGAGAAAATATTGATACTAAAGAAGAAAATGCTGAAAACCGGCATTTTCTTCTTTTGTCTTTGCTATAGTGCTATAGGTTATCATACTTGTAGCCTACATCCATTTTTATTAACATTTATTTTGTCGTCTGTCGCAGCTTTGGACTTGAACCTCCCTGAAATTTTGTCGTTTTGGAAAGCATTAAATATCGGAGCAAAATATCTAGACTGC
Source organism: Fragum sueziense (assembly GCA_963680895.1). Taxonomy (NCBI): domain Eukaryota; kingdom Metazoa; phylum Mollusca; class Bivalvia; order Cardiida; family Cardiidae; genus Fragum; species Fragum sueziense. The sequence goes on from OY804606.1 coordinate 23,781,255, forward strand.
GTTGTGTGATTAAAAGCAGACTTGTTAGAGAAGATAGAACCCCTCTATTGACGCGTTACGCGTTTTTTAGCGTTTTTTTTTTCTTTCTTTTTTGCTTTAAAAAACAAACTTTTTTGCATGCCGCAATATCTTACAAGTTTATGCAAGTCGATTATGCTTCAACAATATCGCATTTCAGTAGAAACAAGAAAACCTTGAACCGTCCGCTATCATGCATTTTGTAGCTTTCTGAAATCATTAATGTCGGAATTAAAGGCATAGGTCTAGTTTATTTCACATTTTCTGACCACCGGTCCAAAGTAGACCTTTTTTTATTTTTCATTTTATTTGTTTGTTTGTTTGTTTTTGTTTGCTTTGTAAGCGCTGACCAATGTCAATAGATCTATAATAGATTCACAATTAAAAGAGAATAATTTCAGTTGTTTTGATAAAGCAGTTCAACTGTAATTATTCTCGTTTAATAGTGAATCTATTATAGTTTACTTTCTTGTTTATTTTCTAATGTATTATTAGTAGGCCTATTATTGAATTTCTGGTAAAGGTTTCGTTCGATCAATTATGTGGTGTTGCAGTTTTGCAGACTTAATTGGTTAAAACTAGATAAGATATATTCAACTGAGTTTTAATACCCCCCCCCCCCAAAAAAAAAAAAAAAATAGCAATAAAAAATGATAAATAAATAAATAAATAAAATAGGGTGTTCTACTCCGAAAGCTGCTGCAGACGACAAAATTGGTGTTGACAAAGATAGAATTTGTGTGAACATAGAATAAAAAATATCGAGGCAGAAGAGTAAATGCTGATAATCAGCATTTCCTTCTTTTGCCTCAATATTTTCTCAAACCTTTTCTAATAAGAACGTCAAAACCAGACCTGTATTGTTTGGTAAATAGGTAAAGTACTGTAGGGGCCTATGCCATAAATGCTTCTATAAATGCCTGTCCTAAATGCGTTGATTGCATAGAGAGTTTTTTCACAATTAATTTTAATCCGAGTCTTCTCTGATGTAAATACGCTCTTTGATATTTTGATTTTTCGCTATTTACATCAGAGAGCGTTGCTCTTTGAAAAATCTATCTATCTATCTATCTATATATACTGCCTAACTCCCCTTTCGGGTATTACTGGCAGGTGCGCGTCTGTGCTGGAATAAAAACTGTTAGTCATTGGTTAGAGTGCCAAATTTTAAAAGTATTGTGAGTGTTAGATTAAAAGAGCTGATAAAACATTTTGGTCATTCAGGGACGGCTCACTATCTGAAAAGAATCGAGACTCCTTTTGAACGCTGCAATATCAGGTTGCTGTACAATTGTTTCTGGTAGGCTGTTCCATAGTATCACTGTGTAGGGAAAAAAAGAATATTTAAAGTAGGCTGCATTTGTATGGATCTGTCTGAAAGATGCTGTGTGCATATGTCGGGTGGTCCTCACTGGTCTTTCGAGATAAGCTGGTACGGGCACTGCAACAAAATTATTATAGATTTTATAAAACATGGTGATTCTGGAAATGTCTCGTCTGTATTGTAGAGTTTGCCAGCCAAGCTCCTTCTGCATGCAGGTAACACTGTCGTAATAAGAAAAATTATTTTGAACCCATCTTGCTGCTCTTCGTTGTACTTTTTCCACTTTGTTGATATAGGTTTTTGTGTAGGGACTCCAAACTGTTGATGCGTATTCTACCTGTGGTCTAACTAAAGTTTTGTAAGCTGTTTCTCTGATCTTCTTATTTTTGGTCTGGATGTTTCTGCGGAGAAAACCTAAAGTTTTATTAGCATTTGAAGTTATATTGTCAATGTGCTTGTTCCAGGAAAGATCTCCAGATATTGTAACTCCTAGGTATTTGGCATTGTCCACAGTCTCTAGTATTTGTCCATGTAATCTATAATCAAAGGAAATCTTTTTCTTCTTTTTAGTAATATTTAGGACAATGCATTTGCTGGGGTTAAACTCCATTTCCCACTTTTTCTCCCACTGCATTAACTTGTCTAGGTCTTCTTGTAGGGTCAAACAGTCTTGCTTGTTGTTTATAGCTAAGTAAACGGCAGTGTCATCTGCAAACAAACGAACTTGGGATGTGATGGTATTAGGAAGGTCATTTATATACAAAAGAAACAAAAGAGGGCCAAGTACAGATCCCTGAGGCACTCCAGACGTGACTGGTACTTCTGATGAGCATCCGCCTTCTAAGACTACTTTTTGTGTTCTGCCTATAAGAAAAGATTTAATCCATAAAAGGGTAGCATTGTTTACACCATGTTCCTGCAATTTATACAAAAGTTTTAAGTGGCTAACTTTGTCAAAAGCCTTGCTGAAGTCTAACAAAACTAGATCAGTTTGTTTTCCTTCAGTTAGGTTTCTGGCAAGATGGTCGGTCAGTTGAAGTAGCTGGGTTTCGCATGAACGCCTTTCTCTAAAACCATGCTGCAAGTCATAAAGGATATTATTGTTGTCAAAATGTTTAGTTAGATTGGAGGCTACAATATGTTCTAGAGCTTTACACAAAAAATCAAGAAGTTCTCCACAAATTGTTGCGCGTCGTTCACCGTCCGATCTTAAACGCTATCGTTAAAACCCCTGATGATATCGATCAATGAACCATTTATTGTCATACATGTTGAAAAATTTACGACCAAAAAGTATTTCTAAAAGGTTTATAGGCAATGTTTTGCAACAACCCTCACCTGAGCAGCCTTTGTTTACCTTGACCTTCCATTAAAAACCAAAGGTTATACTCTTCCAGCAGGCCGATTTGAAATGAAATTTTTGGTCAGGTATGACAAAAAATGATTTAGGCCTATTGATCTATATCCTACAGTGTTTTACCGAGTGATTCGATATGATACACAAAAACAAAGCTTCACTACTTGTAACGTTACCGAACTTTCCGCTGTTTTCAAAGAGCAACGCTCTCTGATGTAAATAGCGAAAAATCAAAATATCAAAGAGCGTAAAAATTTACATCAGAGAAGACTCGGATGCTGTTTCGTGTAAGCAATGCTTTCGATAATAACAATCCCATCTTACAGAAAAATATGGTAATTCGGTATAATCCATACGTGTTGGGCATTCAACAGCAACGAAACTGATTCGGACGATAAAAACTAGTGCCCAAACAAATAATGGGACGAAAGGGCTGTCTTGTTTTATACTTTTCAACCACTCTTGAGTTACCTCCCTTTTATGAAAATTTCTGAAGTCGGTTTTGTAAGTAAAAATCTGTTTTATTTTGCATCCCTTGTGTTTTCATTAAACAAACGTATTTTGTGTTGTTGCAAAATAAAATTGTTTGTCAATTTACTACTGAAAAAATTGCGTTAGCATTTCGCAATAGGCAAAAAACATCGTATTTTCATTTGGTCGACCTTCACATTCGACTGTCTTGGTTTGTTTTGGTCAACGGGTCTTGAGTCTTGAGACGGCACGGATTTTGGGGCGATATTTGTGCACATTCTCTCATTTTTCTGCCGGAAATGTCACTCAAATTTGCAAATTGGGAGAAAAAATCTCATAGAAAAATGTAAAATAGTAAGAAATTTGGTAAAGTCTCTCACTGAAAATTCATTTTCTCTCATAAGTTTTGGCTAAATTACCACAATATATTAGTTAAATTGAAAAACATTTGTTATGAAAAATTGATATCCCATTTTAACAAAGTTCTGCAATATTTAGGGTCACAGGGTGGTGTCCGTAGTCGAGAGGTAGAGCGTCGGCCTAGCGACTAAGAGGTTCCGAGTTTGATGTCCGGTAGCGGGGTTTGTTCGAGGCTTCTTGTTGGCCCACACATTCGGCGCGAGTACTGGTCAGTGTATTTCCAGGAAGCTGAATCGAGAGGGATTAAAATAAGTTGAAAAAACTTGCTTCCCAATCGATGTAAAATAAATACATTCAAAGGAACGTCTGAAGAAAGAAGAAGACAGGGCTGCTTCCTTATGCTACTGTCACAATGTGAAACTGCCACCAAGTGATTTTTTTTTATATTGGCGGATTCCTAAACTTGAATGCCGTCGGGCGATTTTTTACAAATTGCTGCGAGTGGTCATGAATAATTGCCAATAAAATGCCGCTTGACACATCCTGGATGGCGGCATGCAGTTTCTAAGGTCTGAGATGTGTGTGCCGTCATCACTCAGGACATCGGCCGGTGGCTGTTGAGCGGCAGGCTGGCCACCGTCAGCTTTAAACTGCCATCGCCCAGCAACCCGGTGGACACAGGCAATATTTCACCTGCCACCAGCCGGCATTCTGGTGTTCTAACTGCTACTGCCCAGAACCAGCCTGATAATCTGACGGCGGCTGGCTAGTTTCTGAGGAATTAGAAATCTAGACTGCTCTCAAAAACATTGTTCTCAACAAATGAGCTTGGTTTTCATGTCCAGCCAATTTTGGTTACATCTGAGTAAATCTGAATTTAATCATGTTTTCAATAAATGAAAACAGAAAATTGTTCTAGATTTTTAAAAGTCAACTGCATAAGTAATTATTATTAAGTATACTGTTGAAATGCTGATAGCAAAATAATAAACCCAAATGTTCTGTTTATGCTCAAATATTGGACAAAATGGTCGTATTTTCAGAAGTAGGCCTACCTTTATGGAAAATGCGTGATATGCAAAAAATATCGCAGCTGTCATGACTGGATATATTTTCTTTGTGAGACTCCAAATTAAAGCTTAAAAAATACTGAAAATCATATTTTTATTTTTTAGATTTCCTACATTTTGATAAATAACTTGCCAAAATGATGATGTAACTTTCGGTTCAAATGAGTTACGTCTATCATTTGTGCTATTTTTAAAGTGTTAAAGGAAGGGGAGCAGCTAGGCTGTCGAAAATGCAAATGGCACAATAATTACAAACCAGAAATAACGTATGAAATTACCAACCTGAAGGGGTAGATCACTTACGTCCATTTTTAGCACTCATCAAGCTTTATCAAGTATTAAAATCAAAGTCAATTAATAACGTGCAGCCAGTTTTTATTAGCTCGCCTTGAGCACGAAGTTATTGTGGTCACTTTTTGTCCGGCGTCCGTTCTTCCGTCCGTCCGTCAACATTGGGGTGTTTACTCTATAGCATCCACAAAAATTAGGCAATCTTGATCAAACTTGGCCAAAACAAGTAGTATCATAAGTTCTTTGATAAGTTCGATTATGGGCCTGATCGGACCAGAAAGTGCGGAGTTATCTGCCCTTGAATGTCAAAAAATGCTGTTTTTAAAGGGGGAATAACACTTAACATCTTGCGAATTTTCCGAGAACTTCGTACAAAAAAATAAATATATATTATTAAAATATGGTCTTTAAATTGCATATATGCCAAATCTTAGCTTTCTACCTTGTGTATTGGCTTAGATGTCGACGGATTTAAAACCCCATGATTTTTTGTCGGGGGGATAAAAATTATAATAATAAAACATACGGGGTTTTAAATCCGTCAACATCCTAGCCAATACACAAGATAGAAAGCTAAGATTTGGCATAGATGCAATTTAAAGGCCATATTTTCATAATATATATTTATTTCTTGCACGAAGTTCTCTGAAAATTTGTAAGATGTTAAGTGTTATTCCCCCTTTAAGTTTGTTTACACTCTGGCATCTACAATTATAGATCAATCAAGACAAAACTTGGACATAATGTTGGAGACCATAAGATCTTGGATGAGTGCAATTTTCAGTCTGATCTGATTAGAAAGATGAGAATTATGTGCCCTTGAATTGGGCAAAATTGTCACTTTCTGCTGTTTTCAACCTTGTGTTTAATCTAAGGGAAGTAAATCTTGACACAACTTTCCTTTAGTGTAAGTAGAGTTATCTTGTTTGGTAGAGGATATAAATAGATTTACACTCTAGAATCTACTATTATTAATCCTTTCCCAAACAAGACCTGGTTTTGACGTCCCTAATAGAATAGGCTTGGGAAATCATTGAAACAAAAGAAGAAACTGCTGATAACCAGCTGTTTCTCATTTTGTCTCAATGTTTTCTGTGCCATATTATACACAAATCATACCTTTATAAACATCCATTCTGTCATTTTTGGCAGTTTTTAAAGTGGATCACCTTTAACTTTTGTCGTTTGGGAAAGGGTCAATCAATCAAGACAAAACTTGGACACAATGTTGGGGACTATAAGATCTCAGATGAGTTTGATTTTCAGTCTGATCTGATCAGAAAGTCAAGAGTTATGTGCCCTTGAATTGGACAAAATTGCCATTTTCGGCTGTTTTCAACCTTGTTTACACTCTAGAATCTACAATTATTAATTAATCAAGACAAATCTTGGACACAATGTTTTTTGGATCATAAGATCTCGGATAAGTTAGATTTTCAGTCTGATCTGACCAGAAAGTCAATAGTTACTTGCCCTTGAATTTGACAAAATTGCCATTTTTGGCTGTTTTCAACCTTGTTTACACTCTTGAATTTACAATTATTAATCAATCAAAACAAAACTTGGACATAATGTTTTGGACCATAAGATCTGGGATTAGTTTGATTTTCAGTCTGATCTGATCAGAAAGTCAAGAGTTATGTGCCCTTGAATTTGACAAAATTGCCGTCTTTTACTGTTTTCGACTTCGTTTACACACTAGAATCTACAATTATTGACCAATCAAAACAAATCTTGGACACAATGTTGCAGACTATAAGATTTCGAATAAGTTCGATTTTCAGTTTGATCTGATTAGAAAGTCAAGAGTTATGTGCCCTTGAATTTGATAAAATTGCTGTTTTTGGCTGTTTTCGACCTTGTTTATACTTTAGAATCCACAATTATTTATCAATCAAGACAAAACTTGAACACAATGTTGGGGACCATAAAATCTTGGATGAGTTTGATTTTCAGTCTGATCTGATGAGAATGTCGAGAGTTATGTGCCCTTGAATTTGACAAAATTGCTGTTTTCGGCTGTTTTTGACCTTGTTTACACTCTGGAATCTACAATTATGGATCAATCTAGACAAAACTTGGACACAATATTAGGGACCATAAGATCTGGGATTAGGTTGATTTTCAGTCTTATCTGATTAGAAAGTCAAGAGTTATGCGCCCTTGAATTTGATAAGATTACTGTTTTTGGCTGTTTTCGACCTTGTTTATACTCTAGAATCTACAATTATTTATCAATCAAGACAAATCTTGGATACAATGTTTGGCACAATAATTTAGATTACGGATGAGTTAGATTTTCACAACCTTATTAACCATAAGTTCTTTTTCAGTCTTAAAGTAATAAATATTAATTGAATTGAACAAAAGTGTTGCTCATATCATTTTGGTTCAGGTGAGCGATATAGGACCATCATGGTCCTCTTGTTGTCCTTGTTTTTGTTTTGTAACGGCTACATATGCCCAACCTTCAAAAATCAATTACGTCAGAGGTACGTCATCTGTGCTCAGCGAGATTCAACACACCGTACAACCGACTGCATCGAAAGTTTGGGAAGACAGATTCGGCATCTGATGTCATGTGCATGGTAGGTCAAATGAATTAACTTTTATAAATTAATGAAAGGATCTTTGGTATTCTACAGTTGAAAAATATGCGTATAAATGTTCAGTGTTTGTACAAAATAAACATTTCCATGTATTCCTCGCAAATAAGGTCACAGTCATTGACACAGCCGGTTGTATGGTGTGTTAATACCGCGGAGGTGTGTCTCGTTGACCTTGACCTTGTCTCGTTTTGAAGTAAAAATAGAATGTGTAAACACGCTTGTAAAGGATTGATCTATAGCAAAGGAAAGGTGGTTATTCGCTGTGTTTGAGGTTTTTATGCATTGCAAATTGTTTTTCCATGCACAAATATGAGTTCCCAAACAGTTCGGAAGCATAAAAACCTAGAATGGGCCCATTTAATGACCTTGATAAAACATGCACATAGTTCTTGGGTGATGTTTGATTGGTACGAGATTGACAGGGTACGAATTTGCGATTTTCCAGAGCGGCAATTTTTCTCTTTGTCTTCGACTCTTCTTGCCCAGAAATCGGTTAAAAAAATTAGGTCATTAACTCCCGTGAAAGACTGATATTACAAAATACTTGTAATCAAATTAAAGAATTATTTAACCAAAAATATTCGTATAAGATATAAGCGACATTTTGAATGACATAAACGGCATGAGTCACAGACATGGCGGGCAATGTGAAATGTCAAAAGAGTACATGCACAATAGTTACATCTTTTCACGATCAAACGAAATACAAGTGGTCTTTCACAATGAAAATGTCAAATCTTAAAGAAACTATCAATGAAATGTTTTTAAAAAATGCAGGCAAACTCCCTGTTTTTAGTCCCCTACCGGCGAAGCCGAAGGGGACTTTAGGTTTGCACTCTGTCCGTCAGTCAGTCTGTCTGTCCGTCCGTCCGTCCGTCCGGGTTGACGAGGATATACTAGTGCCGCAATTTGTAGGTAAAAACTGATACCTGTGCTGCAAATGATGATTTCTGTGGAAGTCACAGAAGAAAAATGTGTCCATACATGTTAGAATAACTTCTGTGACAGGTCACTGGTGTCCGTAAAATTTGCAGCAGTAGTCATATGGACGTTTCATCGTTATCGGACGTCCGATTTTTTATGGATGAGACCATAAATTTCACTAAATAGACTGGGACTAAAAAATGCCAGACTGGTTTAAGTCATGGTGCATCAGAGGCATGACAAGCTTCATGATTTCATATAAACAAGCGCTCAGCCGATACTGAAAATCGATAACCAGTCTAGCCAAGTACCCCCTAGCAACACTTCCTGTTACAAGTTACAACTGAAAATTCTTAGTAAGTTTTTAGCACTGTGTATCAAAAGGTTTCATCAGTAATTTACTCAGATTTGGTTATCTATTTGATGTTTTATTGTTTTAACTATTTCTTGCTCTTGAGAAATGAAGAAACAATTGTAAAAAAACAAATGTCATGGGTTTTCGCGATGTAAACAAAGAAATGATCAACATTGATGGGAGGGAAATTTAAAGCTGCATTTGATCAAAGACCCATAATTTTGAGCCAAATATCCTTGAAAACTGAAAATTCTGATTTTGAATTCAAAGAAATTCCTTTCTACAACTTCTAGTTAACTTTCAAGAATAAGATGACTTAGGGGCGTGAGAGTATTGAAGATTTGACCGAAATAGTTGTAAATAACTGATTATGTAATTATATTCATGGATCAAAGTTTTCTGGAGAATTATTTTGGAAAAACCCTGACACAGCATGCTCGGCATTTTGTGAATCCTGTGGGAAAACGATGAATTACAAGTCGAGTTGGGAAAATGCAGAAGATTCTTATCACAGGAAGAGCTTGAGAATAGTGCAATCAAACCAAGTAAGAACCTTTTCTTTATCTGTCTAGGCGGAGAAAGGTGGTACTGTGAATGCTCGTGCTTGCCAATGGTGATAGTTCACCAAATATAAGTCACTTTACCCTTCCCACCCTTTTTCCATTCTGTCACAGATTTCTATATCTAATGTACAGTTGCACAAGACACTCTGTCCAACAAATGTGTCAGTCTCAGAAGATGTCCATATTTGACAAGTTGCACAAGTCATTTTGTCCAAAAAATATTCAACAGTCACAGAAGATGTCCATATCTAACATACAGTTGCACAAGACACTCTGTCCAACAAATGTTAGTCACACAAGATGTCCATTTCTGTCTAAAGTTGCACAAGTCAATCTGTCCAACAAATGTCTTACAGTCACAGAAGATGTCAATAATTTTTCAATTTACAGGCCTCCTGGATTCTGCTTTACGTTATCTTTATATACAAAGAGAAGAAAATGCATTGTCTGTATAACAATTTATTTGTGCATATACAGAAAGAATGTTCACTGGTGTAGGAAGAGGGGACAAGATGGGCCAGCCCCCTACCCCTGATAATTTAGAAGGGGGCAGCATATCCTATGCCCCCCAATTATACACCCATACTTAAACATTTGACCACCCCCAATATTATAAACCTTCCTACGCCTTTGATGTTTACACTAGTAATGTTACTCAAATACCACGAACACTGTTTTAGTTTAACATTTTCCAAAGTATGACACACTGCTGACATCTTAACCAATTTCCCAGCCAAAGCCTGGCTTTAAATCTTCCTCTTTGAAAATGCTATAGAAACTATTAGGACAAACAAAAAAAGTGCTCATTTTCTCCAACTGTCCCAATATTTTCTGTTTGATACTGTTAAAAGAGTCACATCATTAACCCATTCCCACAGGGCAAAACTTTGGACTTTAACAATTTGAAAGATTCTGCAGACAACAAAATAAAGTATTTCTAAGGTAGTAAATGTGTATTGTATAGCATATAAACTATTGAGACAAAAGGAAAAAATGCTGATTATTAGCATTTTCTTCTTTTACTTAAATAAACAACGGTAACTTAACATTTTCAACTTTTCAAAATGACTGATTTATTACGGAATACCCTATCAACCAAGTAAAGTTAAGTCAAATGAAGTACTTCCGGTCTTTACATGAGCATGACATGTTTTCCAAATCAAAGATGATACCATTTAGTGTGATAGGTCATAAAAGCGTTGCACGACTACCTTAGGCCAGCAGAAATGTTCAGTTACAGAGCGACATCTCCCCAGTCGGCTCTGAAGGGAACTCTCTTAATGGATATTTGCACCACTCTTCCTGCTTTTAATGGCAAACATAATGAAGAAATGGTTAAAAGAAATTATAATATATAACATACTTAGGGATAAGGAGAAATTGCTGATTATTATAATGACTTCGACCATCGACACAGTGTGACGGTAACTTCTGATTGAAAGAAATACCAGGAATCCATTGTTAGGTGCTCCGACCGCCACGATATAACTGCAATATTGTTGAAAGCGGCGTAAAACCCATTCAAACAAACAAACAAACCACTGGACATGTTCACTTCCAAATAAAATGAAAAATAGCTTGTTGTTTACATGGAAATGATATCAAAATGCAATGACATTATTTCCATATTATGACGAAAAGCTATATAATGCAAAGGAAAATTACATGAATTGATTGGCATTGCTCGCAACCTTTAGGAGGGTCAAAGCATTACTTCGGGTGCATATGATAACTAGTATTTGACAAACTTTCGTGAAATTGCTCGTGTGACAATAGCTAGGACAAACTTGCGTGACTTTAGCACACAAAGGCAGTGCAGTGCGAACACTTTTTCCTTTGTCACATAAGTAAGGCTGCCACACAACTACCAAGCCGTAGGTCTGTCCGTCCGTCTGTCCGTCCGTCAGTCCGGTGAATTAGTTTTCCGGACTTTTTTTCTAAACGGGGATAGCTATTGAGCTGATTTTTGGTATGTAGACCCGCATTGATGAGTTACAGAACAAGTTTAAGTTTCGTTCCGGTCCAGTGATTTTTGAGGAAGATATGGATGCTGGACTTCTAAAATTACTGGGAAATTACAGTTTTCCAGACTTTTTTTCTTAATGCTGGCAGCTATTGAGCTGAATTTTGGTATGTAGACCCGCATTGATGAGTTACAGAACAAGTTCGAGTTTCGTTCCGGTCCAGTGATTTTTGGGGAAGATATGGATGCTGGACTTAGAAAATTACTGGGAAATTACAGTTTTCCAGACTTTTTTTCTTCATGCTGGCAGCTATTGAGCTGATTTTTGGTTTGTAGACCCGCATTGATGAGTTACAGAACAAGTTTTAGTTTCGTTCCGGTCCAGTGATTTTTGGGGAAGATATGGATGCTGGACTTAGAAAATTTCTGGGAAATCACAGTTTTCCAGACTTTTTTTCTTAATGCTTGCAGCTATTGAGCTGATTTTTGGTATGTAGACCTGCATTGGTGAGTTACAGAACAAGTTTGAGTTTCGTTCCGGTCCAGTGATTTTTGAGGAAGATATGGATGCTGGACTTAGAAAATTACTGGGAAATTACAGTTTTCCAGACTTTTTTTCTAAACGCTTGCAGGCATTGAGCTGATTTTCGGTATATGAACACATATTGATGAGATACAGAATGAGTTTGAGTTTCGTTCTGCTCCAGTGATTTTTGGGGAAGATACGGATGCTGGACTTAGAAAATTTCTGGGAAATCACAGTTTTCCAGACTTTTTTTCTTAATGCTTGCAGCTATTGAGCTGATTTTTGGTACGTAGACCCGCA